>JANJGN010000007.1:6990077-7523185 GCA_026770705.1 Isurus oxyrinchus | reverse complement strand
GATGTGTCGTCCGTTGTTGTGATGTAGGAAAACGCAGCACTAATTGGTGCACAGCAAGATCCCACTAAACAGACAATGAATGCCAAGCAGTATAAACCCAAAGAGGGCTTAGTTGTCAGTGCTCGGGGGTGGGGGGTGGGGTGGGGTGGGTGTGGGGGGGGGGGGGGGGGGGGCGGGTTGTGTACCTCAGTCACGACAGTTTGGACTCGCCACCCCAGGGCCCTGGCCAAACCATAGTGCTCACACAAACTGCTTGTGGTCAGAGACCCTGATTCTATTTGTCAACCCTTCACCGTGAGCCAGACGCACGGAGGGTGCTTGCCGTGTGGGCGGCTTCTGCTGCCTCAGTTCCGATGCCCCCCACAGTTGAACAGCCGACCACTTTCTTGCGGCCTAAACTCACACACGGTGAATGCCACCACCACCATCAACCCTCCATCCCCCCCCCACCCCCCCCCCCCCCCCCCACCACCCCCACCGTCCACTGTCCACCACCTCCGAACCAGCCACAAGTCCCCCGGACTCTATGACAGAGAAGCTGGAGTGACAACAACACAGCAATAGGAGAGACGGACAATTTTATCCTAAAACTCTGAGGAGGCGTCAAACAAATCATCAAGTGTGGATTAGCCAATCGGCTGCACATTTAATACTGCTCCCGTCTTATTTTCAATTTCACTGGCCGCCAATTTCAGCAACTGGCAATAGACCCCTTATTCCCTTGTTAATTTCATTGGGCTGTGGGTTTATTGAGCCAATCACCCAGCTGTATGGAACCTCGTGTCCAAGGCTTTTTACAACAGTTGAATGACAGAAAAACAATTGAGGGGAAAATAGAAAACTGCTCATATCACCTGGAATATGGGACATCACTATCCCCCCGCTGCCAGAATAATGAAAGGAATCCTAAACAACAGGAAGCCCCTCTGTTCAGCTGTCTCTTTTCATCTGTTTCAAATGCATTGGAACTCAAAGAGAAATAAAGTAATATAAATAGATGCAGGGAATCAGGAAAAGTCTCCTTTATGTTGCTAGGCTGTTCATCTTCCTTCAGTGGAAGCTGTTTAACGCAGCCAGAACGTGACTCATTTGGCACATTCCTTCACTGAAGGCTCTGAGATTGAGTCCCGCTGCAGAGTCTGGGACAAATAACCGAGACTGACCAAGCACAGGGGGAGTGCTGCACTGTCGGAGGGTCAGTACTGAGGGAGTGCTGCACTGTCGGAGGGTCAGTACTGAGGGAGTGCTGCACTGTCGGAGGGTCAGTACTGAGGGGAGTGCTGCACTGTCGGAGGGTCAGTACTGAGGGAGTTGCTGCACTGTCGGAGGGTCAGTACTGAGGGAGTGCTGCACTGTCGGAGGGTCAGTACTGAGGGAGTGCTGCACTGTCGGAGGGTCAGTACTGAGGGAGTGCTGCACTGTCGGAGGGTCAGTACTGAGGGAGTGCAGCACTGTCGGGAGGGTCAGTACTGAGGGGAGTGCTGCACTGTCGGAGGGTCAGTACTGAGGGAGTGCTGCACTGTCGGAGGGTCAGTACTGAGGGGAGTGCTGCACTGTCAGAGGGTCAGGACTTAGGGATCACTGCACCGTTGGAGGGCCAGTACTGAGGGAGTGCTGCACTGTCAGAGGGTCAGTACTGAGGGAGTGCTGCACTGTTGGAGGGTCAGTACTGAGGGAGTGCTGCACTGTCAGAGGGTCGGGACTTAGGGATCACTGCACTGTTGGAGGGCCAGTACTGAGGAGAGTGCTGTACTGTCAGAGGGTCAGTACTGAGGGGTGCTGCACTGTCAGAGGGTCAGTACTGAGGGATCATTGCATTGTCAGAGGCTCAGTATTGAAAGAGTGCTGCACTGTCAGAGGATCAGTATTGAGGGAATACTGCACTGTCAGAGGGTCAGTATTGAGGTAGTGATGCACTGTCGCAGGATCAGTACTGAGGGAGTGCTGCACTGTCGGAGGGGTCAGCACTGAGGGAGTGCTGCACTGTCAGAGAGTCAGTACTGAGGAAGCACTGCACTGTCAGAGGGTCAGTACTGAGGGAGTGCTGCACTGTCAGAGGGTCAGTACTGAAGGTTTGCTGCACTGTCAGAGGGGTCAGTACTGAGGGAGTGCGTGCACTGTCTGAGAGTCAGTACTGAGGGAGTGCTGCACTGTCAGAGGGCTAGTACTGAGAGAGTGATGCACTCTTTAAAGGGCAGTACTATGATTTATACACTGGCGAAGTGATTGTCTATCAGATGCGGTTTTAAACCCCCTCTTTAAACTCCCACCGATCGTCTTCCCCTTGTGTCTGAACAAATTTATCAGTTTATCACATTGCTGTTTTTTGCGAGCTTGCTGTATGCAAATTGTCTGTCATATATCCCTCGTTACAACTGTGACAATAAAAGGATAGAATTGGCTTTAAAGTGCTTTGGGAGTTCATGAGGTTCTGAGAGGTGTTTCCTAAATCCATTCCAACGTGAGGAAGTTGGATTGTTGCACTTCAGATAGTTTTCAGCCATTTCATGGATCTCCTATTTTCTGTACCATGCACTTTGTTAGTGAGCCAGTCACAACTGGCCTATTGCACTATTCTCTACATTGCAACAATGACTACACTACAAGAAAACACTGTGCTAATTGTGAATCATGCAGAAATTGAATTTAATTTCCACCAAACGTCACTGTGGGATTTGAAACCATGTCCCCTGCAGATTGCTGCCTGGGTTCTCGGTTTACCACTGCATCACACACTCCTCGTGTGAAGGCTGCACTGGCTGAGTGGTCAATTTCTGTGCTGTAAGTTCCATGTGATTAGCTACAGTTGTCAACTTCCCAACCCCTGGCCCTTATAGTTCCTCAGAAACCTGAAACTGACGCAAATGGTGCTTTAATTTTATGTAGTTTTCTTAAATAGAGACATGTTAACAGGCTCCCGCTGACAGTTTAGTGTCGCCTTTTCCTCTGTTCCGGGTGGTTCTAGGGTTGGGTTAAATCACTGCCCCTGCTAATTTCTCAGATCATTTCCTTCCGAACCATTGGCATGAATCTCTCTGCCTCGGTCTCTCTCGATTGATAATGTGTTCTCAGAATATATTAACTCTTTGATTTTTTGAAAATTCGTTCTCGTCTCTGGCTGGGCCAGCATTTATTGCCCATCCCTAGCTGCCCTTGAGAAGGTGGTGGTGAGCTGCCTTCTTGAACCGCTGCAGTCCATGTGGTGTAGGTACACCCACAGTGCTGTTAGGGAGGGAGTTCCAGGATTTTGACCCAGCGACAGTGAAGGAACGGCCGATATATTTCCAAGTCAGGATGGTGAGTGACTTGGAGGGGAATTTCCAGGTGGTGGTGTTCCCATCTATCTGCTGCCCTTGTCCTTCTAGATAGTAGTGGTCATGGGTTTGGGAGATGCTCAATTATTATATAATAGGATCATAGAATGATTACAGAAGGAGGGCATTTGGCCCATCATGTTGGTGATAGGTCTCTGAAAGGACAACTCAGCTAGTCCCATCCCCCACCTCTTTCCCCTGTAGTCCTGCAATTATTTTCTCTTCAGGTAATGATCCAATTCTCTTTTAAAAGCCACAATTGAATCGGCCTCCACCACAATCTCAGACAGTGCATTCCAGATCCTAACCACCTGCTGTGTGAAAAAGTTTCTCCCCATGTTACCGTTGATTCTTTTGCCAATTACCTGAAATCTGTGTCCCTCTGCTTCTCGATCATTCCACCAATAGGAACAGTTTCTCTCCATCTACTCAGTCCAGACCCCTCATGATTTGGATGCCTCTATCAAATCTCCACTCAACCTTCACTTCTCGAAGGAGACCAGTCAACCTCTCCAATCTATCCACATAATTGAATTTCCTCATTCCTGGAATATTCTTATAAATGTTTTCTCCAATGCCTTCATGTTCTCCCTAAAGATCAGACTTGGACACAATGCTCCAGTTAAGCCAGGCCAAGTGTTTCATAAAAGTTCACTCAAAACTTCTCTATGCCTCCATTTATAAAGCTCAGGATCCCAAATGTTTCTTTATCTTCTTTCTCAACCTGCCGTGTCACCTTCCCTGATTTATGCACATATACCCCCGTGACCCTCTGTTACTGCACCTCCTTTAGAATTGTGTCCTTTATTTTATATTGTGCCCCCTTGTTTATCCTATTAAATGTATCGCTTTGCATTTTTTTGTATTAAATTTCATCGACCACATGTCCGTCCATTTCACCAGCCTGTCTGTGTCCTCTTGAAGTTTATCATCATCCTCCTCACAGTTCACAGTATTTCCAAGTTTTGTGCCACCTGCAAATATGAAATTGTGCTCCTGCACACCCAAATCGAGGTCATTAACATAGATCAAGCAAAGCAGCTTTCTCATCACCCAGAGAGTATCAGAGTACCCAGAGAGTCAGTACTGAGGGAGTGCTGCACTGTCAGAGGGTCAGTACTGAGGGAGTGCTGCACTGTCAGAGGGTCAGTATTGAGGGAGTGCTGCACTGTCAGAGGGTCAGTACTGAGGGAGTGCTGCACTGTCAGAGGGTCAGTACTGAGGGAGTGCTGCACTGTCAGAGGGTCAGTACTGAGGGAATGCTGTGTTGTTG
This sequence comes from Isurus oxyrinchus, assembly GCA_026770705.1. Classification (NCBI taxonomy): domain Eukaryota; kingdom Metazoa; phylum Chordata; class Chondrichthyes; order Lamniformes; family Lamnidae; genus Isurus; species Isurus oxyrinchus. The sequence continues at coordinate 7,518,598 of JANJGN010000007.1, read as the reverse complement.
GAGGGTCAGTACTGAGGGAGTGCTACACTGTCAGGGGGTCAGTACTGAGGGAGTGCTGTGTTGTTGGGGGGTCAGTACTGAGGGAGTGCTGCACTGTCAGAGGGTCAGTACTGAGGGCTTGCTGCACTGACAGAGGGTCAGTACTGAGGGAGTGCTGCACTGTCAGAGGGTCAGTACTGATGGAGTGCTGCACTGTCAGAGGGTCAGTACTGAGGGAGTGCTGCACTATCAGAATGTCAGTACTGAGGGTGTGCTGTGTTATTGGAGGGTCAGTAATGAGGGAGTGCTGCACTGTCAGAGAGTCAGTACTGAGGGAGTGCTGTGTTGTTGGAGGGTCAGTACTGAGGGAGTGCTGCACTGTCAGAGTGTCAGTACTGAGGGAGTGCTGTGTTGTTGGAGGGTCAGTACTGAGGGAGTGCTGCACTGTCAGAGGGTCAGTACTGAGGGAGTGCTGTGTAGTTGGAGGGTCAGTACTGAGGGAGTGCTGCACTGTCAGAGGGTCAGTACTGAGGGAGTGCTGTGTTGTTGGAGGGTCAGTACTGCACTGTTGTAGGTGCTGACTTTCTGGTGAGATGTCAAACTCTATCCTCTCAGGTGGGCATGAATGATCCCACAACATTATTTTGAAGGAACAGGGGGTGGGGGGGGAGTGTGGAATTTTCCCTGGGTCAATATTACTCCCTAAACCAACACCGATGGTCAGTCATTGATTGGTTGTTTGAAGGATTTGATTCCAGGGTCTGAGTGGTCTGAGTACAGATTCCGTGCACTGCTCTACAAAGGGAGGCATTAACTGTGAAGCAAATGAACAGGCAAAGGAATGAGACACACATAGATTCATTATGGCACAGAAGGAGGCCATTTGGCCCAACTAGTCCCTGCTGGCTCCCTGTGCAGCAACCCATCAATAAGGAAATAGGGTCTTAAGAGAGTAAGTCCTCCAAAGGTATTGATTGACCATCCCTATGAAACCTGGAATATCTCAGAACAGATGAGCCTTCTTCCTGAATCACTGGTAGCTCCTTTGATATAGACTGGGGGTCACGCACAGTTGTTTCTCAGGGTAGTTAAAAGTCAGTCAGTGTGGGACTGGAGTCACATATGGACCCAGGCTGGCTAAAGATGGCAGGTTTCCTTCCCCAAAGGGACATTGATGAACCAGCTGGATTGTAACAACAACCTAAAAGCTTCAGGGTCACTTTTAATGACAGACATATCCTTAAAATTATCATTATATATTTTCCAAATTGTTTTATCATCTGGATTCAAACTATCAAACTGTCACAACTGGATGTGAACTTATGTCCTCTGGCTTATTAGTCCAGTTACATATTCACTGTACAGCACTGATACACCTGGGGAATTGGAGTTACAGTTGTAATGTAGGAAATAGGCCAGCTGCTTGGCACAGTGTAAGAGCCCACAAGCAGCCATATGATAAATGAGCAGACAATCTGTTTTAGTGATGTTGGTTAAATGATAAATGTTAACCCAGGATACTGGGGAGAGCTGCCCTGCTCTTAGATAGGGACCATGGAATCATTTACATCGGCCTGTGTGAATATTTCAACAACAAGACAGCACCATTCACACTGCAGCACTCCCTCAGCACTGACCCTCCGACAGTGCAACACTCCCTCAGTACTGACCCTCTGACAGTGCAGCACTCCCTCAGTACTGACTCTCCGACAGTGCCGCACTCCCTCAGTACTGACTCTCTGACAGTGCAGCACTCCCTTCAGTACTGACCCTCCGACAGTGCAACACTCCCTCAGTACTGACTCTCCGACAGTGCAACACTCCCTCAGTACTGACCCTCTGACAGTGCAGCACTCCCTCAGTACTGACAGAGCCTGGGATTTTGTGCTCATAGCTGCCCCTTGTGACAGAACCTCAGGAAAGAAAGTGCGTCCCATTGAGCTGCAGGTTGTAAAGGATAATGCAGCGAAAAATAATGCTTGTGAGGCCTTTGCTGCCCTATTATTAGTTTTCTCACTCTTGCTCTTTTCCAGGCCACTCCTGGTCGGGGGCCGGGGGTGGGGGGGGTTTTGTGGGGGGAGGCAGGGACAGTCTGAATTGAGGAGCCAGGGCACCTCCTGAGAAGAGTTCATCAATCTTGAATTTATTTTGCATCTTTCTCCAGTTACTATCACAACGAAGCAGGGGGAGGCGGGGGGGGCAGGGGGGGGGGGGGGGAAGGGGGGGGGGGCACAATGCAGATGGTGTCAGGGGAGCAAATAAATGGAGGGACAGGAAGCAGGTGCTCCTGGGAATGTTTCCTGCTGCTAGTCTCAGTCAGAGCCTGTTTCATTGTTTGTCTCATTTTGCTCGATCTCTCTCTCCCCGCTGCAGCTGGGCCTTTTGATTATAGTTGACTGGAAATGAGTAAAATCACCGGTCACTTCTCCTGTTACTAATGAGCCCTGTGGAATTTTTGAAGTGGCCACCAGTCATGGTTTAAGTTCCACGCTCTCAAGACATTTACTCCTGAACTCAGAACCATTTCAAATCCCAGACTTGGGGCAGTTTCAGCTTTTAACTTAACTTCCCACCCCTCCAGCTCCCATCCCCCATGTCCCCCCACCCACCCCCCTCCACCAGACACCACACCCCCCCCCCCCCCCGCCACCGGCTTCAATTTGGCTCGTTCAGTTTTCGTCACTCAAGTTCATTCCGGGCACACACCCTTAATCAGGTTCATGTGACTGATTCCTGGAAGGGGTTAATCTTATGAGGGTGGGTTGAGCAGGTTGGACCTGTGTCCATTGGAGTTTAGAAGAACGAGAGGGAATTTTGAAAGATTTCAGATCCTGAGAGGGCTTGAGAGAGGGTTGTAGCTGAGAGGGTGTTTCCCCTTATGGGAGAGGAACTTGGCGGGGTGGGGTGGGGGGGGGGGGGAGGGTTTAAAAATAAGGGATCTCCCAGTTAAGACGGAGCTGAGAAGAATTTTATTTCTCACAGCGGGTCGCTGGTCTGTGGAAATCGTTTGCCGAGGGAGCAGTGGATTGTTGGAATATTTTTAAGATAGATTCTTGATCGACAAGGGAGTCAAAGGTTATCAGGGGGCAGACAGGAAAGTGGGGTCGAGCCCACAATCAGATCAGCCAGATTCTTATTGAATGGCGGAACAGGCTTGAGGGGCCAAGTGGCCTACTCCTGCTCCTGATTTGTATGTTAACTCCAGGTCTTAGTCTTCGGCTTAATTCGTAATTGCTTACCCAATTTGGTTTTAGTCTCTCCTAAATTAGCACCAGGTTCTCAATGAACCAGAAAGCTAAACTGCAGTTGTTGTTGTTGTGCTCACTTTAACCCTAACCCTAACCCAAACCCAAACCTTAACCCTAACCCTAACCCAAACCCAAACCCACGGCTATTTACCCCTAACCCGAAAGGCCTTTATCTGAAGGCCCATTGGCCCATCGAGCTCACTCTATCAGCCCACGTACTGTCTGAAATATCGACTGCACAGTTCCTCATGTATCGAGGGCAGGTGCTGTGAAATTTTCTTTCAGGTTTAAACACTGAGGTTGAGCTTGTGTCTGACTGTTTCCCCAAGGTCATTGATCTTCCTGATGGAGGATTTTGTAATGAATTATCCTTGATCAACAAATGCAGCTAAATAAAACTCCTGATAGTATCGCTGAATCCTCCCACTACCAACATCCTGGGGGGGTTACCATTGACCAGAAACTGAACTGGACCAGCCACATAAATACTGTGGCTACAAGAGCAGGTCAGAGGCTAGGAATCCTGCGGTGAGTAACTCACTTCCCAACTCCCCAAAGCCTGTTCACCATCTACAAGGCACAAGTCAGGAGTGTGATGGAATACTCTCCACTTGCCTGGATGAGTGCAGCTCCCACAACACTCAAGAAGCTCGACACCGTCCAGGACAAAGCAGCCCCGCTTGATTGGCACCACATCCACCACCTTAAATATTCACTCCCTCCTTTAAGATACTCTTTAAAACATAACTCACTGACCATGCTTTTAGTCATCTGACCTTTAATCTCCTTATGTGCCAAATATTGTCTGGGTTAAACCCCTGTGATGTGACATTGGTACATCTTTGCTAAGTTACAGGTGCTATACAAATGCAGTTTTTGATGTTGCTGTCTCCTTTGGCTCATCACCTGGACTTCACAGATAGAGAGAAATGTCAAAGTTAATACAGGGAGCTGGTCGGCCTCAGCATGATGTCACTGCAGCTTGTTTTCAATTTCCATCTGAATATGTTTGGCTGTTGAAAAGCCTCCAGCTGTGACCTACGTGTCAAATGGAATTACTGCCGAAATATAATAGTGATCGGAAAATGGAGATCAACACAATCTCAGCCAGGATCGCACATTGTTTGTTTAACTCCTGAAGGGGCAAACTGTCCAGGGTGTGAAATATTTAAAAGTCACTCGACAGAGTGATGCCTTTTTTGTTACATCCAACAACAGCTTGCATTTACATAGTGTCTTCAGTGTGGAAAAACAGCCCAAGACACTTCACTTCACCAGAGCATAATTTGATGCTGAGCCGCCTAAGGAGATATTAGGGTGATTAAGTGCTTTGGTTTCCTTCATTCTTTCATGGGATGTGGGCATCGCTGGCTAGGCTGGCACTTTTACCCATCCCTAATTACCCTTGGCTTGCTAGAGCCATTTCAGAGGGGCAGTTAAGAGTCAACCACATTGCTGTGGGTCTGGAGTCACATGTAGGCCGGACCAGGTAAGGATGGCAGATTTCCTTCCCTAAAGGGGATTAGTGAACCGGATGGGTTTTTACAACAATCGATGATAATTTCATGGTCACCATTGCTGAGACTAGCTTTATATTCCAGATTTATTAACTGAATTTAAATTCCACCAGCTGCCGTGGTGGGATTTGAACCCCTGTCCCTAGAGCATTGACCTGTGTGTTTGAGTGACTTTTTTAAGATTTCACACCCTGAACGGTTAGCCCCTGCAGGAGTTGAGCAAACAGTGTGGGTCCCTGGTTACTAATCCAGCAATATTACCTCTGTGCCACCATCTCCCACTTCTGAAGTATAGTCACTGTCAATGTTCCTTCTAAGTTGTGTACATGTCGTTGTGAAAATCCTGTACAGTCCACTCATACGCTTCCTCCTTTAAGATACTGTGCATGCACGCAATAAAATTAAAGGCACTGAGCATTGAAATAATCAGGCTAAGTGCGGCAAAGAAAATTTAGAGGAATCATTGGTCACTGTTGCAGTGATGGCAGCCAATTTATTCACAGCAAGCTCCCGAGAGAGAGAGAGAGAGAGAGAGAGAGAGCAATGTAATGATAACCAGATTATCTGCATTCGTGATGGCCGGGACACTGGGGAGAACGCCCCCCCCCCCCCCCCCCCCGCCCCTTCTCCTTCAAACCAGCATCATAAGGTCTTTTCAGCCCACCTGAGATGGCAGATGGGATTTTGCTTTAACATCCCATCTGAAACCTGGCGCCTCTGACAGTGCGGCACTCCCTCCGGCGTGGGATGTCAACCTGGTTTGCTGTGCTGAAGTTCACGGAGTTGAACTCAAACTGATAACCTTCCGACTCTGAGGTGAACGGGTTTCCCGCAGATCCACAAAAAAAGAGACATAGCGGACTCGAAACGTTAACTCTGACTCTCTCTCTCTCTCTCTCTACAAGTGCTTTTTCCAGCATTTTCTGTTTGTATTTCAGATTTCCAGCATCCACTGTATTTCGCTTTTATTAAAATTGTCTTTACTCTTATTTTGTAGCTCACACCACGCCTTCGGTCACATTAAAGCAAAGGATCATTCATTGAAAGTGGCAACCTTTACCCCAGCAAAAATCTATCCACCTTCACTCTTGGAAATTCCACTGGACCCACCTCAGTAACCACAGCCTTTTGGGGGGAGAGAGTTCTAGATTTCCACCCCCATTTGTGTGGAGAAATACTTCCTGACATCACCCCCTGAATGACCTTGACTCTAATTCAGTGCCAACCTTAGGGAACATGGTACCCTGGTGAACATGTATACTGGCGCCCTTTCTTTGAGTTTAAGTATATCGGACTGTTAGTGAAAACAAAACCTACTTCTAAATGTTTAAACTCCATTAAAACTAGGCAATAGGCTTGCAATTTCCAGGCAAATTTCAGCTATGAAACAATCTCCCAACGGCATAATTAAATCAGTAAAAGAATCTCCCCTCTCTTGAACAAGGTTCAACGAAACTATCTGCCTTAAACCCGGAGGGTCCTTTGGCTTTTTTTATCGATTGATTCATTTATTTCAAATCCTGACTGAACTCATCTGGCACCCACCAACAGCTTTACCAACTGTGCGTTTATCACAGAAGCACAGAATTGTTACAGTGCAGGAGGAGGCCATTCAGCCCATTGTGTCTGCACCGGCTCTCTGAGCATTTTAACCTGGTGCCAATCTCCTGCCTTTTCCCTGCAGCCCTGCACCTTGTTCCTATTTAAATAACCATCCAATGCCCTCTTGAATGCCTCGATTGAACCTGCCTCCACCACACTTCCAGGCCGTGCATTCCAGGCCCTGACTACTCGCTGCGTGAAAAAGTTTTATCTCACCTCGCATTTGCTCCTTTTGCAGGACACTTTAAAATTGTGTCCTCTGGCTCTCCATCCAATTACCAGCGGGAACAGTCTCCCCCTACCTACTCTGTGGCATCCAGAACTGTACACAATACTCCAGCTGAGGTCTAACCAGTGTCTTATATAAGTGCACCAAAACCCCCTCTCCTCTTATACTTTATGCCCCAATTAATGATGCCATTTTACTGGGTTAACATGGGGATTTCCTGTCTGTCCTCCATGCTTGCTTACCTTTGAGGGGAGCCAGCCTACCCACTCTGTGCTGCCCTCTGGGTGGTCACCCTCTGTCCCCGTCTCCCTTCTCACACACTCAACCCACCTCCGGCTGCTGCTCATTCGCCTGCTTGGATGGTCCACATTCCCGACTGGAATTACGACTGCCCATAACAAAAACAGAATTACCTGGAAAAACTCAGCAGGTCTGGCAGCATCGGCGGAGAAGAAAAGAGTTGACGTTCCGAGTCCTCATGACCCTTCGACCGAACTCAGTTCGGTCGAAGGGTCATGAGGACTCGGAACGTCAACTCTTTTCTTCTCCGCCGATGCTGCCTCAGTTCGGTCGAAGGGTCATGAGGACTCGGAACGTCAACTCTTTTCTTCTCCGCCGACGCTGCCTCAGTTCGGTCGAAGGGTCATGAGGACTCGGAACGTCAACTCTTTTCTTCTCCGCCGATGCTGCCAGACCTGCTGAGTTTTTCCAGGTCATTCTGGTTTGTGTTTTGAATTTGCAGCATCCGCAGTTTTTTTTTTTGTTTTTACGACTGCCCGTGACTGTCAGTCAAACAAACCGCCCACCCACTGTCCGAACTTCCTATCGAAGGGTTTCGGTGGACAGGGAGCGGGGGATGTTCTGCTTGACCTGATTACTGAACAACTCGCTGTTCCAAAACTGCCACTTCGGGTGGGTGTGAAAAAACAAAATTGACTTGAGTCGACCTTTTTTTTCCCTCTAATTCAGATTTTCAGGGTTTTCATACCTTGTTACCTTTCACCCCCCCCCCCCCCCCCCCCCCCACTCCCCTGACCACAGCCCCCCCCCCCCCCCCCGGGCAGCTGCCCATCCATCACGTCATTCAGGGCAAGAAATCTGCCTTCCTTACCAGGTCTGGCCTCCCACGTGACTTCAGACCCACATCCAGGTGGCTGACTCATAGTTCTCCCCTTGAAATGGCCCGGCAAGCCACTCTGGATGTAAGAGACTCACCACAACCTGCTCAACCACAAGGGCAATTAGGGATGGGCAATAAATACTGACCTTGCCAGAGATGCCCGCATCCCAAGTATGATTTTTTTTTAAAAAAGAGCGTGCTGTAACTTTAAGGTTATGTCCCGTAGTTCTGGACTCCCCTCAACCAGAGGAAATAGCTTCTCTTTACCCACCTTAGCAAATCCCTTCATCGTCTTCGACAGACCAATCAAATCACCTCTCAATCTCCCATCTGTCCCCATGATTGAACTCTTTAAGCCCTTCCCCCATCAAAAACCATAACAGAATAAGTATTTGCAGCCTAAATGTTCCTCTCTCTCCTGAATTTTTTTTTTACTAACCATATACTCATGGGTGCCCGTTAAATTATTTTACCTGACATCGTTAGTGCCTGTTTTAGACAACGGAAATCACACAACCAGATTCCTGCCTCAAAGACCCCAACCTCCTCTGGCCAACCCCTTCAACAACAACTTATGTTTATATGGCACCTTTAACGTAACGACTCATTCCCAAGGCGCTTCTCGGGTGGGGGGGGGGGCATTATAAACAAAACATGGCACCGAGTTACATAAGGCGATACTAGGACAAGTGGCTGAACGTTTGGTCAAAGAGGGAGGTGTTAAGGACCGTCTTAAGGAGGAAGGTGAGGGAGAGAGAGAGAGAGAGACGGAGAGATTTAGGGAGAGAATTCCAGAGCTCGGGGCTCAGACAGCTGAAGGCACGGCCGCCAATGGTGGAGCGATTAAAACCAGAGACATGGAGGCTCGAACTGGAGGAGTGCAGAGATCTCGGAAGATTGTGACGCTGGGGAAAGGGAGAGAGATAGGGATAAAGGAGGTCACTGAGGGCTATGAAAACAAGGATGAGGCGTTTGGAATCCAGGATTTTACAGCCCCTCCCGCCCGGTGGGACATTACGGTCCTGCCGGACTGAATGGAGATTTAAATGGCTCACCACACCCGCCGGGGGTGGGGCGGGGGTGGGAGGGGGTCATTGGGGGAAAGACACACCGATGTGGGGGCCATAAAACCCTGGCCCAGGCGGTGTTTACCCCTTTGCCCTGAAATGCTGTAGACAAGGGAGGGGCTAAACTGCAGCATGTGAGGCATTGAGCTCAATGCAGCAGAGCAGGATCTGGCTTGGCTGGAGCAGGCCCAGGTGCAGCAACAAAAGGCCAGTCTGTACTCACACCTGTGCAGAGTGAGGGGTACACAGGAGTCTGTGTGGAGCAGGCAAGGGGAGACTGACAGATAACTGCGGAAGGGAAATAAACTTGGTCGAAAGAAGGAAGCTAGTCAGGGGCACTGATCCACCGCTCCAAACAAAGACAGCCAGTGACTGTGTGCATTCTTCCAACAACAGTATGCCCTGGTTAACACAGCTATCTCTTTAAGGCGAGACAGTCATGGAATCTGGTGTTGAAGCATTTGCTGTGAAATTCTGCCCCCTTGTGGTAACAGTGCAAACGCTGCCGGATCAGATGGTATTCACTTTCTTAAAAGCAAATTGTCCCAGTTATCTCAGCATCACTCTTTATTTTTTACTATTTTTAGGACTGTTCTACTTGGTCCCCACACCTTATTCGTTATAAACCACCTCCCTCATTCAACCCCTCTGCAAGGAAGGCTCATTTATATAAAACAAAAACAAAAACACCTGGAGAAACTCAGCGGGTCTGACAGCATCTGCGGAGAGGGATACAGTTAACGTTTCGAGTCTGTATAGGGACTCAAAACGTTAACTGTATCCCTCTCCGCAGATACTGTCAGACCTGTTGAGTTTCTCCAGGTGTTTTTGTTTTTGTTCTAGATTTCCAGCATCCGCAGTATTTTGCTTTTATCTCATTAATATAAAGTTTTACAGCAGAGAAACAGGCCATTCAACCCTGTTCACTCTCCACCTGATCCTCCTCCCACCCTACTTCCTGTCACCAGTCCGCGTATCCTTCTATCCCTCTCTCCCTCGTGTTTACCCAGCTAACCCTTAAATGCATCAACACTATTCACCTCAACCACTCCCTGCGGGACCGAGTTCCACATTCTCCCCACTCTCTGGGTAAAGACTTTTCTCCTGAATTCACAAATGGATTTGTTGGTGACCATCTTACTTCAATGGTCCCACTCTGGTCTCGCCCGCAAATATATACTACGTCTTTTCTCAGCGCCACACCTTGCTTTCACTCTTTTTATAATGCTCCTGTTTGTTCCCCCGACATCGTTAGTTTAAATCCTCTAATGTAACTCTTCTGTAAGGATGTTAGTAATGGTCCATTTCCCACCCTGCGTGTATACCTCTTCATTGTCTCAGCCTCTTATCCCCATAGCCAACAAATCTGAAACACGTCCCTCTAAGACATGTTCCTCATCACGCATTCGGAGTCTGAAAGTCATCGGTTCAATCCCTTGCCTATCTAGCTGGCATTCCAGTGCAGGATAGTTGTACTGTTCAAGATGTTGCCTTTTGGATATGATATTTAAATTTAGGGATTGGGCAGTAAATGTTGGTCTCGCCAATGACACCTGCATCCCATCAACAGATATTAAAAGAAATATCCAGGCCCTGTCCAACCTTTCAGGTGAATGTAAAAGATTCCCTGGCACTATTTCAAAAAGCTGGAGAGTCCTCCTCCCAGTCCTGGTCAATATCTATCCTTAAACGACATGTCTGAAACAGATTATCTAGTCATTTTTGAACCTTGTGGCTTACCTCTTAAAGGAGGTGGAGAGGTTCAGGGAGGGGATTCCAGACTTGGGGCCCAGGCTCAAGGCACAGCCGCCACCAATAAAATCAAGAGGGTGGAATTGGAGGAGTGCAAAGTTCATGCAGTGTCGTAGGGTTGGAGGAGATTGCAGAGATAGAGAGAAGTGGAAACCATGGATGGGTTAGAAAGCTGGAATGACAATTTTAAAATCAAAATGCTCGCTGTTTTGAACAGATCTGAAAACTGGGCACAGATCCAATTACTGCTGGTTAGCTGGTGAGCCTTGTCGGTGAGCTTTGTTGTAAATTAAGCTGCCGTTTTCCACCCCTGGAAGACCAATAATTGTCAATAGAGGAAATGTTGCGGTCAAAGCCAAAGTAAAATACCTGATGTGAATCAAGAGTTAGGGTCAGGGCCGGACTCCAGTTGGTGTATGCTCAGTTCATTCACCGCTGTAAATTTGCCCCGCTGATTGCAAATTATTTCTAGAGTTTTCCCTCTGGCTAATCCAGAGACTGAACCCATGATCCGGGCTGGAGCTCCCTGTGCAGCACTGAGGGAACTGTCAGAGGTACCGGATTTCTGATGAGATGTTACTCTGAAGTCATGTCTGCCCCCAGACAGATGTTAAAGAGCCGATGACACGATTTCAAGAGAGAGCAGCAAAGTTCTTCCATATTTCCCAGGTTCAATGTTTATCCCTCAACCAATATCACTGAAACACCAGTTATTTGGTCATCCATTTCACTACTATTTGTGGGAGCTTGCTGTGCACAAAGTGTCTGCCCCATTATAACGGTTTCCTACATTACAACAGTGACTGCACTTCAGAAGTACTTCGTTGGCTGTAAATTGTTTTGGAACATCCTGAGGTTGCAAAAGGTGCTTTAGGAATGCAAGTTATTTCTTTTCCATCTTGGTGTTCGACAACAGGCTCTCCATTTTACTGAATTCAGTTTCAGAATTTAGCTCAGGAGCTCTGGGTTTTCATCCAGTGTCAGAACCGCTGCAGCACTGCAACCTGTGTGGAGAACTGTACCCTGTGTGCAGCACTGTACACTGTGTGGAGCACTGTACACTGTGTGGAGAACTGTACCCTGTGTGCCGCATTGTACACTGTGTGGAGCACTGTACACTATGTGCAGCACTGTACACTGTGTGCAGCACTGTACCCTGTGTGCAGCACTGTACCCTTAGTGGAGGACTGAACCCTGTGTGAAGGACTGTACCCTGTGTGGACCACTGTATGCTGTGTGGAGGACTGTACACTGTGTGCAGCACTGTACATTGTGTGGAAGACTGTACCCTGTGTGCAGCACTGTACCCTGTGTGGAGAACTGTACCCTGGGTGGAGCACTGTACCCTGTGTATAAGACTGTACCCGGCATGTTGGAATGTACCCTGTATGGAGCACTGTACCCTGTGTATAAGACTGTACCCGGCATGTTGGAATGTACCCTGTGTGGAGCACTGTACCCTGTGTGGAGGACTGTACCCTGTGTGCAGCATTGTACCCTGTGTGGAGGACTGTACCCTGTGTGCAGCACTGTAGACATTGCTGCACACAGGGTACAGTCCTCCACACTGTGTGGAGGAATGTACACTGTGTCTATGAATGTACCCGGTGTGTAGGACTGTACATTGTGTGGAGAACTGTACCCTGTGTGCAGCACTGTATCCTGTGTGGAGGACTGTACCCTGTGTGGAGGACTGTACACTGTGTCTATGAATGTACCCAGTGTGTAGGACTGTACACTGTGTAGAGGACTGTACACTATGTGGAGTACTGTACACTGTGTCTATGAATGAACCGGGTGTGTAGGACTGTACACTGTGCGGAGGACTGTACCCTGTGTGGAGGAATGTAAACTGTGTCTATGAATGTACCCAGTGTGTAGGACTGTACACTGTGTGGAGTACTGTACACTGTGTCTATGAATAAACCCGGTGTGTAGGACTGTACACTGTGAAGGACTGTAACCTGTGTGGAGTACTGTAGGCTGTGGGGAGGACTGTACCCTGTGTGCAGCACTGTACCCTGTGTGAAGGACTGTACAGTGTGTGGATGACTGTACACTGTGTGCAGCACTGTACCCTGTGTGCAGCACTGTACCCTGTGTGCTGCACTGTACCCTGTGTGGAGCACTGTATCCTGTGTGCAGCACTGTACCCTGTCTGCAGCACTGTGTCCTGTGTGGAGCACTGTATCCTGTGTGTAGGACTGTACCCTGTGTGCAGCACTGTACCCTGTGTGGATCACTGTAACTTGTGTGCAGTACTGTGCACTGTGAGGGGCACTGTACCCTGTGTGGAGCACTGTACCCTGTGTGGAGGATTGTACCCTGTGTGTAGGACTGTACCCTGTGTGCAGCATGGTACCATGTGTGCAGTACTGTACCCTGTGTGGAGAACTGTACCCTGTATGGAACACTGTAACTTGTGTGCAGTACTGTGCACTGTGAGGGGCACTGTACCCTGTGTGGAGCACTGTACACTGTGTGGAGCACTGTACACTGTGTGGAGCACTGCACCCTGTGTGGAGCACTGTACCCTGTGTGGAGCACTGTACGCTGTGTGGAGCACTGTACCCTGTGTGGGGCACTGTACGCTATGTCGAGCACTGCACCCTGTGTGCAGCACTGTACCCTGTGTGGAGTACTGTACACTGTGTGGAGTACTGTACACTGTGTCTATGAATAAACCCGATGTGTAGGACTGTACACTGTGTGGAGGACTGCACACTGTGTGGAGGACTGTACCCTGTGTGGAGGACTGTACACTGTGTGGAGCACTGTACCCTGTGAGCAGCACTGTACCCTGTGTGGAGGATTGTACCCTGTGTGTAGGACAGTACACTGTGTGGAACACTGTACCCTGTGTGGAGCACTGTACCCTGTGTGCAGCACTGTACCCTCTGTGGAGCACGGTACCCTGTATGGAATGCTGTACCCTGTGTCCAGTACTGTACCCTGTGTGGATCACTGTACCTTGTGTGCAGTACTGTGCACTGTGAGGGGCACTTTACCCTGTGTGGAGGACTGAACTATGTGGGGAGCACTGTACCCTTTGCGCAGCATTGTACACTGTGTGGAGAACTGCATTCTGTGAGGAAGACTGTACCCTGTGTGGAGCACTGTATACTGTGTGCAGCATTGTACCCTGTGTGGAGAACTGTATCCTGTGTGCAGCATTGTATCCTGTGTGGAGCATTGTACCCTGTGTGCAGCACTGTACACTGTGTGGAGGACTGTACCCTGTGTGGAGCACTGTACCCTGTGTGCAGCACTGTACACTGTGTGGAGGACTGTACCCTGTGTGGAGGACTGTACCCTGTGGGGAGAACTGTACCCTGTGTGCAGCATTGTACCCTGTGTGGAGAACTGTATCCTGTGTACAGCATTGTACCCTGTGTGCAGCACTGTACCCTGTGTGGAGAACTGTATCCTGTGTGGAGAATTGTACCCTGTGTGCAGCTCTGTACACTGTGTGGAGGACTGTACCCCGTGTGGAGCACTGTACTCTGTGTGCAACACTGTACACTGTGTGGAGGACTGTACCCTGTGTGGAGGACTGTACCCTCTGGAGAGCACTGTACCCTGTGTGCAGCATTGTACCCTGTGTGGAGAACAGTATCCTGTGTGGAGCATTGTACCCTGTGTGGAGCACTGCACACTGTGTGGAGGTCTGTACCCTGTGTGGAGCACTGTACCCTGTGTGCAGCATTGTACCCTGTGTGGAGAACTGTATCCTGTGTGGAGCATTGTACCCTGTGTGCAGCACTGTACACTGTGTGGAGGACTGTACCCTGTGTGCAACATTGTACACTGTGTGGAACACTGTACCCTTAGTGGAGGATAGAACCCTGTGTGAAGGACTCTACCCTGTGTGCAGCACTGTACCCTGTGTATAAGACTGTACCCGGCGTGTCGGAATGTACCCAGTGTGGAGCACTGTACCCTGTGTGCAGCACTGTACCCTGTGTGCAGCACTGTACCCTGTGTGAAGGACTGTACAGTGTGTGGAAGACTGTACACTGTCTGCAGCACTGTGTCCTGTGTGGAGCACTGTACCCTGTGTGGAGGATTGTACCCTGTGTGTAGGACTGTACCCTGTGTGCAGCATGGTACCATGTGTGCAGTACTGTACCCTGTGTGGAGCACTGTACCCTGTATGGAACACTGTAACTTGTGTGCAGTACTGTGCACTGTGAGGGGCACTGTACCCTGTGTGGAGGACTGAACCCTGTGGGGAGCACTGTACCCTGTGTGGAGCACTGTACACTGTGTACAGCACTGTACACTGTGTGGAGGACTGAACCCTGTGTAGAGGACTGTACCCAGCTTGTTGGAATGTACCCTGTGTGGACCACTATAGGCTGTGTGGAGGACTGTACACTGTGTGCAGCACTGTACCCTATGTATAAGACTGTACCCAGCTTGTTGGAATGTACCCTGTGTGGAGCACTGTTTACTGTGTGCAGCACTGTACCCTGTATGCAGCACTGTATCCTGTGTGGAGCACTGTACACTGTGTGCAGCACTGTAACCTGTGTATAAGACTGTACCTGGTGTGTTGGAATGTACCCTGTGTGGAGCACTGTACCCTGTGTGTAGGACTGTATCCTTTGTGCAGCACTGTACCTTGTGTGGATCACTGTAACTTGTGTGCAGTACTGTGCACTGTGAGGGGCACTGTACCCTGTATGGAACACTGTACCCTGTGGGGTGCACTGTACACTGTGTGGAGCACTGTACACTGTGTGCAGCACTGTATCCTGTGTGCAGCACTGTACCCTGTGTGGAGCACTGTACCCTTAGTGGAGGACTGAACCCTGTGTGTAGGACTGTACCCTCAGTGCAGCAATGCACCCTTTGTGGACCACTGTAGGCTGTGGGGAGGACTGTGCACTGTGTGCAGAACTTTACCCTGTGTGGAGGACTGTCCCCTGTGTGCAGCACTGTACCCTGTGTATAAGACTGTACCCAGCGTGTTGGAATGTACCCTGTGTGCAGCACTGTACCCTGAGTGGAGCACTGTACCCTGTGTGGAGTACTGAACCCTCTGTGGAGCACTATACCCTTTGTGGAGCACCGTACCCTCTGTCTATGAATGTACCCGGTGTGTAGGACTGTACACTGTGAGTGGCACTGTACCCCGTGTGGAGGACGTAACCCTGTGTGGAGCACTGTATCCTGTGTGCAGCACTGTACACTGTGTGCAGCACTGTACCCTTTGCGCAGCATTGTACGCTGTGTGGAGAACTGCATTCTGTGAGGAAGACTGTACCCTGTGTGGAGCACTGTACACTGTGTGCAGCCCTGTACACTGTGTGGAGGACTGTACCCTGTGTGTAGGACTGTACCCTCAGTGCAGAAATGTACCCTCTGTGGACCTCTGTAGGCTGTGGGGAGGACTGTACACTGTGTGCAGAACTTTACCCTGTGTGTAGCACTGTACCCTGTGTGGACCACAGTACCCTGTGTGTAGCACTGTACCCTGTGTGGACCACGGTACCCTGTGTGCAGCACTGAACCCTGGGTGGAGCACTGTATCCTGTGTGGAGGACTGTACACTGTGTGGAAGACTGTACCCTGTGTGCAGCACTGAACCCTGAGTGGAGCACTGTATCCTGTGTGGAGGACTGTACACTGTGTGGAAGACTGTACCCTGTGTGCAGCACTGTACCCTGTGTGGAGGACTGTACTCTGTGTGAGGCACTGAACCCTGGCTGGAGCACTGTACCCTGTTTGGAAGACTGTACCCTGTGTGCAGCACTGAACCCTGGGTGGAAGACTGTACCCTGTGTGCAGCACTGAACCCTGTGTGCAGCACTGTACCCTGTGTGGAAGACTGTACCCTGTGTGCAGCACTGAACCCTGGGTGGAAGACTGTACCCTGTGTGCAGCACTGTACCCTTAGTGGAGGACTGTACCCTTAGTGGAGGACTGTACACTGTGTGGAGTACTGTACACTGTGTATAAGTCTGTACCCGGAGTGTTGGAATGTACCCTGTGTGGAGCACTGTACCCTGTGTGGAGGACTGTACACTGTGTGGAGTACTGTACACTGTGTCAAGCACTGTACCCTGTGTGGAGGCCTGTACACTCTGTGGAGTACTGTACACTGTGTCGAGCACTGTACCCTGTGTGCAGCACTGTACCTTGTGTGTAGGACTGTACACTGTGTGGAGAACTGTACACTGTGTCTATGAATGTACACGGAGTGTAGGACTGTACACTGTATGGAGCACTGTACCCTGTGTGGAGGATTGTACCCTATGTGTAGGACTGTACCCTGTGTGCAGCACTGTACCCTGTGTGCAGCACTGTACCCCGTGTGGAAGACTGTACCCTGTGTGCAGCACTGAACCCTGTGTGGAAGACTGTACCCTGTGTGCAGCAGTGAACCCTGTGTGCAGCACTGTACCCTGTGTGGAAGACTGTACCCTGTGTGCAGCACTTAACCCTGTGTGGAGCAGTGCATCCTGTGTACAGCACTGTACTCTGTGTGGAGGACTGCACCCTGTGTGGAGGACTGTACACTGTGTGGAGGACTGAACTCTGTGTCAAGGACTGTACCCTGCGTGCAGCACTGTACCCTGTGAATAAGACTGTACCCGGTGTGTTGGAATGTACCCTGTGTGCAGCACTGTTCCCTGTGTGGAGCACTGTACCCTGTGTGGACCACTGTACCAGTGTGCAGCACTGTACACTGTGTGTAAGACTGTATCCTGTGTGCAGCACTGTACCCTGTGTGGAGCACTGTACCCTGAGTGGAGGACTGTGCCCTATATGCAGCACTGTATGCTCTGTCGAGCATTGTACCCTGTGTGCAGCACTTTACCCTGTGTGGAGGACTGTACACTGTGTGGAGGACTGTACCCTGTGTGGAGGACTGTACACTGTGTGGAGCACTGTACCCTGGGTGGAGCACTGTACCCTTTGTGCAGCACTGTACCCTGTGTGGAGGTTTGTACCCTGTGTGCAGCACTGTACCCTGTGTGCAGCACTGTACCCTGTGTGGAGCACTGTACCCTGTATGGAACACTGTACCCTGTGTCCAGTACTGTACCCTGTGTGGATCACTGTACCTTGTGTGCAGTACTGTGCACTGTGAGGGGCCCTGTACACTGTGTGGAGGTCTGTACCCTGTGTGCAGCACTGTACCCTGTGTGGAGGGCTGTAGCCTGTGTGCAGCACTGTACACTGTGTGCAGGACTGTACACTGTGTGGAGGACTGTACCCTGTGTGGAGGTCTGTACCCTGTGTGCAGCACTGTACCTTGTGTGAAGGTCTGTACCCTGTGTGCAACACTGTACCCTGTGTGGAAGATTGTACCCTGTGTGTAGGACTGTACCCTGTGTGCAGCCCGGTACCATGTGTGCGGTACTGTACCCTGTGTGGAGCACTGTACCCTGTATGGAACACTGTACCCTGTGTCCAGTACTGTACCCTGTGTGGATCACTGTACCTTGTGTGCAGTACTGTGCATTGTGCGGGGCACTGTACCCTGGGTGGAGGACTGAACTATGTGGGGAGCACAGTACCCTTTGCGCAGCATTGTACACTGTGTGGAGAACTGCATTCTGCGAGGAAGACTATACAATGCGTGGAGCACTGTATACGGTGTGCAGCACTGTACACTGTGTGCAGCACTGTACCCTGTGTGGAGCACTGTACCCTGTGTGGAGGTCTGTACCCTGTGTGCAGCACTGTACACTGTGTGGAGGACTGTACACTGTGTGGAGGACTGTACCCTGTGTGGAGGTCGGTACCCTGTGTGCAGCACTGTACATTGTGTGGAGGACTGTACACTGTGTGGAGGACTGTACCCTGTGTGGAGGTAGGTACCCTGTGTGCAGCACTGTACACTGTGTGGAGGTCTGTACCCTGTGTGCAGCACTGTACCCTGTGTGGAGGTCTGTACCCTGTGTGCAGCACTGTACACTGTGTGGAGGACTGTACACTGTGTGCAGCACTGTACCCTATGTGGAGGATTGTACCCTGTGTGTAGGACTGTTCCCTGTGTGCAGCATGGTACCATGTGTGCGGTACTGTACCCTGTATGGATCACTGTACCCTGTGTCCAGTACTGTACCCTGTGTAGATCACTGTAACTTGTGTGCAGTACTGTGCACTGTGAGGGGCACTGTACCCTGTTTGGAGGACTGAACTATGTGGGGAGCACTGTTCCCTTTGCGCAGCATTGTACACTGTGTGGAGAGCTGCATTCTGTGAGGAAGACTGTACCCTGTGTGGAGCACTGTATACTGTGTGCAGCACTGTACACTCTGTGCAGCACTGTACCCTGTGTAGAGCACTGTATCCTGTGTGGAGTACTATACCCTGTGTGGAGCATTGTACCCTGTGTGCAGCACTGTACACTGTGTGGAGCACTGTACACTGTCTGCAGCACTGCACCCTGTGAGGATCGCTGTACCCCGTATTCAGCACTGTGCCCTGTGTGGAGGAGTGCATCTTGTGTGCAGCTCTGTACGCTGTGTGGAGCAATCTATCCTCTGTGCAGCACTGTACATTGTGTGGAAGCCTGTACAATGTCTGCAGCACTGAACCCTGTGTGGAGCACTCTAACCTGTATTCAGCACTGTGTCCTGTGTGGAGCACTGTACCCTGGGTGGAGCACTGTAGGCTGTGTGGAGGACTGTCCCTTGTGTGCAGCACTGTACCCTGTGTATAAGACTGTACCCGGCGTGTTGGAATGTACCCTGTGTGGAGCACCGTATACTGTGTGCAGCACTGTACCCTGTGTGGAGCACTGTACCCTGCGTAAAGGACTGTACCCTGTGTGCAGCACTGTACCCTGTGTATAGGACTGTACCCGGTGTGTAGGACTGTACCCTGTGTGGAGCACTGTATCCTGTGTGAAGCACTGTACACTGTGTGCAGCACTGTACCCTCTGTGGAGCATTGTACCCTGTGTGGAGCATTGTACCCTATGTGCAGCACTGTACACTGTGTGGAGGATTGTACACTGTGTGGAGAACTGTACCCTGGGTGGAGCACTGTATCCAGTGTGCAGCACTCTATCCTCTGTGGAGCACTGTACCCTGTGTGGAGGAGTGCATGCTGTGTGCAGCACTGTACACTGTGTGGAGCACTGTACCCTTAGTGGAGGACTGAACCATGTGTGAAGGACTGTACCGTGTGTGCAGCACTGTACACTGTGTGGAGGAATGTACCCTGTGTGTAGGACTGTACCCTCAGTGCAGCAATGTACACTGTGTGGACCACTCTAGGCTGTGGGGAGGACTGTACACTGTGTGCAGAACATTACCCTGTGTGGAGGACTGTCCCCTGTGTGCAGCACTGTACCCTGTGTGGAGGACTGTACCCTGAGTCGAGGACTGTACCCTGTGTGGTGGATTGTACACTGTGTGTAGGACTGTACCCTGTGTGCAGCACTGTACCCTGAGTGCAGTACTGTACCCTGTGTGCAGTAATGTACACATTGTGGAGCACTGTACACTGTGTGGGGGACTGTACACTGTGTGGAGGACTGTACACTCTGTGGAGGACTGTACCCTATGTAGGGCACTGTACAGGGTGTGCAGCACTGTACCCTGTGTGGAGCACACTATTCTGTGTTCAGCACTGCGCCCTGTGTGGATCACTGTACCCTGTGTGCAGCACTGTATCCTGTGTAGAGCACCATACCCTGTGTGGAGTACAGTACCCTGTGTGGTGCACTGTACACTGTGTGTAGGACTGCACCCTGTGAGGAGCACCCTACCTTGTATTCAGCACTGTGCCCTGTGTGGAGAACTGTACCCTGGGTGCAGCACTGTATCCAGTGTGCAGCACTCTATCCTCTGTGGAGCACTGTACCCTGTGTGGAGCACCGTACCCTGTTTGCAGCACTGTACACTGTGTGCAGTACTGTAAACTGAGTGGAGCACTGTACACTGTGTGCAGCACTGTACACTGTGTGGAGGACTGTACACTGTGTGGAGGATTGTACCCTATGAACAGCACGGTACAGGGTGTGCAGCACTGTACCCTGTGTGCAGCACTGTACACTGTGTGGAGCACTGTACCCTTAGTGGAGGACTGAACCATGTGTGAAGGACTGTACACTGTGTGCAGCACTGTACCATTAGTGGAGGACTGTACACTGTGTGCTGCACTGTACCCTGTGTGGAGGATTTAACCCTGAGTCGAGGACTGTACCCTGTGTGGAGCACTGTACCCTGAGTGCAGTACTGTACCCTGTGTGCAGCACTGTACCCTGAGTGCAGTACTGTACCCTGTGTGGAGCACTGTACCCTGAGTGCAGTACTGTACCCTGTGTGCAGCACTGTACCCTGAGTGCAGTAATGTACCCTGTGTGGAGCACTGTACCCTGAGTGCAGTACTGTACCCTGTGTGGAGCACTGTACCCTGTGTGCAGTACTGTACCCTGAGTGCAGTACTGTACCCTGTGTGCAGCACTGTACCTTGCATGGAGCACTGTACCCTGTGTGGAGCACTGTACACTGAGTGCAGCACTTTATCCTGTGTGCAGCACTGTACACTGTGTGAGCAGTGTACCCTGTGTGGGGCACTGTGCACTGTGTGCAGCACTGTACCCTGTGTGGCACACTATACCCTTTGTACAGCACTGTACACTCTGTGGAGCAATGAACCCTCTGTGTAGCACTGCACACTGTGTGCAGCACTGTACACTGTGTGGAGCACTGCACTGTGTGTAGAGTACTGTACCCTGTGTGGAGCAATGCACCCTGTGTGGAGCACTGTACCCTGTGTGGAGCACTGTACCCTGTGTGGAGCACTGTACCCTGTGTTCAGCACTGTACACAGTGTGGAGCACTGTTCCCTGTTTGGAGCAATGTACCCTGTGTGCAGCACTGTACACTGTGTGCAGCACTTTACCCAGTGTGGTGCACTGTGCCCTGTGTGGAGCAAGGTACCCTGTGTGCAGCACTGTACCCTGCATGCAATACAGTATCCTATGTGTTACATGGTATGCTTTTTGGAGCAATGTACCCTGTGTGGAGCACTGTACTCTGTGTGCAGCACTGCACCCTGTGTGGAGCACTGTATCCTGTGTGCAGCGCTGTACCCTTTGTGGAGCACTGTACACTTTGTGTAGCACTGTACACTGTGTGGAGGACTGTACACTCTGTGGAGGACTGTACCCTATGTAGAGCTCGTTACAGGGTGTGCAACACTGTACCCTGTGTGGAGCACACTACTCTGTATTCAGCACTGTGCCCTGTGTGGATCACTGTAACTTGTGTGCAGCACTGTACCCTGTGTGGAGCACTGTACCCTCTATGCAGCACTGTATCCTGTGTAGAGCACTGTACCCTGTGTGGAGGAAAGCACCCTGTGTGGAGTACTGTACCCTATGTGGAGCACTGTACACTGTGTGCAGTACTGTACCCTGTGTGGACCACTGTATCCTGTGTGGAACACTGTACACTGTGTGCAGCACTGTACCCTCTGTGGAGGATTGTACACTGTGTGGAGCACTGTACCCTGTGTGCAGTACTGTACCCTGTATTCAGCACTGTGCCCTGTGTGGAGAACTATACCCTGGGTGGAGCACTGTATCCAGTGTGCAGCACTCTATCCTCTGTGGAGCACTGTACCCTGTGTGGAGGAGTGCATGCTGTGTGCAGCTTGGTACCCTGTGTGCAGCACTGTACACTGTATGGAGCACTGTACTCTTAGTGGAGGACTGAACCATGTGTGAAGGACTGTACCCTGTGTGCAGCACTGTACACTGTGTGGAGGAATGTACCCTGTGTTTAGGACTGTACCCTCAGTGCAGCAATGTGCACTGTGTGGACCACTCTAGGCTGTGGGGAGGACTGTACACTGTGTGCAGAATATTGCCCTGTGTGGAGGACTGTCCCCTGTGTGCAGCACTGTACCTGTGTATAAGACTGTACCCGGCATGTCGGAATGTACCCTGTGTGGAGCACTGTACCCTGTGTGGAGTACTGTATCCTGTGTGGAGCACTGTACCCTGTGTGCAGCACTGTACACTGTGTAGTACTGTACACTGTGTGGAGTACTGTACACTGTGTGGAGGACTGTACCCTGTGTGCAGCACTGTACCCTCTGTGTAGGACTGTACCCTGTGTGCAGCACGGTACCATGTGTGCAGTACTGTTCCATGTGTGGAGCACTGTACACTGTGTGCAGCACTGTACCCTGTGATGGGCACTCTACCCTGTATTCAGCACTGTACACTGTGTAGAGGATTGTACCCTAAGTAGAGCACTGTACTGGGTGTGCTGCACTGTACCCTGTGTAGAGCACTGTACGCTGTGTGGAGCAATGCACCCTGTGTGGAGTACTGTACCCTGTGTGCAGCACTGTATAATGCGTGGAGCACTGTATCCTGAGTGGAGCACTGTACACTGTGTGCAGCACTGTGCCTGTGTGGAGCACTGTACCCTGTGTGGAGCAATGTACCCTGTGTGCAGCACTGTACACTGTCTGGCGGATTGTACACTTCGTGTAGGACTGTACCCTGTGTGCAGCACTGTACCCTGAGTGCAGTACTGTACCCTGTGTGGAGCACTGTACCCTGTGTGGAGCACTGTACACTGTGTGCAGTAATGTACACATTGTGGAGCACTGTACCCTGTGTGGAGCATTGTACCCTGTGTGCAGCACTGTACACTGTGTGGCGGATTGTACACTGTGTGTAGAACTGTACCCTGTGTGCAGCACTGTACCCTGAGTGCAGTACTGTACCCTGTGTGGAGCACAGTACCCGGTGTGGAGCACTGTACCCTGTGTGCAGTAATGTACACATTGTGGAGGACTGTACCCTGTGTGGAAGAATGTACCCTGTGTGGAGCACTGTACCCTGTTTGCAGCACTGTACACTGTGTGGAGCACTGTACACTGTGACGAGGACTGTACACTGTGTGGAGGACTGTACACTTTGTGGATGACTGTACCCAATGTAGGGCACTGTACAGGGTGTGAAGCACTGTACTCTGTGTCCAGCACTGTGCCCTGTGTGGATCACTGTACCCTGTGTGCAGCACTGTACCCTGTGTGGAGGACTTTATCATGTGTGGAGCACTGTACCCTGTGTGGAGCACTGTACCCTGTGTGGAGGACTGTATTCTGTGTGGAGCACTGTACACTGTGTGGAGCACTTTACACTGTCTGCCGCACTCTAACCTGTGAGGAGCACTCTACCCTGTATTCAGCACTGTACCCTGTGTGGAGCACTGTACCCTGTGTGCAGCACTGTACCCTGTGTGGAGCACTTTACACTGTCTGCCGCACTCTAACCTGTGAGGAGCACTCTACCCTGTATTCAGCACTGTGCCCTGTGTGGAGCACTGTACCCTATGTGGAGGAGTGCATCCTGTGTGCAGGACTGTACCTTGTGTGCAGCACTGTACACTGTGTGCAGCACTGTACACTGTGTGGAGCACTGTACCCTTAGTGGAGGACTGAACCCTGTGTGAAGGACTGTACCCTGTGTGCAGCACTGTACCCTGTGTGCAGCACTGTAACCTTAGTGGAGGACTGCACACTGTGTGCTGCACTGAACCCTGTGAGGAGGACTTAACCCTGAGTCGAGGACTGTACTCTGTGTGGAGGATTGTACACTTTGTTTAGGACTGTACCCTGTGTGCAGCACTGTACACTGTGTGCAGTAATGTACACATTGTGGAGGACAGCACCCTATGTGGAAGGATGTACCCTGTGTGGAGCACTGTACCCTGTGTGGAGCACTGTACCCTCTGTGTAGCACTGTACCCTGTGTGGAGCACTGTACCCTGTGTGGATGACTGTACCCTGTGTGCAGCGCTGTACCTTGCGTGGAGCACTGTACCCTGTGTGGAGCACTGTACACTGTGTGCAGCACTTTATCCTGTGTGCAGCACTGTACCCTGTGTACAGCACTGTACGCTCTGTGGAGCAATGAACCCTCTGTTTAGCACTGCACCCTGTGTGCAGCACTGTACACTGTGTGGAGCACTGCACTGTGTGTAGAGGACTGTACCCTGTGTGTAGCAATGTACCCTGTGTGGAGCACTGTACCCTGTGTGGAGCACTGTATCCTGTGTGGAGCACTGTACCCTTTGTTCAGCACTGTACACAGTGTGGAGCACTGTACCCTGTTTGGAGCAATGTACCCTGTGTGCAGCACTGTACACTGTGCGCAGCACTTTACCCAGTGTGGAGCACTGTACCCTGTGTGGAGCAAGGTACCCTGTGTGCAGCACTGTACCCTGCATGCAGTACTGTATCCTGTGTGTTACATGGTATGCTCTGTGCAGCACTGTACCCTGTGTGGAGCACTGTACCCTATGTGCAGCACTGTATCCTGTGTAGAGCACCGTACCCTGTGTGGAGGAAAGCACCCTGTGTGGAGTACAGTACCCTGTGTGGTGCACTGTACCCTGTGTGCAGCACTTTACCCTGTGTGGAGCACTGTATTCTGTTTGGAGCACTGTACACTGTGTGCAGCATTGTACCCTGTGTGCAGCACTGTACACTGTGTGGAGGACTGTACCCTGTGTGGAGCACTGTACACTGTCTGCAGCACTGTACCCTGTGAGGAGCACCCTACCTTGTATTCAGCACTGTGCCCTGTGTGGAGAACTGTACCCTGGGTGCAGCACTGTATCCAGTGTGCAGCACTCTATCCTCTGTGGAGCACTGTACCCTGTGTGGAGCACTGTAAACTGAGTGGAGCACTGTAAACTGTGTGCAGCACTGTACACTGTGTGGAGAACTGTACACTGTGTGGAACACTGTACGCTCTGTGGAGCAATGAACCCTCTGTTTAGAACTGCACCCTGTGTGCAGCACTGTACCTTGCATGGAGGACTGTACCCTGTGTGCAGCACTGTACCTTGTGTGGAGCACTGTACCCTGTGTGGAGCACTGTACACTGTGTGCAGCACTGTACCCTGGGTGGAGCAATGAACCCTGTGTGGGACACTGTACACTGTGTGCAGCACTTTATCCTGTGTGCAGCACTGTACCCTGTGTGGAGCAATGAACCCTGTGTGGGGCACTGTACACTGTGTGCAGCACTGTACCCTGTGTGGCACACTGTACCCTGTGTACAGCACTGTACGCTCTGTGGAGCAATGAACCCTCTGTGTAGCACTGCACACTGTGTGCAGCACTGTACACTGTGTAGAGCACTGCACTGTGTGTAGAGTACTGTACCCTGTGTGGAGCAATGTACCCTGTGTGGAGCACTGTACCCTGTGTGGAGCACTGTACCCTGTGTGGAGCACTGTACCCTTTGTTCAGCACTGTACACAGTGTGGAGCACTGTACCCTGTTTGGAGCAATGTACCCTGTGTGCAGCACTGTACACTGTGCGCAGCACTTTACCCAGTGTGGAGCACTGTACCCTGTGTGGAGCAAGGTACCCTGTGTGCAGCACTGTACCTTGCATGCAGTACTGTATCCTGTGTGCTACATGGTATGCTCTGTGCAGCACTGTACCCTGTGTGGAGCACTGTACCCTGTGTGCAGCACTGCACCCTGTGTGGAGCATTGTATCCTGTCTGCTGCACTGTACCCTCTGTGGAGCACTGTACACTTTGTGCAGCACTGTACACTGTGTGGAGGACTGTACACTCTGTGGAGGACTGTGCCCTATGTAGAGCTCTGTACAGGGTGTGCAACACTGTACCCTGTGTGGAGCACACTACTCTGTATTCAGCACTGTGCTCTGCGTGGATCACTGTAACTTGTGTGCAGCACTGTACCCTGTGTGGAGGACTGTAACCAGTGTGCAGCACTGTATCCTGTGTAGAGCACTGTACCCTGTGTAGAGGAAAGCACCCTGTGTGGAGTACTGTACCCTATGTGGAGCACTGTACCCTGTGTGCAGCACTGTACCCTCTGTGGAGAATTGTACCCTGTGTGGAGCATTTTACCCTGTGTGCAGCACTGTACACTGTGTGGAGGATTGTACACTGTGTGGAGGACTGTACACTGTGTGGAGCACTCTACCCTGTATTCAGCACTGTGCCCTGTGTGGAGAATTGTACCCTGAGTGGAGCACTGTATCCAGTGTGCAGCACTCTGTCCTCTGTGGAGCACTGTACCCTGTTTGGAGGAGTTCATGCTGTGTGCAGCTCTGTACCCTGTGTGCAGCACTGTACACTGTGTGGAGCACTGTACCCTTAGTGGAGGACTGAACCATGTGTGAAGGACTGTACCCTGTGTGCAGCAATGTACACTGTGTGGAGGAATGTACCCTGTGTGTAGGACTGTACCCTCAGTGCAGCAATGTACACTGTGTGGACCACTCTAGGTTGTGGGGAGGACTGTACACTGTGTGCAGAACATTACCCTGTGTGGAGGACTGTCCCCTGTGTGCAGCACTGTACCCTGTGTGGAGGACTGTACCCTGAGTCGAGGACTGTACCCTGTGTGGAGGATTGTACATTATGTGTAGGACTGTACCCTGTGTGCAGCACTGTACCCTGAGTGCAGTACTGTACCCTGTGTGGAGCACTGTACCCTGTGTGGAGCACTGTACCCTGTGTGCAGTAATGTACACATTGTGGAGGACTGTACCCTGTGTGGAGAACTGTACCAGGTTTGCAGCACTGTACCTTGCGTGGAGCACTGTACCATGTGTGGAGCACTGTACACTGTGTGCAGCACTGTACCCTGTGTGGAGCACACTACTCTGTGTTCAGCACTGCGCCCTGTGTGGATCACGGCACCCTGTGTGCAGCACTGTATCCTGTGTAGAGCACCATACCCTGTGTGGAGTACAGTACCCTCTGTGGTGCACTGTACCCTGTGTGCAGCACTTTAACCTGTGTGGAGCACTCTATTCTGTGTGGAGCACTGTACACTGTGTGCAGCATTGTACCCTGTGTGCAGCACTGTACACTGTCTGCAGCACTGTACCCTGTGAGGAACACCCTACCCTGTATTCAGCACTGTGCCCTGTGTGGAGAACTGTACCCTGGGTGCAGCACTGTATCCAGTGTGCAGCACTCTATCCTCTGTGGAGCACTGTACACTGTGTGGAGGACTGTACCCTGAGTCGAGGACTGTACCCTGTGTGGAGGATTGTACCCTGTGTGGAGCAATGTACCCTGTGTGCAGCACTGTACACTGGGTGCAGCACTGTACCAAGTGTGGAGTACTGTACCCTGTGTGGAGCACTGTACCCTGCATGCAGCACTGTATCCTGTGTGCAGCACTGTACCCTGTGTGCAGCACTGTACCCTGTGTGTAGCACTTCACCCTCTGTGGAGCATTGTATCCTGTGTGCAGCACTGTACCCTGTCTGTAGGACTGTACCCTGTGTGGAGCACTGTACCCTGTGTAGAGTACTGTACACTGTGTGCAGCACTGTACACTGTGTGGAAGACTGTACATTTTGTGGAGGACTGTACCCTGTGTGCAGCAATGTACCCTGTGTATAAAATTGTACCCAGCATGTTGGAATATACCCTGTGTGGAGCACTGGACCCTGTGTGGTGTACTCTATCCTGTGTGGAGGACTGTACCCTGTGTGCAGCACTGTACACTGTCTGGAGTACTGTACCCTGAGTGGAGTACTGTACACTGTGTGGAGGACTGTACCCTGTGTGCTGCACTGTACCCTCTGTGTAGGACTGTACCCTGTGTGCTGCACGGTACCATGTGTGCAGTACTGTTCCATGTGTGGAGCACTGTACCCTGTGTGCTGCACTGTACCCTGTTTGCAGCACTGTACCCTGTGAGGAGCACTCTACTCTGTATTCAGCACTGTACACTGTGTGGAGGACTGTACCCTGTGTGCAGCACTGTACACTGGGTGCAGCACTGTACCTAGTGTGGAGTACTGTACCCTGTGTGGAGCACTGTACCCTGCATGCAGTACTGTAACCTGTGTACAGCACTGTACCCTGTGTGCAGCACTGTACCCTGTGTGTAGCACTGCACCCTCTGTGGAGCACTCTATCCTGTGTGCAGCACTGTACCCTGTCTGTAGGACTGTACCCTGTGTGGAGCACTGTACCCTGTGTAGAGTACTGTACACTGTGTGCAGCACTGTACACTGTGTGGAAGACTGTACATTTTGTGGAGGACTGTATCCTGTATGCAGCACTGTACCCTGTGTATAAAAAGTTTCCCAGCATGTTGGAATGTACCCCGTGTGGAGCACTGGACCCTGTGTGGTGTACTCTATCCTGTGTGGAGGACTGTACCCTGTGTGCAGCACTGTACACTGTCTGGAGTACTGTACCCTGTGTGGAGTACTGTACACTGTGTGGAGGACTGTACCCTGTGTGCTGCACTGTACCCTCTGTGTAGGACTGTACCCTGTGTGCAGCACAGTACCATGTGTGCAGTACTGTTCCATGTGTGGAGCAATGTATCCCTGTGTGCCGCACTGTACCCTGTTTGCAGCACTGTACCCTGTGAGGAGCACTCTACTCTGTATTCAGCACTGTACACTGTGTGGAGGACTGTACCCTATGTAGAGCACTGAACTGGGTGTGCAGCACTGTACCCTGTGTGGAGCACACTACCCTGTGTTCAGCACTGTGCCCTGTGTGGATCACTGTACCCTGTGTGCAGCACTGTACCCTGTGTAGAGCACTGTACGCTGTGTGGAGCAATGCACCCTGTGTGGAGTACTGTACCCTGTGTGGAGCACTGTAGCCTGTGTGGAGCACTGTATCCTGAGTGGAGCACTGTACACTGTGTGCAGCACAGTACCTGTGTGGAGCACTGCACCCTGTGTGGAGCATTGTACTCTGTGTGCAGCACTGTACACTTTGTGCAGCACTGTACACTCTGTGGAGGACTGTACACTCTGTGGAGGACTGTACCCTATGTAGAGCACTGTACAGGGTGTGCAAAACTGTACCCTGTGTGGAGCACACTACTCTGTATTCAGCACTGTGCCCTGTGTGGATCACTGTACCCTGTGTGCAGCACTGTACCCTGTGAGGAGCACTCTACTCTGTATTCAGCACTGTACACTGTGTGGAGGACTGTACCCTATGTAGAGCACTGAACTGGGTGTGCAGCACTGTACCCTGTGTGGAGCACACTACCCTGTGTTCAGCACTGTGCCCTGTGTAGAGCACTGTACGCTGTGTGGAGCAATGCACCCTGTGTGGAGTACTGTACCCTATGTGGAGCACTGTAGCCTGTGTGGAGCACTGTATCCTGAGTGGAGCACTGTACACTGTGTGCAGCACAGTACCTGTGTGGAGCACTGCACCCTGTGTGGAGCATTGTACTCTGTGTGCAGCACTGTACACTTTGTGCAGCACTGTACACTGTGTGGAGGACTGTACACTCTGTGGAGGACTGTACCCTATGTAGAGCACTGTACAGGGTGTGCAAAACTGTACCCTGTGTGGAGCACACTACTCTGTATTCAGCACTGTGCCCTGTGTGGATCACTGTACCCTGTGTGGAGTACTGTACCCTGTGTGCAGCACTGTATAATGCGTGGAGCACTGTATCCTGAGTGGAGCACTGTACACTGTGTGCAGCACTATGCCTGTGTGGAGCACTGTACCCTGTGTGGAGCACTGTACACTGTGTGGCGGATTGTACACTGTGTGTAGAACTGTACCCCGTGTGCAGCACTGTACCCTGTGTGCAGCACTGTACCCTGAGTGCAGTACTGTACCCTGTGTGGAGCACTGTACCCTGAGTGCAGTACTGTACCCTGTGTGGAGCACAGTACCCGGTGTGGAGCACTGTACCCTGTGTGCAATAATGTACACATTGTGGAGGACTGTACCCTGTGTGGAAGAATGTACCCTGTGTGCAGCACTGTACCCTGAGTGCAGTACTGTACCCTGTGTGGAGCACTGTATCCTGTGTGGAGCACTGTACACTGTGTCAAGGACTGTACACTGTGTGGAGGACTGTACACTTTGTGAATGACTGTACCCAATGTAGGGCACTGTACAGGGTGTGAAGCACTGTACTCTGTGTCCAGCACTGTGCCCTGTGTGGATCACTGTACCCTGTGTGGAGCACTGTACCCTGTGTGGAGCACTGTACACTGTGTGCAGCACTGTACCCTGTGTGCAGCACTGTACCCTGTGTGGAGCAATGCACCCTGTGTGCAGCGCTGTATCCTGTGTGGAGTACTGTACCCTGTGTGGAGTACTGTACCCTGTGTGCAGCACTGTACACTGTGTGGAGCACTTTACACTGTCTGCAGCACTCTAACCTGTGAGGAGCACTCTACCCTGTATTCAGCACTGTGCCCTGTGTGGAGAACTGTACCCTGGGTGGAGGAGTGCATCCTGTGTGCAGGACTGTACCTTGTGTGCAGCACTGTACACTGTGTGCAGCACTGTACACTGTGTGGAGCACTGTACCCTTAGTGGAGGACTGAACCCTGTGTGAAGGACTGTATCCTGTGTGCAGCGCTGTACCCTGTGTGCAGCACTGTACCCTTTGTGCAGCACTGTAACCTTAGTGGAGGACTGCACACTGTGTGCTGCACTGAACCCTGTGAGGAGGACTTAAACCTGAGTCGAGGACTGTACTCTGTGTGGAGGATTGTACACTTTGTTTAGGACTGTACCCTGTGTGCAGCACTGTAGCCTGAGTGCAGTACTGTACCCTGTGTGCAGCACTGTACACTGTGTGGAGCACTGTACCCTGTGTGGAGGACTGTACCCTGTGTGGAGCACTGTACCCTGTGTGGAGGACTGTACCCTGTGTGCAGCACTGTACCTTGCGTGGAGCACTGTACCCTGTGTGGAGCACTGTACACTGTGCGTAGCACTGTACGCTGTGTGGTGGACTGTACCCTGTGTGCAGCACTGTACCCGCTGTGGAGGACTATACACTGTGTGCAGCACATTATCCTGTGTGCAGCACTGTACCCTGGGTAGAGCACTGTGCGCTCTGTGGAGCAATGAACCCTCTGTTTAGCACTGCACCCTGTGTGCAGCACTGTACACTGTGTGGAGCATTGCACTGTGTGTAGAGGACTGTACCCTGTGTGGAGCAATGTACCCTGTGTGGAGCACTGTACCCTGTGTGGAGCACTGTGCCCTGTGTGGAGCACTGTACCCTTTGTTCAGCACTGTACACAGTGTGGAGCACTGTACCCTGTTTGGAGCATTGTACCCTGTGTGCAGCACTGTATACAGTGTGGAGGAAATTACCCTGTGTGCAGCACTGTACCCTGTGTGCAGGAAAATACCCTGTGTGCAGCACTGTAACCTGTGTGGAGCACTGTACACTGTGCGTAGCACTGTACGCTGTGTGGTGGGCTGTACCCTGTGTGCAGCACTGTACCCTGGGTGGAGCTCTGTATCCTGTGTGGATCAATGTATCCTGTGTGGAGCACTGTATCCTGTGTGGAGGAATGTAGCCTGTGTGTAGGACTGTACACTGTGTGCAGCACTGTGCCCTGTGTGGAGCACTGTACACTGTATGGAGCACTGTACATTTTGTGGAGAAATGTACCCAGTGTGGAGCACTGTACCCTGCATGGAGCACTATACGCTGTGTGCAGCAATGTACCCTGTGTACAGCACTGTACCCTAGGTGCAGCACTGTGCCCTCTATGGTGCACTGTACCCTGTGTAGAGCAATGTACCCAGTGTGGAGCAATGTACCCTGTGTGGAGCACTCTAAGTTGAATGGAGCACTCTACCCTGTGTGGAGGACGGTATCCTGTGTAGAGGACTGTAGCCTATGTGGAACACTGCATTCAGTGTGCAGCACTGTACCCTCTGTGGAGCACTGTGCCCTGTGTGGAGGAGTGTAAACTGGTTGGAGCACTGTACCCTGTGTGCTGCACTGTACCCTGAGTGGAGGAAAATACCCTGTGTGCAGCACTGCACCCTGTGTGGAGCACTGTACACTGTGCGTAGCACTGTACGCTGTGTGGTGGACTGTACCCTGTGTGCAGCACTGTACCCGCTGTGGAGGACTATACACTGTGTGCAGCACTGTACCCTGTGTGGAGGACTGTACCATGTGTGCAGCACTGTACCCTGTGTGGAGCAATGTACCTTGGGTGCAGCACTGTAAACTGTGTGGAGCACTGTACTCTGTGTGGAGCACTGTACCCTTTTTGGAGCACTGTAAAATGTGTGCAGCATGGTACACTGTGTGCAGCACTGTACCTTGCGTGGAGAACTGTATCCTGTGTGGAGCACTGTACCCTGTGTGCAGCACTGTACACTGGGTGGAGCACTGTATCCTCTGTGGATCAATGTATCCTGTGTGGAGCACTGTATCCTGTGTGGAGCAATGTACCCTTTGTGCAGCACTGTACCCTTTGTGCAGCACTGTACCCTGTGTGGAGCACTGTACACGGTGCGCAACACTGTCCCCTGTGTGGAGCACTGTACGCTGTGTGGGGTACTGTACCCTGTGTGGAGCACTGTACCCTGTGTGGAGCTCTGTATCCTGGGTGGAACCCTGTATCCTGTGTGGAGCACTGTACCCTGTGTTCAGTGCTGTACCCTGTCTGGAGCACTGTACCCTGTGTGGAGAACTGTACCCTCTGTGCAGCACTGTATCATCTGTGGAGTTCTGTACCCTGTGTGGAGGAATGCACCCTGTGTGGAGCACTGTACCCTGTGTGGGGCACTGTACACTGTGTGGAGGACTGTACCCTCTGAGGAGCACTGTACCCTGCTTGCAGCTCAGTACACTTAGTGGAGGACTGTACCCTGTGAGGATGACTGTACGCTGTGGGTAGGACTGTACCATATGTCAAGTACTGTACCCTGTGTATAGGACAGTACCCGGTGTGTAGCGCTGTACCCTGTGTTGAGAACTGTACCGTGTGTGGAGCACTGTACACTTTGTGGATGACTGTACTCTGTGTGAAGCAACGTACCTTGTGTGGAGCACGGTACCCTCTGTGGAGCACTGTATACTGTGTGGAGGACTGTACCCTGTGTGGAGGAAAATACCCTGTGTGCAGCACTGTATGCTGTGTGGTGGACTGTACCCTGTGTGCAGCACTGTACCCGGTGTGGAGGACTATACCCTCTGTGCAGAACAGTATCCTGTGTGGAGGACTGTACATTTGTGGAGGACTGTATCCTGTGTGGAGCACTGTACCCTTTTTGGAGCACTGTAAACTGTGTGCAGCACTGTACCTTGCATGGAGCACTGTACCCTGTGTGCAGCACTGTACCCTAGGAGGAACACTGTATCCTGTGTGGATCAATGTATCCTGTGTGGAGCAATGTACCCTTTTTGGAGCACTGTATCCTGTGTGCAGCAATGTACCCTGTGTGGAGCATTGTACCCTGCGTCCAGCACTGTACCGTGTGTGGAGCACAGTGCACTGTGTGCAGCACTGTATCCGGTGTGCATCACTGTACCCTGTGTGGTGCACTGTACACTGTGTGGAGCTCTGCACCCTGTGTGCAGCACTATACACTGTGTGCTGCACTGTACCCTCTGTGGAGCACTGTACACCATGTGGAGCACTGTATCCTTTGAGGAGGACTGAACTCTTTTTGGAAGACTGCACCCTGTATGCAGCACTGTACCCTGGGTGCAGCACTGTACCCTATGTGGAGCACAGTATCCTGTGCCCAGCACTGTACCCTGTGTGGAGCACTGTACCCTGTGCACAGCACTGTACCCTGTGTGGAGCACTGTACCCTGCGTGGAGCACTGTACCCTTCGTGGAGCACTGTACCCTCTATGGGGCACTGTACCCTGTGTGCAGCACTGTACCCTAGGTGCAGCACTGTACCCTCTATGGGGCACTGTACCCTGTGTAGAGCAATGTACCCTGTGTGGAGCACTGTACCCTGTGTGCAGCACTGTACCCTGTGTGCAGCACTGTACCCTGTGTGGAGCACTGTACACTGTGCGCAGCACTGTACCCTGTGTGGAGCACTGTACCCTGCGTGGAGCACTGTACCCTGTGTGGAACACTTTAACCATTTTGGAGCACTGTACCCTGTGTGGCACACAGAACACTGTATGCAGCACTGTACGCTGTGTGCAGCATTGTACGCTGTGTGCAGCAATGTACCCTGCGTCCAGCACTGTACCCTGTGTGCAGCACTGTACCCTAGGAGGAACACTGTACCCTGTGTAGAGCAATGTACCCTGTGTGGAGCAATGTACCCTGTGTGCAGGAAAATATTCTGTGTGCAGCACTGTAACCTGTGTGGAGCACTGTACACTGTGCGTAGCACTGTACGCTGTGTGGTGGACTGTACCCTGTGTGCAGCACTGTACCCTGGGTGGAGCTCTGTATCCTGTGTGGATCAATGTATCCTGTGTGGAGCACTGTATCCTGTGTGGAGGAATGTAACCTGTGTGTAGGATTGTACACTGTGTGCAGCACTGTACCCTGTGTGGAGCACTGTACACTGTGTGGAGCACTGTACATTTTGTGGAGAAATGTACCCAGTGTGGAGCACTGTACCCTGCGTGGAGCACTATACGCTGTGTGTAGCAATGTACCCTGTGTGCAGCACTGTACCCTAGGTGAAGCACTGTACCTTCTATGGGGCACTGTACCTGTGTAGAGCAATGTACCCAGTGTGCGGCAATGTACCCTGTGTGGAGCACTCTAAGTTGAATGGAGCACTGTATCCTGTGTGGAGCACTGCATTCAGTGTGCAGCACTGGACCCTCTGTGGAGCACTGTACCCTGTGTGGAGCACTGTACACTGTGTGGAGGACTGTAGCATGTGTGCAGCACTGTACCCTGTGTAGAGCGCTGTACACTGTGCGTAGCACTGTACGCTGTGTGCTGGGTGGACTGTACCCTGTGTGCAGCACTGTACCCGGTGTGGAGAACTATACGCTGTGTGGAGTACTGTACCCTGTGTGGAGGACTGTAGCATGTGTGCAGCACTGTACCCTGTGTGGAGCACTGTACCCTGTCTGGAGGAATGAACCCTGTGTGTAGGACTATACGCTGTGTGCAGCAATGTACCCTGTGTGCAGCACTGTACCCTAGGTGCAGCACTGTACCCTCTATGGGGCACTGTACCCTGTGTAGAGCGATGTACCCAGTGTGCAGCAATGTACCCTGTGTGGAGCACTCTAAGCTGAATGGAGCACTGTATCCTGTGTGGAGCAATGTATCCTGTGTGGAGCAATGTACCCTTTGTGCAGCACTGTACCCTGTGTGGAGCACTGTATCCTGTGTGAAGAAATGTGTCCTGTGTGGAGCACTGTACCCTGTGTGCATCACTGTACCCTGTGTGGTGCACTTTACACTGTGTGGAGCTCTGCTCCTTGTGTGCAGCACTATACACTGTGCACTTCACTGTACCCTCTGTGGAGCACTGTACACTATGTGGAGCACTGTATCCTTTGAGGAGGACTGAAATCTGTTTGGAGGACTGTACTCTGTGTGCAGCACTGTACCCTGTGTGGAGGAATGAATCTTGTGTGTAGGACTGTACATTGTGTGCAGCACTGTACCCTGTGTGGAGCACTGTACACTGTTTGGAGCACTGTACATTTTGTGGAGAAATGTACACTCGGTGGAGCACTGTACACTATGTGGAGCACTGTATCCTTTGAGGAGGACTGAACTCCTTTTGGAGGACTGTACACTGTGTGCAGCACTGTACCCTGTGTGGAGGAATGTACCCTGTGTGTAGGACTGTACACTGTGTGGAGAACTGTACCCTGTGTGGAGCACTGTACCCTTTTTTGAGCACTGTAAACTGTGTGCAGCACTGTACCTTGCGTGGAGCACTGTGCACTGTGTGGAGAACTGTACACTGCGTGGAGCACTGTACATTTTGTGGAGAAATGTACACTCTGTGAAGCACTGTACCCTGTGTGCAGCAATGTACCTAGCGTGTAGGACTGTACCCTGTGTGGAGCGCTGTGTCCTGTGTCCAGCACTGTACTCTGTGTGCAGCAGTGTACCTTGTGTGGAGGACTGTACCCTTTGTGCATCACTGTAAACTGTGTGCAGCACTGTACCCTGTGTGGAGCACTGTATGCTGTGTGGAGCACTGTACCCTGTGTGGAGGACTGTACCCTGTGTGGAGCACTGTATGCTGTGTAGAGCACTGTACCCTGTGTGGAGGACTGTACCCTCTGTGCATCACATTACCCTGTGTGCAGCACTGTACCCTGTGTTGAGCACTGTATCTTGTGTGGAGCACAGTACACGGTGCGCAACACTGTACCCTGTGTGGAGCACTGTACTCTGTGTGCAGCAATGTACACTGTGTGGAGCATTGTACCCTGTGTCCAGGACTGAAACCTGTGTGCAGCACTCTACCATGTGTGGAGCACAGTACACTGTGTGCAGCACTGTATCCTGTGTGCATCACTGTACCCCGTGTGGTGCACTGTACACTGTGTGGAGCTCTGCACCCTGTGGGCAGCACTATACACTGTGTGCTGCACTGTACCCTCTGTGGATCACTGTACACTATGTGGAGCACTGTATCCTTTGAGGAGGACTGAACTCTGTTTAGAGGACTGTACCCTGTGTGCAGCACTGTACACTGTGTGGAGGAATGTACCCTGTGTGTAGGACTGTACACTGTGTGCAGCACTGTACCCTGTGTGGAGCACTGTACACAGTGTGGACCACTGTACATTTTGTGGAGAAATGTACACACTGTGGGCACTATACACTGTATGCAGCAATGTACCTAGCGTGTAGGACTGTACCCTGTGTGAAGATCTGTACCCTGGGTGCAGAACTGTACCCTGTGTGGTGCGCTGTACACTGTGTGCAGCACTGTATCCTGTGTGGAGCACTCTACACTGTGTGGAGAACTGTACCCAGTGTGGAACACTGTACACTGTGTGCAGCAACGTACCTTGCGTGGAGCACTGTACCTGTGTGGAACAATGTATGCTGTCTGGAGCACTGTACACTGGGTGCAGCATTGTACCCTGTGTGGAGCACTGCACCCTCTGTGGAGTACTGTACCCTGCGTACAGCAGTGTTCCCTTTATGCAGCTGTGCAACTTGTGTGGACCACTATACCCACTGTGCCGGACTGTATCCTGTGTGGTGCACTGTACCCTGTGTGGAGCACTCTGCACTGTGTGAAGCACTGTACCCTGTGTGGAGGATTTACACTTTGCGGAGGACTGTACCCTGTGTGGAGCACGGTACCCTGTGACGAGCACTGTAGCCTGTGTGGAGGACTGTATCCTGTGCGGAGCACTGTATTCGGTGTGCAGCACTGGACACTCTGTGGAGCACTGTACCCTGTGTGGAGGACTGCAAACTGTGTGGAGCATTGTACCCTGTGTGCTGCACTGTATACTGTGTGGAGGACTGTACACTGTGTGCAGCACTGTATGCTGTGTGGAGCAATGTACCATGGGTGCAGCACTGTACCCGGTGTGGAGCACTGTACCCTGTGGGCAGCACTGTACCTGGTGTGGAGGAAAATACCCTGTGTGCAGAACTGTACCCTGTGTGGAGCAATGCACCGTGGGTGCTGCACTGTACACTGTGTGGAGAACTGTACCCTTTTTGGAGCATTGTAAACTGTGTGCAGCATGGTACACTGTCTGCAACACTGTACCCTGGGTGGAACACTGTACCCTGTGTGGAGAACTGTACCCTGTGTGCAGAACTGTTCCCTGGGTGGAGCACTGTATTCTGTGTGGATCAATGTATCCTGTGTGGAGCACTGTATCCTGTGTGGTGCAATGTACCGTGTGTGCAGCACTGTACCCTCTGTGGAGCACTGTATCCTGTGTGGAGCACAGTACACGGTGCGCAACACTGTACCAAGTGTGGAGCACTGTACACTGTGTGCAGCAATATGCCCTGTGTGGAGCACTGTATCCTGTGTGCATCACTGTACCCTGTGTGGTGCACTGTACACTGTGTGGAGCTCTGCACCCTGTGGGCAGCACTATACACTGTGTGCTGCACTGTACCCTCTGTGGAGCACTGTACACTATGTGAGCACTGTATCCTTTGAGGAGGACTGAACTCTGTTTGGAGGACTGTACCCTGTGTGCAGCACTGTACACTGTGTGGAGGAATGTACCCTGTGTGTAGGACTGTACACTGTGTGCAGCACTGTACCCTGTGTGCAGCACTTTACCTTGCATGGAGCACTGTACCCTGTGTGGAGAACTGTACCCAGTGTGGAACACTGTTCACTGTGTGCAGCAACGTACCTTGCGTGGAGCACTGCACCTGTGTGGAACAATGTATCCTGTCAGGAGCACTGTACACTGGGTGGAGCACTGTACACTGCGTGCAGCATTGTACCCTGTGTGGAGCACTGCACCCTCTGTGGAGTACTGTACCCTGCGTACAGCAGTGTTCCCTGTGTGCAGCTGTGCAACTTGTGTGGACCACTATACCCACTGTGCCGGACTGTATCCAGTGTGGTACACTGTACCCTGTGTGGAGGACTGTATACTGTGTGCAGCACTGTACCCTGTGTGGAGTACTCTGTACTGTGTGGAGCACTGTACCCTGTGTGGAGGATTTACACTTTGCGGAGGACTGTACCCTGTGTGGAGCACGGCACCCTGTGACGAGCACTGTAGCCTGTGTGGAGGACTGTATCCTGAGTGGAGCACTGTATTCGGTGTGCAGCACTGGACCCTCTGTGGAACACTGTACCCTGTGTGGAGGACTACAAACTGTGTGGAGCATTGTACCCTGTGTGCTGCACTGTACACTGTGTGGAGGACTGTACACTGTGTGCAGCACTGTATGCTGTGTGGAGCTATGTACCGTGGGTGCAGCACTGTAACCGGTGTGGAGGAAAATACCCTGTGTGCAGCACTGTACCCTGTGTGGAGCACTGTACACTGAGTGCAGCACTGTATGCTGTGTGGAGCAATGTACCGTGGGTGCAGCACTGTACACTGTGTGGAGCACTGTACCCTGTGTGGAGCACTATACCCTTTTTGGAGCACTGTAAACTGTGTGCAGCACAGTACACTGTGTGAAACACTGTACTCTGGGTGGAGCACTGTACCCTGTGTGGAGAACTGTACCCTGTGTACAGCACTGTACCCTGTATGCAGCATTCTATTGTGTGTGGAGCCCAGTACAGTGTGTGCAGCACTGTATCCTGTGTGCATCACTGTACCCTGTGTGATACACTGTACACTGTGTGGAGCTCTGCACCTTGTGTGCAGCACTATACACTGTGTGCTTCACTGTACCCTCTGTGGAGCACTGTACACTGTGGACGAATGTACCCTGTCTGTAGGACTGAACACTGTGTGCAGCACTGTACCCTGTGTGGAGCACTGTACACTGTGTGGAGCACTGTACATTTTGTGGAGAACTGTACACTCTATGGAGCACTGTACACTGTATGCAGCAATGTACCTAGCATTTAGGACTGTACCCTGTGTGGAGATCTGTACCCTGGGTGCAGAACTGCACCCTGTGTGGAGCGCTGTGTTCTGTGTCCAGAACTGTACCCAATGTGCAGCACTGTACCCTGTGTGGAGCACCGTACACTGTGTGGAGGACTCTACACTGTGTGCGGCACTGTACCCTGTGTGCAGCACTGTACACTGTGTGGAGCACTGTACCCTGTGTGGAGCACTGTACCCTTTCTGGAGCACTGTAAACTGTGTGCAGTACGGTACACTGTGTGCAACACTGTACCCTGGGTGGAGCACTGTACCCTGTGTGGAGAACTGTAACCTGTGTGCAGCACTGTTCCCTGGGTGGAGCACTGTACCCTGTGTGGAGCAATGTACCGTGTGTGCAGCACTGTACCCTCTGTGGAGCACTGTATCCTGTGTGGAGCACTGTACACTGTGTGCAGCAACGTGCCCTGTGTGGAGCATTGTATCCTGTGTCCAGCACTGTACCCTGTGTCCAGCACTGTACCCTGTATGCAGCACTCTATTGTGTGTGGACCCCAGTACAGTGTGTGCAGCACTGCATCCTGTGTGCATCACTGTACCCTGTGTGATGCACTGTACACTGTGTGGAGCTCTGCACCTTGTGTGCAGCACTATACACTGTGTGCTTCACTGTACCCTCTGTGTAGCACTGTACACTGTGGAGGAATGTACCCTGTCTGTAGGACTGAACACTGTGTGCAGCA
This sequence comes from Isurus oxyrinchus, assembly GCA_026770705.1. NCBI lineage: Eukaryota > Metazoa > Chordata > Chondrichthyes > Lamniformes > Lamnidae > Isurus > Isurus oxyrinchus. The sequence goes on along the minus strand of JANJGN010000007.1, from coordinate 7,478,118 downwards.
CTGTACCCTGTGTGGAGCACTGTACACTGTGTGGAGCACTCTACATTTTGTGGAGAAATGTACACTCTGTGGAGCACTGTACACTGTATGCAGCAATGTACCTAGCGTGTAGGACTGTACCCTGTGTTGAGATCTGTACCCTGGGTGCAGAACTGTACCCTGTGTGGAGCACTGTATGCTGTGTGGAGCACTATACCCTGTGTGGTGGACTGTACCCTCTGTGCATCACTGTAACCTGTGTGCAGCACTGTACCCTCTGTGGAGCACTGTACACTGTGTGCAGCACTGTACCTTGTGTGAAGCAATGTAGCCTGTGTGCAGCACTGTACCGTGCATGGAGCACTGTACTCTTTGAGGAGCACTGTACCCTGCGTGGAGCACTCTACCCTGTGTGGAGCACTGTACACTGTGTGCAGCACTGTACCCTGTGTGCAGCACTGTACCCTATGTGCAGCACTGTACCCTCTATGGGGCACTGTACCCTGTGTAGAGCAATGTACCCAGTGTGGAGCAATGTACCCTGTGTGGAGGACTGTATCCTGTGTGGAGCACTGTATTCAGTGTGCAGCACTGGACCCTCTGTGGAGCACTGTACCCTGTGTGGAGGACTGTAAACTGTGTGGAGCATTTTACCTTGTATGCTGCACTGTACACTGTGTGGAGGAAAATACCCTGTGTGCAGCACTGTAACCTGTGTGGAGCATTGTACACTGTGTGGAGCACTGTACCCTGTGTGGAGGACTGTACCCTGTGTGGAGCACTGTATCCTGTGTCCAGCACTGTACACAGTGTGCAACCTTGTACCCTGTGTGGAGCACTGTAAACTGTGTGGAGCACTTTACCCTGTGTGCAGCACTGTACCCTGTGTGGAGGACTGTAAACTGTGTGGAGCACTTTACCCTGTGTGCAGCACTGTACACTGTGCACAGCACTGTACGCTGTGTGGTGGACTGTACCCCGTGTGCAGCACTGTACCCAGTGTGGAGGACTATACACTCTGTGCAGAACAGTACCCTATGTGAAGCACTGAACATTGTGTGTAGCACTGTACCTGTGTGGAACAATATATCCTGTCTGGAACACTGTACACTGTGTGCAGCATTGTACCCTGTGTGGAGCACTGCACCCTCTGTGTGCAGCACTGTATGCTGTGTGGAGCAATGTACCGTGGGTGCAGCACTGTACACTGTGTGGAGCACTGTACCCTGTGTGGAGCACTGCACCCTCTGTGGAGTACTGTACCCTGCATACAGCAGTGTTCCCTGTGTGCAGCTGTGCAACCACTGTGGACCACTGTACCCAATGAGCCGGACTGTATCCTGTGTGGTGCACTGTACCCTGTGTGGAGGACTGTATACTGTGTGCAGCACTGCACCCTGTGTGGAGCACTCTACACTGTGTGGAGCACTGTACCCTGTGTGGAGGATTTACACTTTGCGGAGGACTGTACCCTGTGTGCTGCACTGTACACTGTGTGGAGGACTGTACCTTGTGTGCAGCACTGTACCCGGTGTGGAGGAAAATACCCTGTGTGCAGCACTGTACCCTGTGTGGAGCACTGTACACTGTGTGCAGCACTGTATGCTGTGTGGAGCAATGTACCGTGGGTGCAGCACTGTACACTGTGTGGAGCACTGTACCCTGTGTGGAGCACTGTACCCTTTTTGGAGCACTGTAAACTGTGTGCAGCACGGTACACTGTGTGCAACACTGTACCCTGGGTGGAGCACTGTACCCTGTGTGGAGCACTGTACCCTGTGTGCAGCACTGTACCCTGGGTGGAGCACTGTATCCTGTGTGGATCATTGTATCCTGTGTGGAGCACAGTGTCCTCTGTGGAGCATTGTACACTGTGTGGAGCTCTGCACCTTGTGCGCAGCACTATACACTGTGTGCTTCACTGTACCCTCTGTGTAGCACTGTACACTGTGGAGGAATGTACCCTGTCTGTAGGACTGAACACTGTGTGCAGCATTGTACCCTGTGTGGAGCACTGTACACTGTGTGGAGCACTGTACATTTTGTGGAGAAATGTACACTCTGTGGAGCACTGTACACTGTATGCAGCAATGTACCTAGCGTGTAGGACTGTACCCTGTGTGGAGATCTGTACCCTGGGTGCAGAACTGCACCCTGTGTGGAGTGCTGTATCCTGTGTCCAGCACTGTACCCTGTGTGCAGCACTGTACCCTGTGTGGAGCACAGTATGCTGTGTGGAGCACTGTACCCTGTGTGGTGGACTGTACCCTCTGTGCATCACTGTAACCTGTGTGCAGCACTGTACCCTCTGTGAAGCAATGTACCCTGTGTGAAGCACTGTACACTGTGTGGAGCACTGTACATTTTGTGGAGCACTGCACCCTCTGTGGAGTACTGTACCCTGCGTACAGCAGTGTTCCCTGTGTGCATCTGTGCAACTTGTGTGGACCACTGTACCCACTGAGCCGGACTGTATCCTGTGTGGTGCACTGTACCCTGTGTGGAGGACTGTATACTGTGTGCGGCACTGCACCCTGTGTGGAGCACTCTACATTGTGTGGAGCACTGTACCCTGTGTGGAGGATTTACACTTTGCGGAGGACTGTACCCTGTGTGCTGCACTGTACACTGTGTGGAGGACTGTACCTTGTGTGCAGCACTGTACCCGGTGTGGAGGAAAATACCCTGTGTGCAGCACTGTACACTGTGTGGAGCAATGTACCGTGGGTGCAGCACTGTACACTGTGTGGAGCACTGTACCCTGTGTGGAGCACTGTACCCTTTTTGGAGCACTGTAAACTGTGTGCAGCATGGTACACTGTGTGCAACACTGTACCCTGGGTGGAGCACTGTACCCTGTGTGGAGCACTGTACCCTGTGTGCAGCACTGTACCCTGGGTGGAGCACTGTATCCTGTGTGGATCATTGTATCCTGTGTGGAGCACTGTATCCTGTGTGGAGCAATGTACCGTGTATGCAGCACTGTACCCTCTGTGGAGCACTGTATCCTGTGTGGAGCATTGTACACTGTGTGGAGCTCTGCACCTTGTGTGCAGCACTATACACTGTGTGCTTCACTGTACCCTCTGTGTAGCACTGTACACTGTGGAGGAATGTACCCTGTCTGTAGGACTGAACACTGTGTGCAGCATTGTACCCTGTGTGGAGCACTGTACACTGTGTGGAGCACTGTACATTTTGTGGAGAAATGTACACTCTGTGGAGCACTGTACACTGTATGCAGCAATGTACCTAGCGTGTAGGACTGTACCCTGTGTGGAGATCTGTACCCTGGGTGCAGAAATGCACCCTGTGTGGAGTGCTGTATCCTGTGTCCAGCACTGTACCCTGTGTGCAGCACTGTACCCTGTGTGGAGCACAGTATGCTGTGTGGAGCACTGTACCCTGTGTGGTGGACTGTACCCTCTGTGCATCACTGTAACCTGTGTGCAGCACTGTACCCTCTGTGAAGCACTGTACACTGTGTGGAGCACTGTACATTTTGTGGAGCACTGCACTCTCTGTGGAGTACTGTACCCTGCGTACAGCAGTGTTCCCTGTGTGCAGCTGTGCAACTTGTGTGGAACACTGTACCCACTGAGCCGGACTGTATCCTGTGTGGTGCACTGTACCCTGTGTGGAGGACTGTATACTGTGTGCAGCACTGCACCCTGTGTGGCGCACTCTACACTGTGTGGAGCACTGTACCCTGTGTGGAGGATTTACACTTTGCGGAGGACTGTACCCTGTGTGCTGCACTGTACACTGTGTGGAGGACTGTACCTTGTGTGCAGCACTGGACCCAGTGTGGAGGAAAATACCCTGTGTGCAGCACTGTACCCTGTGTGGAGCACTGTACACTGTGTGCAGCACTGTATGCTGTGTGGAGCAATGTACCGTGGGTGCAGCACTGTACACTGTGTGGAGCACTGTACCCTTTTTGGAGCACTGTAAACTGTGTGCAGCACGGTACACTGTGTGCAACACTGTACCCTGGGTGGAGCACTGTACCCTGTGTGGAGCACTGTACCCTGTGTGCAGCACTGTACCCTGTGTGCAGCACTGTTGACTGTGTGGAGCTCTGCAAACTGTGTGGAGAACTGTACCCTCTGTGCAGGACTGCATTATGTGTGGAGCACTGTACCCTGTGTGGAGCACTGTACCCTGTGTGGAGCACTGTACCCTGTGTGCATCACTTTAAATTGTGTGGAGGACTGTACCCTGTGTGCAGCACTGTCCCCTGTGTGGAGAACTGTACACAGTGTGCAGCACTGTACCCTGTGTGGAGGACTATGCCCTGTGTGCAGCACTGTACCCTGTGTGGAGCACTGTATCCTGTGTGAAGAAATGTGTCCTGTGTGGAGCACTGTACCCTGTGTGCATCACTGTACCCTGTGTGGTGCACTTTACACTGTGTGGAGCTCTGCTCCTTGTGTGCAGCACTATACACTGTGCACTTCACTGTACCCTCTGTGGAGCACTGTACACTATGTGGAGCACTGTATCCTTTGAGGAGGACTGAAATCTGTTTGGAGGACTGTACTCTGTGTGCAGCACTGTACCCTGTGTGGAGGAATGAATCTTGTGTGTAGGACTGTACATTGTGTGCAGCACTGTACCCTGTGTGGAGCACTGTACACTGTTTGGAGCACTGTACATTTTGTGGAGAAATGTACACTCGGTGGAGCACTGTACACTATGTGGAGCACTGTATCCTTTGAGGAGGACTGAACTCCTTTTGGAGGACTGTACACTGTGTGCAGCACTGTACCCTGTGTGGAGGAATGTACCCTGTGTGTAGGACTGTACACTGTGTGGAGAACTGTACCCTGTGTGGAGCACTGTACCCTTTTTTGAGCACTGTAAACTGTGTGCAGCACTGTACCTTGCGTGGAGCACTGTGCACTGTGTGGAGAACTGTACACTGTGTGGAGCACTGTACATTTTGTGGAGAAATGTACACTCTGTGAAGCACTGTACCCTGTGTGCAGCAATGTACCTAGCGTGTAGGACTGTACCCTGTGTGGAGCGCTGTGTCCTGTGTCCAGCACTGTACTCTGTGTGCAGCAGTGTACCTTGTGTGGAGGACTGTACCCTTTGTGCATCACTGTAAACTGTGTGCAGCACTGTACCCTGTGTGGAGCACTGTATGCTGTGTGGAGCACTGTACCCTGTGTGGAGGACTGTACCCTGTGTGGAGCACTGTATGCTGTGTAGAGCACTGTACCCTGTGTGGAGGACTGTACCCTCTGTGCATCACATTACCCTGTGTGCAGCACTGTACCCTGTGTTGAGCACTGTATCTTGTGTGGAGCACAGTACACGGTGCGCAACACTGTACCCTGTGTGGAGCACTGTACTCTGTGTGCAGCAATGTACACTGTGTGGAGCATTGTACCCTGTGTCCAGGACTGAAACCTGTGTGCAGCACTCTACCATGTGTGGAGCACAGTACACTGTGTGCAGCACTGTATCCTGTGTGCATCACTGTACCCCGTGTGGTGCACTGTACACTGTGTGGAGCTCTGCACCCTGTGGGCAGCACTATACACTGTGTGCTGCACTGTACCCTCTGTGGATCACTGTACACTATGTGGAGCACTGTATCCTTTGAGGAGGACTGAACTCTGTTTAGAGGACTGTACCCTGTGTGCAGCACTGTACACTGTGTGGAGGAATGTACCCTGTGTGTAGGACTGTACACTGTGTGCAGCATTGTACCCTGTGTGGAGCACTGTACACAGTGTGGACCACTGTACATTTTGTGGAGAAATGTACACACTGTGGGCACTATACACTGTATGCAGCAATGTACCTAGCGTGTAGGACTGTACCCTGTGTGAAGATCTGTACCCTGGGTGCAGAACTGTACCCTGTGTGGTGCGCTGTACACTGTGTGCAGCACTGTATCCTGTGTGGAGCACTCTACACTGTGTGGAGAACTGTACCCAGTGTGGAACACTGTACACTGTGTGCAGCAACGTACCTTGCGTGGAGCACTGTACCTGTGTGGAACAATGTATGCTGTCTGGAGCACTGTACACTGGGTGCAGCATTGTACCCTGTGTGGAGCACTGCACCCTCTGTGGAGTACTGTACCCTGCGTACAGCAGTGTTCCCTTTATGCAGCTGTGCAACTTGTGTGGACCACTATACCCACTGTGCCGGACTGTATCCTGTGTGGTGCACTGTACCCTGTGTGGAGCACTCTGCACTGTGTGAAGCACTGTACCCTGTGTGGAGGATTTACACTTTGCGGAGGACTGTACCCTGTGTGGAGCACGGTACCCTGTGACGAGCACTGTAGCCTGTGTGGAGGACTGTATCCTGTGCGGAGCACTGTATTCGGTGTGCAGCACTGGACACTCTGTGGAGCACTGTACCCTGTGTGGAGGACTGCAAACTGTGTGGAGCATTGTACCCTGTGTGCTGCACTGTATACTGTGTGGAGGACTGTACACTGTGTGCAGCACTGTATGCTGTGTGGAGCAATGTACCATGGGTGCAGCACTGTACCCGGTGTGGAGCACTGTACCCTGTGGGCAGCACTGTACCCGGTGTGGAGGAAAATACCCTGTGTGCAGAACTGTACCCTGTGTGGAGCAATGCACCGTGGGTGCTGCACTGTACACTGTGTGGAGAACTGTACCCTTTTTGGAGCATTGTAAACTGTGTGCAGCATGGTACACTGTCTGCAACACTGTACCCTGGGTGGAACACTGTACCCTGTGTGGAGAACTGTACCCTGTGTGCAGAACTGTTCCCTGGGTGGAGCACTGTATTCTGTGTGGATCAATGTATCCTGTGTGGAGCACTGTATCCTGTGTGGTGCAATGTACCGTGTGTGCAGCACTGTACCCTCTGTGGAGCACTGTATCCTGTGTGGAGCACAGTACACGGTGCGCAACACTGTACCAAGTGTGGAGCACTGTACACTGTGTGCAGCAATATGCCCTGTGTGGAGCACTGTATCCTGTGTGCATCACTGTACCCTGTGTGGTGCACTGTACACTGTGTGGAGCTCTGCACCCTGTGGGCAGCACTATACACTGTGTGCTGCACTGTACCCTCTGTGGAGCACTGTACACTATGTGAGCACTGTATCCTTTGAGGAGGACTGAACTCTGTTTGGAGGACTGTACCCTGTGTGCAGCACTGTACACTGTGTGGAGGAATGTACCCTGTGTGTAGGACTGTACACTGTGTGCAGCACTGTACCCTGTGTGCAGCACTTTACCTTGCATGGAGCACTGTACCCTGTGTGGAGAACTGTACCCAGTGTGGAACACTGTTCACTGTGTGCAGCAACGTACCTTGCGTGGAGCACTGCACCTGTGTGGAACAATGTATCCTGTCAGGAGCACTGTACACTGGGTGGAGCACTGTACACTGCGTGCAGCATTGTACCCTGTGTGGAGCACTGCACCCTCTGTGGAGTACTGTACCCTGCGTACAGCAGTGTTCCCTGTGTGCAGCTGTGCAACTTGTGTGGACCACTATACCCACTGTGCCGGACTGTATCCAGTGTGGTACACTGTACCCTGTGTGGAGGACTGTATACTGTGTGCAGCACTGTACCCTGTGTGGAGTACTCTGTACTGTGTGGAGCACTGTACCCTGTGTGGAGGATTTACACTTTGCGGAGGACTGTACCCTGTGTGGAGCACGGCACCCTGTGACGAGCACTGTAGCCTGTGTGGAGGACTGTATCCTGAGTGGAGCACTGTATTCGGTGTGCAGCACTGGACCCTCTGTGGAACACTGTACCCTGTGTGGAGGACTACAAACTGTGTGGAGCATTGTACCCTGTGTGCTGCACTGTACACTGTGTGGAGGACTGTACACTGTGTGCAGCACTGTATGCTGTGTGGAGCTATGTACCGTGGGTGCAGCACTGTAACCGGTGTGGAGGAAAATACCCTGTGTGCAGCACTGTACCCTGTGTGGAGCACTGTACACTGAGTGCAGCACTGTATGCTGTGTGGAGCAATGTACCGTGGGTGCAGCACTGTACACTGTGTGGAGCACTGTACCCTGTGTGGAGCACTATACCCTTTTTGGAGCACTGTAAACTGTGTGCAGCACAGTACACTGTGTGAAACACTGTACTCTGGGTGGAGCACTGTACCCTGTGTGGAGAACTGTACCCTGTGTACAGCACTGTACCCTGTATGCAGCATTCTATTGTGTGTGGAGCCCAGTACAGTGTGTGCAGCACTGTATCCTGTGTGCATCACTGTACCCTGTGTGATACACTGTACACTGTGTGGAGCTCTGCACCTTGTGTGCAGCACTATACACTGTGTGCTTCACTGTACCCTCTGTGGAGCACTGTACACTGTGGACGAATGTACCCTGTCTGTAGGACTGAACACTGTGTGCAGCACTGTACCCTGTGTGGAGCACTGTACACTGTGTGGAGCACTGTACATTTTGTGGAGAACTGTACACTCTATGGAGCACTGTACACTGTATGCAGCAATGTACCTAGCATTTAGGACTGTACCCTGTGTGGAGATCTGTACCCTGGGTGCAGAACTGCACCCTGTGTGGAGCGCTGTGTTCTGTGTCCAGAACTGTACCCAATGTGCAGCACTGTACCCTGTGTGGAGCACCGTACACTGTGTGGAGGACTCTACACTGTGTGCGGCACTGTACCCTGTGTGCAGCACTGTACACTGTGTGGAGCACTGTACCCTGTGTGGAGCACTGTACCCTTTCTGGAGCACTGTAAACTGTGTGCAGTACGGTACACTGTGTGCAACACTGTACCCTGGGTGGAGCACTGTACCCTGTGTGGAGAACTGTAACCTGTGTGCAGCACTGTTCCCTGGGTGGAGCACTGTACCCTGTGTGGAGCAATGTACCGTGTGTGCAGCACTGTACCCTCTGTGGAGCACTGTATCCTGTGTGGAGCACTGTACACTGTGTGCAGCAACGTGCCCTGTGTGGAGCATTGTATCCTGTGTCCAGCACTGTACCCTGTGTCCAGCACTGTACCCTGTATGCAGCACTCTATTGTGTGTGGACCCCAGTACAGTGTGTGCAGCACTGCATCCTGTGTGCATCACTGTACCCTGTGTGATGCACTGTACACTGTGTGGAGCTCTGCACCTTGTGTGCAGCACTATACACTGTGTGCTTCACTGTACCCTCTGTGTAGCACTGTACACTGTGGAGGAATGTACCCTGTCTGTAGGACTGAACACTGTGTGCAGCACTGTACCCTGTGTGGAGCACTGTACACTGTGTGGAGCACTCTACATTTTGTGGAGAAATGTACACTCTGTGGAGCACTGTACACTGTATGCAGCAATGTACCTAGCGTGTAGGACTGTACCCTGTGTTGAGATCTGTACCCTGGGTGCAGAACTGTACCCTGTGTGGAGCACTGTATGCTGTGTGGAGCACTATACCCTGTGTGGTGGACTGTACCCTCTGTGCATCACTGTAACCTGTGTGCAGCACTGTACCCTCTGTGGAGCACTGTACACTGTGTGCAGCACTGTACCTTGTGTGAAGCAATGTAGCCTGTGTGCAGCACTGTACCGTGCATGGAGCACTGTACTCTTTGAGGAGCACTGTACCCTGCGTGGAGCACTCTACCCTGTGTGGAGCACTGTACACTGTGTGCAGCACTGTACCCTGTGTGCAGCACTGTACCCTATGTGCAGCACTGTACCCTCTATGGGGCACTGTACCCTGTGTAGAGCAATGTACCCAGTGTGGAGCAATGTACCCTGTGTGGAGGACTGTATCCTGTGTGGAGCACTGTATTCAGTGTGCAGCACTGGACCCTCTGTGGAGCACTGTACCCTGTGTGGAGGACTGTAAACTGTGTGGAGCATTTTACCTTGTATGCTGCACTGTACACTGTGTGGAGGAAAATACCCTGTGTGCAGCACTGTAACCTGTGTGGAGCATTGTACACTGTGTGGAGCACTGTACCCTGTGTGGAGGACTGTACCCTGTGTGGAGCACTGTATCCTGTGTCCAGCACTGTACACAGTGTGCAACCTTGTACCCTGTGTGGAGCACTGTAAACTGTGTGGAGCACTTTACCCTGTGTGCAGCACTGTACCCTGTGTGGAGGACTGTAAACTGTGTGGAGCACTTTACCCTGTGTGCAGCACTGTACACTGTGCACAGCACTGTACGCTGTGTGGTGGACTGTACCCCGTGTGCAGCACTGTACCCAGTGTGGAGGACTATACACTCTGTGCAGAACAGTACCCTATGTGAAGCACTGAACATTGTGTGTAGCACTGTACCTGTGTGGAACAATATATCCTGTCTGGAACACTGTACACTGTGTGCAGCATTGTACCCTGTGTGGAGCACTGCACCCTCTGTGTGCAGCACTGTATGCTGTGTGGAGCAATGTACCGTGGGTGCAGCACTGTACACTGTGTGGAGCACTGTACCCTGTGTGGAGCACTGCACCCTCTGTGGAGTACTGTACCCTGCATACAGCAGTGTTCCCTGTGTGCAGCTGTGCAACCACTGTGGACCACTGTACCCAATGAGCCGGACTGTATCCTGTGTGGTGCACTGTACCCTGTGTGGAGGACTGTATACTGTGTGCAGCACTGCACCCTGTGTGGAGCACTCTACACTGTGTGGAGCACTGTACCCTGTGTGGAGGATTTACACTTTGCGGAGGACTGTACCCTGTGTGCTGCACTGTACACTGTGTGGAGGACTGTACCTTGTGTGCAGCACTGTACCCGGTGTGGAGGAAAATACCCTGTGTGCAGCACTGTACCCTGTGTGGAGCACTGTACACTGTGTGCAGCACTGTATGCTGTGTGGAGCAATGTACCGTGGGTGCAGCACTGTACACTGTGTGGAGCACTGTACCCTGTGTGGAGCACTGTACCCTTTTTGGAGCACTGTAAACTGTGTGCAGCACGGTACACTGTGTGCAACACTGTACCCTGGGTGGAGCACTGTACCCTGTGTGGAGCACTGTACCCTGTGTGCAGCACTGTACCCTGGGTGGAGCACTGTATCCTGTGTGGATCATTGTATCCTGTGTGGAGCACAGTGTCCTCTGTGGAGCATTGTACACTGTGTGGAGCACTGCACCTTGTGCGCAGCACTATACACTGTGTGCTTCACTGTACCCTCTGTGTAGCACTGTACACTGTGGAGGAATGTACCCTGTCTGTAGGACTGAACACTGTGTGCAGCATTGTACCCTGTGTGGAGCACTGTACACTGTGTGGAGCACTGTACATTTTGTGGAGAAATGTACACTCTGTGGAGCACTGTACACTGTATGCAGCAATGTACCTAGCGTGTAGGACTGTACCCTGTGTGGAGATCTGTACCCTGGGTGCAGAACTGCACCCTGTGTGGAGTGCTGTATCCTGTGTCCAGCACTGTACCCTGTGTGCAGCACTGTACCCTGTGTGGAGCACTGTATGCTGTGTGGAGCACTGTACCCTGTGTGGTGGACTGTACCCTCTGTGCATCACTGTAACCTGTGTGCAGCACTGTACCCTCTGTGAAGCAATGTACCCTGTGTGAAGCACTGTACACTGTGTGGAGCACTGTACATTTTGTGGAGCACTGCACCCTCTGTGGAGTACTGTACCCTGCGTACAGCAGTGTTCCCTGTGTGCATCTGTGCAACTTGTGTGGACCACTGTACCCACTGAGCCGGACTGTATCCTGTGTGGTGCACTGTACCCTGTGTGGAGGACTGTATACTGTGTGCGGCACTGCACCCTGTGTGGAGCACTCTACATTGTGTGGAGCACTGTACCCTGTGTGGAGGATTTACACTTTGCGGAGGACTGTACCCTGTGTGCTGCACTGTACACTGTGTGGAGGACTGTACCTTGTGTGCAGCACTGTACCCGGTGTGGAGGAAAATACCCTGTGTGCAGCACTGTACACTGTGTGGAGCAATGTACCGTGGGTGCAGCACTGTACACTGTGTGGAGCACTGTACCCTGTGTGGAGCACTGTACCCTTTTTGGAGCACTGTAAACTGTGTGCAGCATGGTACACTGTGTGCAACACTGTACCCTGGGTGGAGCACTGTACCCTGTGTGGAGCACTGTACCCTGTGTGCAGCACTGTACCCTGGGTGGAGCACTGTATCCTGTGTGGATCATTGTATCCTGTGTGGAGCACTGTATCCTGTGTGGAGCAATGTACCGTGTATGCAGCACTGTACCCTCTGTGGAGCACTGTATCCTGTGTGGAGCATTGTACACTGTGTGGAGCTCTGCACCTTGTGTGCAGCACTATACACTGTGTGCTTCACTGTACCCTCTGTGTAGCACTGTACACTGTGGAGGAATGTACCCTGTCTGTAGGACTGAACACTGTGTGCAGCATTGTACCCTGTGTGGAGCACTGTACACTGTGTGGAGCACTGTACATTTTGTGGAGAAATGTACACTCTGTGGAGCACTGTACACTGTATGCAGCAATGTACCTAGCGTGTAGGACTGTACCCTGTGTGGAGATCTGTACCCTGGGTGCAGAAATGCACCCTGTGTGGAGTGCTGTATCCTGTGTCCAGCACTGTACCCTGTGTGCAGCACTGTACCCTGTGTGGAGCACAGTATGCTGTGTGGAGCACTGTACCCTGTGTGGTGGACTGTACCCTCTGTGCATCACTGTAACCTGTGTGCAGCACTGTACCCTCTGTGAAGCACTGTACACTGTGTGGAGCACTGTACATTTTGTGGAGCACTGCACTCTCTGTGGAGTACTGTACCCTGCGTACAGCAGTGTTCCCTGTGTGCAGCTGTGCAACTTGTGTGGAACACTGTACCCACTGAGCCGGACTGTATCCTGTGTGGTGCACTGTACCCTGTGTGGAGGACTGTATACTGTGTGCAGCACTGCACCCTGTGTGGCGCACTCTACACTGTGTGGAGCACTGTACCCTGTGTGGAGGATTTACACTTTGCGGAGGACTGTACCCTGTGTGCTGCACTGTACACTGTGTGGAGGACTGTACCTTGTGTGCAGCACTGGACCCAGTGTGGAGGAAAATACCCTGTGTGCAGCACTGTACCCTGTGTGGAGCACTGTACACTGTGTGCAGCACTGTATGCTGTGTGGAGCAATGTACCGTGGGTGCAGCACTGTACACTGTGTGGAGCACTGTACCCTTTTTGGAGCACTGTAAACTGTGTGCAGCACGGTACACTGTGTGCAACACTGTACCCTGGGTGGAGCACTGTACCCTGTGTGGAGCACTGTACCCTGTGTGCAGCACTGTACCCTGTGTGCAGCACTGTTGACTGTGTGGAGCTCTGCAAACTGTGTGGAGAACTGTACCCTCTGTGCAGGACTGCATTATGTGTGGAGCACTGTACCCTGTGTGGAGCACTGTACCCTGTGTGGAGCACTGTACCCTGTGTGCATCACTTTAAATTGTGTGGAGGACTGTACCCTGTGTGCAGCACTGTCCCCTGTGTGGAGAACTGTACACAGTGTGCAGCACTGTACCCTGTGTGGAGGACTATGCCCTGTGTGCAGCACTGTACCCTGTATGGAGCACTGTACCCTATATGCAGCACTGCATCCTGTGTGGAGTACTGTACCCTGTGTGCAGCACGCTACCCTGTGTGCAATACTGTACCCTGTGTGCAGCACTCTACCCTTTGTGCAGCACAGTACCCTGTGTGGACGACTGTACCCTTTGTGCAACACTGTACCCTCTGTGTTGCACTGTACCCGGAGTGCAGCAATGTACCCTTTGTGGAGCTCTGTACGCTGTGTGTAGGACTGTACCCTGTGTGCAGCAATGTACCCTGTGTGGAGGACTGTATCCTGTGTCCATAACTGTACCATGTGTGCAGCACTTTACCCTGTGTGCAGCACTGTTCACTGTGTGCAGCACTGTACCCTGTGTGGAGCACTGTACCCTGTGTGGAGCACTGTTCCCATTGTGCAGGACTGTACTCCATCTGAAGCACTGTACCCTGTGTGGAGCACAGTACCCTGTGTGCAGCACTGTACCCTGTGTGGAGCACTGTACCCTGTGTGCAGCACTGTACGCTGTGTACAGGACTTTACCCAGTGTGGAGGACTGTACCCTGTGTGCAGCACTGTGTCCTGTGGGCAGCACTGCACCCTGTGTGGAATACTGTACCCTGTGTGCAGCACTGTAACCTGTGTGGAGGACTGTACACTGTGTGCAGCACTGTACCCTGTTTGGATGACTGTACCGTGTGTGCAGCACTGTAGCCTGGTGTGGAGCACTGTACCCTGTGTGGAGCACTGTTTCCTGTGTGGAGGACTGTACCCCATAGGGAGAACTGTACCCTGTGTGCAGCATTGCACCCTGCGTTGAGCACTGTACACTGTGTGGAGCACTGTACTCTGTGTGGAGGATTTACCCTGTGTGGAGGACTGTACCCTGTGTGGAGCACTCTACACTGTGTGCAGCACTGCACCCTGGATGCAGCACTGTACCCTGTGAGGAGCAAAGTATCCTGTGCCCAGTACTGTACCCTGTGTGCAGCATCCTACCCTGTGTGGAGCACTGTATCCTGTGTGCAGCACTGTAGCCTGTGTGCAGCACTGTACCCTGTGTGGAGGACTCTACCCTGTGTGGAGCACTGTTCCCATTGTGTAGGACTGTACTCCTTCTGCAGCACACTACCCTCTGTGGAGCAATGTACACTCTGTGGAGCACTGTACTCTGGGTGCAGCACTGTACCCTGTGTGGAGCACTGTATCCTGTGTCCAGCACTACCCTGTGTGGAGCACTGTACCCTGTGTGCAGCGCTGTACCCTGTGTGGAGCACTGTACCCTGTGAGGAGCACTGTACCCTGTGAGGAGCAATGTATCCTGTGCCCAGTACTGTACCCCGTGTGCAGCACCCTACCCTGTGTGGAGCACTGTATCCTGTGTCCAGCACTGTACCCTGTGTGCAGCATTGCACCCTGCGTTGAGCACTCTACAGTGTGTGGAGCACTGTACTCTGTGTCGAGGATTTTCCCTGTGTGAAGGACTGTACCCTGTGTGGAGCACTGTACACTGTGTGCAGAACTGCACCCTGGATGCAGCACTGTACCCTGTGAGGAGCAATGTATCCTGTGCCCAGCACTACACTGTGTGCAGCAGTGTACCCTGTGTGCAGCACTGTACACTGTGTGGAGCACTGTACCCTGTGTTGAGCACTGTACCCTCTGGCAGGACTGTATCCTGTGTGGAGCACTGTAGACTGTGTGGAGGACTGTATCCTGTATGGAGCACTGTACCCTGTGAGGAGCACTGTACCCTGTGTGCAGCACTGTTCACTGTGTGGAGCTCTGCAAACATTGTGGAGCACAGTACCCTCTGTGCAGGACTGTATTCTGTGTGGAGCACTGTACCCTGTATGGAGGACTGTACCCTATGTGGAGCAGTATACCCTGTGTGCAGCATTGCACCCTGCGTTGAGCACTGTACCCTGTGTGCAGCTCTCTACACTGTGTGCAGCACTGTTCCCTGTGTGGAGCTCTGCAACCTATGTGGAGCACTGTACCCTCTGGCAGGACTGTATCCTGTGTGGAGCACTGTAGACTGTGTGGAGGACTGTATACTGTATGGAGCACTGTACCCTGTGTGGAGCTCTGCAGCCTATGTGGAGCACTGTACCCTCTGGCAGGACTGTATCCTGTGTGAAGCACTGTATCCTGTGTGCAGCACTGTACCCTGTATGGAGCACTGTACCCTGTGTGCAGCATTGTACCATGTGTGGAGCACTCTACCCTGTGTGGAGCAATGTACCCTGTGTGGAGCAATGTACCCTGTGTGGAGCACTGTACTCTGTGTGCAGCACTGTAACCTGTGTGGAGGACTTTACCCTGTGTGCAGCACTGTACCCTGTGTGGAGGACTGTACTCTGTGTGCAGCACTGTAACCTGTGTGGAGGACTTTACCCTCTGTGCATCATTGTACCCTGTGCGGAGGACTGTACACTTTGTGTAGCACTGTACCCTGTGTGGTGCCCCGTATCTGGTGTGGCGCACTGTACCCTGTGTGGTGCACTGTACCCTGTGTGCAGCACTGTTGACTGTGTGGAGCTCTGCAAACTGTGTGGAGCACTGTAACCTCTGTGCAGGACTGCACTCTGTGTGGAGCACTGTACCCTGTGTGGAGGACTGTACCCTGTGTGGAGCACTGTACCCTGTGTTGAGCGCTGTACCCTCTGGCAGGACTGTATCCTGTGTGGAGCACTGTAGACTGTGTGGAGGACTGTATCCTGTATGGAGCACTGTACCCTGTGTGGAGCACTGTATCCTGTGTGGAGAAGTGTATCCTGCGTGGAAGGCTGTACCCTGTGAGGAGCACTGTACCCTGTGTGCAGCACTGTTCACTGTGTGGAGCTCTGCAAACATTGTGGAGCACAGTACCCTCTGTGCAGGACTGTATTCTGTGTGGAGCACTGTACCCTGTGTGGAGGACTGTACCCTATGTGGAGCAGTATACCCTGTGTGCAGCATTGCACCCTGCGTTGAGCACTGTACCCTGTGTGCAGCTCTCTACACTGTGTGCAGCACTGTTCCCTGTGTGGAGCTCTGCAACCTCTGTGGAGCACTGTACCCTCTGGCAGGACTGTATCCTGTGTGGAGCACTGTAGACTGTGTGGAGGACTGTATACTGTATGGAGCACTGTACCCTGTGTGGAGCTCTGCAGCCTATGTGGAGCACTGTACCCTCTGGCAGGACTGTATCCTGTGTGCAGCACTGTACCCTGTATGGAGCACTGTACCCTGTGTGCAGCATTGTACCATGTGTGGAGCACTCTACCCTGTGTGCAGCACTGTATGCTGTGTGGAGGACTTTACCCAGTGTGGAGGACTGTACCCTGTGTGCAGCACTGTGCCCAGTGTGGAGCAATGTACCCTGTGTGGAGCAATGTACCCTGTGTGGAGCACTGTACTCTGTGTGCAGCACTGTAACCTGTGTGGAGGACTTTACCCTGTGTGCAGCACTGTACCCTGTGTGGAGGACTGTAGACTGTGTGCAGCACTGTGCCCAGTGTGGAGCAATGTACCCTGTGTGGAGCACTGTACTCTGTGTGCAGCACTGTAACCTGTGTGGAGGACTTTACCCTCTGTGTATCATTGTACCCTGTGCGGAGGACTGTACACTTTGTGTAGCACTGTACCCTGTGTGGTGCACCGTATCTGGTGTGGCGCACTGTACCCTGTGTGCAGCACTGTTGACTGTGTGGAGCTCTGCAAACAGTGTGGAGCACTGACCCTCTGTGCAGGACTGCATTCCGTGTGGAGCACTGTACCCTGTGTGGAGGACTGTACCCTGTGTGGAGCACTGTACCCTGTGTGGAGCACTGTACCCTGTGTGGAGGACTATGCCCTGTGTGCAGCACTGCACCCTGTGTGGAGTACTGTACCCTTTGTGCAGCACCCTACCCTGTGTGCAATACTGTACCCTGTGTACAGCACTCTACCCTTTGTGCAGCACAGTACCCTGTGTGGATGACTGTACCCTGTGTGCAACACTGTACCCTCTGTGTTGCACTGTACCCGGAGTGCAGCAATGTACCCTTTGTGGAGCTCTGTACGCTGTGTGTAGGACTGTACCCTGTGTGCAGCAATGTACCCTGTGGAGCACTGTATCCTGTGTCCATAACTGTACCGTGTGTGCAGCACTTTACCCTGTGTGGAGCACAGTAACCAGTGTGCAGCACTGTACGCTGTGTAGAGGACTTTACCCAGTGTGGAGGATTGTACCCTGTGTGCAGCACTGTGTCCTGTGTGGAGCACTGCACCCTGTGTGGAATACTGTACCCTGTGTGCAGCACTGTAACCTGTGTGGAGGACTGTACACTGTGTGCAGCACTGTACCCTGTTTGGATGACTGTACCGTGTGTGCAGCACTGTAGCCTGTGTGGAGCACTGTACCCTGTGGAGCACTGTTTGCTGTGTGGAGGACTGTACCCCGTGTGGAGAACTGTACCCTGTGTGCAGCATTGCACCGTGCATTGAGCACTGTACACTGTGTGGAGCACTGTACCCTGTGTGCAGCTTTGCACCCTGTGTGGAGGACTGTACCCTGTGTGGAGCACTCTACACTGTGTGCAGCACTGCACCCTGGATGCAGCACTGTACCCTGTGAGGAGCAAAGTATCCTGTGCCCAGTATTGTACCCTGTGTGCAGCATCCTACCCTGTGTGGAGCTCTGTATCCTGTGTCCAGCACTGTACCCTGTGTGGAGGACTCTACCCTGTGTGGAACACCATTCCCATTGTGTAGGACTGTACTCCGTCTGCAGCACTGTACCCTGTGTGGAGCAATGTACCCTCTGTGGAGCACTGTACTCTGGGTGCAGCACTGTACCCTGTGTGGAGCACTGTATCCTGTGTCCAGCACTACCCTGTGTGGAGCACTGTACACTGTGTGCAGCACTGTACCCTGTGTGGAGCACTGTACCCTGTGTGCAGCACATTAGCCGGTGTGGAGCAATGAAGCCTTTGTGCAGCACTGTACAGTATGTGCAGCAGTGTACACTGTGTGGAGCACTGTACACTGCGTGGAGCTCTGCAACCTATGTGGTGCTCTGTACCCTCTGGCAGGGCTGTAACCTGTATGGAGCAGTGTACCCTGTGTGGAGCACTGTACCCTGTGTGGAGGACTCTACACTGCGTGCAGCACTGTACACTGTGTGGAGCTCTGCAAACTATGTGGAGATCTGTACCCTCTGCAGCACTGTATCCTGTATGGAGCAGTGTACCCTGTGTGGAGCACTGCACCCTGAGTGGAGAACTGTATCCTGTAGGGAGCAGTGTACCCTGTGTGGAGCACTGTACCCTGTGTGGAGGACTGTAGCCTGTGTGGAGCACTGTATCCTGTGTGCAGCAGTGTACCCTGTGTGGAGGACTGTACCCTGTGTGCAGCACTGTACCCTGTGTGGAGGACTATGCCCTGTGTGCAGCCCTGTACCATGTAAGGAGCACTGTACCCTATATGAGGCACTGTACACACTGTGGAGGACTGTACCCTGTGTGCATCACTGTACCCTGTGTGGAGGACTGTACCCATTGTGCAACACTGTACCATCTGTGGTGCACTGTACCCGGAATGCAGCACTGTACCCTGTGTGCATCACAGTACACTGTGTGCAACACTGTTCCCTCTGTGGAGGACTGTACCCTGTGTGGAGGACTGTACCCTGTTTGGAGGACTGTACCCTGTGTGCAACACTGTACCCTGTGTGGAGCACTGTCCCCTGTGTGCAGCACTGTACACTGTTTGGAGGACTGTACCCTGTGTGCAGCACTGTACCCTGTGAGGAGCACTGTACCCTGTGTGGAGGACTGTACCCTGTGTGGAGCACTGTTCCCTCTGTGGAGGACAGTAACCTGCGAGGAGGTCTGTACCCTGAGTGCAGCACTGTACCCTATGTGTAGCACTGTATATTGTGTGCATCACTATAACCTGTGTACAGCACTGTACCCTGTGTGGAGGACTATGCCCTGTGTGCAGCCCTGTACCCTGTATGGAGCACTGTACCCTATATGCAGCACTGTACACACTGTGGAGGACTGTACCCCGTCTGCAGCACTGTACCCTGTGTGCAGCACTGTACCCTGTGTGGAGGACTGTACCCATTGTGCAACACTGTACCATCTGTGGTGCACTGTACCCTGCGTGCAGCACTGTACCCTGTGTGCATCACTGTACACTGTGTGCAACACAGTACACTCTGTGGAGGACTGTACCTTGTGTGGAGGACTGTACACTGTTTGGAAGACTGTACCCTGTGTGCAACACTGTACACAGTTTGGAGGACTGTACCCTGTGTGCAGCAATGTACCCTGTGAGGAGCACTGTACCCTGTGTGGAGGACTGTACCCTGTGTGGAGCACTGTACCCTGTGTGCAGCACTGTAACCTGAGAGGAGGTCTGTACCCTGAGTGCATCACTATACCCTGTGTGCAGCAGTGTACCCTGTGTGGAGGACTATGCCCTGTGTGAAGCCCTGTACCCTGTATGGAGCACTGTACCCTATATGCCGCACTGTACACATTGTGGAGGACTGTACCCCGTCTGCAGCACTGTACCCTGTGTGCAGCACTGTACCCTGTGTGGAGGACTGTACCCTGTGTGCAACACTGTACCCTGTGTGGCGGATTGTACCCTGTGTGGAGGACTGTACCCTTTTGGAGGACTGTACCCTGTGTGCAACACTGTACCCTGTGTGGAGCACTGTACCCTGTGTGCAGCACTGTACCCTGTTTGGAGGACTGTTCCCTGCGTGCAGCACTGTACCCAGTGTGGAGCACTGTACCCTGTGTGGAGGACTGCACACTGTGTGGAGCACTGTACCCTGTGTGCAGCACTGTAACCTGTGAGGAGGTCTGTAACCTGTGTGCAGCACTGTACCCTGTGTGGAGCACTGTACTCTGTGGGCAGCACTGTTCACTGTATGGAGGTCTGCAAACTGTGTGGAGCACTGTACCCTCTGTTCAGGACTGTATTCTGTGTGGAGCACTGAACCCTGTGTGAAGGACTGTACCCTGTGTGGAGCACTGAACCCTGTGTGCAGCACTGTCCCCTGTGTGGAGGACTGTACACTGTGTGGAGGACTGTACACTGTGTGGAGCACTGTACCCTGTGTGGAGGACTTTACCCAGTGTGGAGGGCTGTACCCTGTGTGCAGCACTGTGCCCTGTATGGAACACTGTGCCCTGTGTGGAACACTGCACCCTGTGTGCAGCAATGTAACCTGTGTGGAGGACTGTACCTTGTGTGCAGCATTGTACCCTGTTTGGAGGACTGTACCCTGCGTGCAGCACTGTACCCTGTGAGGAGCACTGTACCCTGTGTGGAGGACTGCACACTGTGTGGAGCACTGTACCTTGTGTGCAGCACTGTACCCTGTTTGGAGGACTGTTCCCTGCGTGCAGCACTGTACCCTGTGAGGAGCACTGTACCCTGTGTGCAGCATTGCACCGTGCGTTGAGCACTGTACCCTGTGTGCAGCACTGTAACCTGTGTGGAGGTCTGTAACCTGTGTGCAGCACTGTACCCTGTGTGGAGCACTGTACTCTGTGTGCAGCACTGTTCACTGTGTGGAGGTCTGCAAACTGTGTGGAGCACTGTACCCTCTCTGCAGGACTGTATTCTGTGTGGAGTACTGTACCCTGTGTGGAGCTCTGTACCCTGTGTGTAGGACTGTACGCTGTGTGCAGCACTGTACCCTGTGTGGATCACTGTATCCTGTGTCAATAACTGTACCATGGGTGCAGCACTTTACCCTGTGTGGAGCACAGTACTCTGTGTGCAGCACTGTACACTGTGTGGAGCACTGTAACCTGTGAGCAGCACTGTGCCCTGTGTGGAGCACACTACCCTGTGTGGAAAATAGTACCCTGTGTGCAGCACTGTAACCTGTGTGGAGGACTGTAACCTGTGTGCAGCACTGTACCCTGTGTGGAGCACTGTACCCTGTGTGCAACATTGCACCGTGCGTTGAGCACTGTACACTGTGTGGAACACTGTACTCTGTGTGGAGGATTTACCCTGTGTGGAGGACAGTACCCTGTGTGGAGCACTGTACACTGTGTGCAGCACTGCACCCTGGATGCAGCACTGTACCCTGGGAGGAGCAAAGTATCCTGTGCCCAGTACTGTACCCTGTGTGCAGCACTGTAACCTGTGAGGAGGTCTGTAACCTGTGTGCAGCACTGTACCCTGTGTGGAGCACTGTACTCTGTGGGCAGCACTGTTCACTGTATGGAGGTCTGCAAACTGTGTGGAGCACTGTACCCTCTGTTCAGGACTGTATTCTGTGTGGAGCACTGAACCCTGTGTGAAGGACTGTACCCTGTGTGGAGCACTGAACCCTGTGTGCAGCACTGTCCCCTGTGTGGAGGACTGTACACTGTGTGGAGGACTGTACACTGTGTGGAGCACTGTTCCCTCTGTGGAGGACAGTAACCTGCGAGGAGGTCTGTACCCTGAGTGCAGCACTGTACCCTATGTGTAGCACTGTATATTGTGTGCATCACTATAACCTGTGTACAGCACTGTACCCTGTGTGGAGGACTATGCCCTGTGTGCAGCCCTGTACCCTGTATGGAGCACTGTACCCTATATGCAGCACTGTACACACTGTGGAGGACTGTACCCCGTCTGCAGCACTGTACCCTGTGTGCAGCACTGTACCCTGTGTGGAGGACTGTACCCATTGTGCAACACTGTACCATCTGTGGTGCACTGTACCCTGCGTGCAGCACTGTACCCTGTGTGCATCACTGTACACTGTGTGCAACACAGTACACTCTGTGGAGGACTGTACCTTGTGTGGAGGACTGTACACTGTTTGGAAGACTGTACCCTGTGTGCAACACTGTACACAGTTTGGAGGACTGTACCCTGTGTGCAGCAATGTACCCTGTGAGGAGCACTGTACCCTGTGTGGAGGACTGTACCCTGTGTGGAGCACTGTACCCTGTGTGCAGCACTGTAACCTGAGAGGAGGTCTGTACCCTGAGTGCATCACTATACCCTGTGTGCAGCAGTGTACCCTGTGTGGAGGACTATGCCCTGTGTGAAGCCCTGTACCCTGTATGGAGCACTGTACCCTATATGCCGCACTGTACACATTGTGGAGGACTGTACCCCGTCTGCAGCACTGTACCCTGTGTGCAGCACTGTACCCTGTGTGGAGGACTGTACCCTGTGTGCAACACTGTACCCTGTGTGGCGGATTGTACCCTGTGTGGAGGACTGTACCCTTTTGGAGGACTGTACCCTGTGTGCAACACTGTACCCTGTGTGGAGCACTGTACCCTGTGTGCAGCACTGTACCCTGTTTGGAGGACTGTTCCCTGCGTGCAGCACTGTACCCAGTGTGGAGCACTGTACCCTGTGTGGAGGACTGCACACTGTGTGGAGCACTGTACCCTGTGTGCAGCACTGTAACCTGTGAGGAGGTCTGTAACCTGTGTGCAGCACTGTACCCTGTGTGGAGCACTGTACTCTGTGGGCAGCACTGTTCACTGTATGGAGGTCTGCAAACTGTGTGGAGCACTGTACCCTCTGTTCAGGACTGTATTCTGTGTGGAGCACTGAACCCTGTGTGAAGGACTGTACCCTGTGTGGAGCACTGAACCCTGTGTGCAGCACTGTCCCCTGTGTGGAGGACTGTACACTGTGTGGAGGACTGTACACTGTGTGGAGCACTGTACCCTGTGTGGAGGACTTTACCCAGTGTGGAGGGCTGTACCCTGTGTGCAGCACTGTGCCCTGTATGGAACACTGTGCCCTGTGTGGAACACTGCACCCTGTGTGCAGCAATGTAACCTGTGTGGAGGACTGTACCTTGTGTGCAGCATTGTACCCTGTTTGGAGGACTGTACCCTGCGTGCAGCACTGTACCCTGTGAGGAGCACTGTACCCTGTGTGGAGGACTGCACACTGTGTGGAGCACTGTACCTTGTGTGCAGCACTGTACCCTGTTTGGAGGACTGTTCCCTGCGTGCAGCACTGTACCCTGTGAGGAGCACTGTACCCTGTGTGCAGCATTGCACCGTGCGTTGAGCACTGTACCCTGTGTGCAGCACTGTAACCTGTGTGGAGGTCTGTAACCTGTGTGCAGCACTGTACCCTGTGTGGAGCACTGTACTCTGTGTGCAGCACTGTTCACTGTGTGGAGGTCTGCAAACTGTGTGGAGCACTGTACCCTCTCTGCAGGACTGTATTCTGTGTGGAGTACTGTACCCTGTGTGGAGCTCTGTACCCTGTGTGTAGGACTGTACGCTGTGTGCAGCACTGTACCCTGTGTGGATCACTGTATCCTGTGTCAATAACTGTACCATGGGTGCAGCACTTTACCCTGTGTGGAGCACAGTACTCTGTGTGCAGCACTGTACACTGTGTGGAGCACTGTAACCTGTGAGCAGCACTGTGCCCTGTGTGGAGCACACTACCCTGTGTGGAAAATAGTACCCTGTGTGCAGCACTGTAACCTGTGTGGAGGACTGTAACCTGTGTGCAGCACTGTACCCTGTGTGGAGCACTGTACCCTGTGTGCAACATTGCACCGTGCGTTGAGCACTGTACACTGTGTGGAACACTGTACTCTGTGTGGAGGATTTACCCTGTGTGGAGGACAGTACCCTGTGTGGAGCACTGTACACTGTGTGCAGCACTGCACCCTGGATGCAGCACTGTACCCTGTGAGGAGGTCTGTAACCTGTGTGCAGCACTGTACCCTGTGTGGAGCACTGTACTCTGTGGGCAGCACTGTTCACTGTATGGAGGTCTGCAAACTGTGTGGAGCACTGTACCCTCTGTTCAGGACTGTATTCTGTGTGGAGCACTGAACCCTGTGTGAAGGACTGTACCCTGTGTGGAGCACTGAACCCTGTGTGCAGCACTGTCCCCTGTGTGGAGGACTGTACACTGTGTGGAGGACTGTACACTGTGTGGAGCACTGTACCCTGTGTGGAGGACTTTACCCAGTGTGGAGGGCTGTACCCTGTGTGCAGCACTGTGCCCTGTATGGAACACTGTGCCCTGTGTGGAACACTGTACCCTGTGTGCAGCAATGTAACCTGTGTGGAGGACTGTACCTTGTGTGCAGCATTGTACCCTGTTTGGAGGACTGTACCCTGCGTGCAGCACTGTACCCTGTGAGGAGCACTGTACCCTGTGTGGAGGACTGCACACTGTGTGGAGCACTGTACCCTGTGTGCAGCACTGTACCCTGTTTGGAGCACTGTACTCTGTGGGCAGCACTGTTCACTGTATGGAGGTCTGCAAACTGTGTGGAGCACTGTACCCTCTCTGCAGGACTGTATTCTGTGTGGAGTACTGTACCCTGTGTGGAGCTCTGTACCCTGTGTGTAGGACTGTACGCTGTGTGCAGCACTGTACCCTGTGTGGATCACTGTATCCTGTGACCATAACTGTACCATGGGTGCAGCACTTTACCCTGTGTGGAGCACAGTACTCTGTGTGCAGCACTGTACACTGTGTGGAGCACTATAACCTGTGAGCAGCACTGTGCCCTGTGTGGAGCACACTACCCTGTGTGGAAAATAGTACCCTGTGTGCAGCACTGTAACCTGTGTGGAGGACTGTACCCTGTGTGCAGCACTGTACCCTGTGTGGAGCACTGTACCCTGTGTGCAGCATTGCACCGTGCGTTGAGCATTGTACACTGTGTGGAACACTGTACTCTGTGTGGAAGATTTACCCTGTGTGGAGGACAGTACCCTGTGTGGAGCACTGTACACTGCGTGCAGCACTGCACACTGGATGCAGCACTGTACCCTGGGAGGAGCAAAGTATCCTGTGCCCAGTACTGTACCCTGTGTGCAGCATCCTACCCTGTGTGGAGCTCTGTATCCTGTGTGCAGCACTGTACCCTGTGTGGAGGACTCTACCCTGTGTGGAGCACTGTTCCCATTGCGTAGGACTATACTCCGTCTTCAGCACTGTACCCTGTGTGGAGCAATGTACCCTCTGTGGAGCACTGTACCCTGTGTGCAACACTGTACCCTGTGAGGAGCACTGTACCCTGTGTGGAGGTCTGTACCCTGTGTGGAGCACTGTACCCTGTGTGGAAGATTGTACCCTGTGTGGAGGACTGTACCCTGTTTGGAGGACTGTAACCTGTGTGCAACACTGTACCCTGTTTGAAGGACTGTTCCCTGCGTGCAGCACTGTACCCTGTGAGGAGCACTGTACCCTGTGTGGAGGACTCTACCCTGTGTGGAGCACCATTCCCATTGCGTAGGACTGTACTCCGTCTGCAGCACTGTACCCTGTGTGGAGCAATGTAACCTCTGTGGAGCACTGTACTCTGGGTGCAGCACTGTACCCTGTTTGGAGGACTGTACCCTGTGTGCAACACTGTACACTGTGTGGAGGATTGTACCCTGTGTGGAGGACTGTACCCTGTTTGGAGGACTGTACCCTGTGTGCACCACTGTACCCTGTGTGGAGCACTGTTCCCTGGGTGCAGCACTGTACCCTGTTTGGAGGACTGTACCCTGTGTGCAGCACTGTACCCTGTGAGGAGCACTGTACCCTGTGTGGAGGTCTGTACCCTGTGTGGAGCACTGTACCCTGAGTGCAGCACTGTATCCTGTGTGGAGGACTATGCCCTGTGTGCAGCCATGTACCCTGTATGGAGCACTGTACCCTATATGCAGCACTGTACACTCTGTGGAGGACCGTACCCCGTCTGCAGCACTGTACCCTGTGTGGAGCACTGTACCCTGTGTGGAGGACAGTACCCTTTGTGCAACACTGTACCATCTGCGGTGCACTGCATCCTGCGTGCAGCACTGTACCCTGTGTGCATCACAGTACACTGAGTGCAACACTGTACCCTGTGTGGAGGATTGTACCCTGTGTGGAGGACTGTACCCTGTTTGGAGGACTGTACCCTGTGTGCAACACTGTACCCTGTGTGGAGCACAGTACCCTGTGTGCAGCACTGTATCCTGTGAGGAGCACTGTACCCTGTGTGGAGGACTGCACCCTGTGTGGAGCACTGTAACCTGTGTGGAGGTCTGTACCCTGTGTGCAGCACTGTATCCTGTTTGGAGCACTGTAACCTGTGTGCAGCACTGTACCCTGTGTGGAGCACTGTACTCTGTGTGCAGCACTGTTCACTGTGTGGAGCTCTGCAAACTGTGTGGAGCACTGTACCCTCTGTGCAGGACTGTATTCTGTGTGGAACACTGAACCCTGTGTGTAGGAATGTACCCTGTGTGGAGGACTGTACACTGTGTGGAGCACTGTACCCTGTGTGAAGCATTGCACCCTGTGTTGAGTACTCTACACTGTGTGGAGCACAGTACTCTGTGTGGAGGACTGTACCCTGTGAGCAGCACTGTACCCTGTGTGGAGAACAGTACCCTGTGTGCAGCTCTGTACCCTGTGTGGAGCACTGTACCCTGTGTGCAGCACTGTACGCTGTGTGGAGGACTTTACCCAGTGTGGAGGACTGTACCCTGTGTGCAGCACTGTGCCCTGTATGGAGCACTGTACCCTGTGTGGAACACTATACCTTGTGTGCAGCACTGTGCCCTGTTTGGAGGACTGTACCTAGTGTACATCACTGTACCCTGTTTGGAGGACTGTACCCTGTGTGCAGCACTGTACCCTGTGTGCAGCACTGTACCCTGTGTAGAGCACTGTACCCTGTGTGCAGCACTGTACCCTGTGTGCAGCACTGTTCACTGTGTGCAGCACTGTACCCTGTGTGGAGCACTGTACCCTGTGTGGAGCAATGTACCCTGTGTGGAGCACTGTACCCTGGCTGCAGCACAGTACCCTGTGTGGAGCACTGTATCCTGTGTCCAGCACTACACTGTGTGCAGCACTGTACCCTGTGTGCAGCACTGTACCCTGTGTGGAGCACTGCACCCAGTGTGCAGCACCTTAGCCTGTGTGGAGCAATGAAGCCTTTGTGAAGCACTGTACCCTGTGCGCAGCACTGTACCGTGTGTGCATCACTGTGCACTGTATGCAACACTGTACCCTGTGTGGAGGATTGTACCCTGTGTGGAGGACTGTACCCTGTTTGGAGGACTGTGCCCTGTGTGCAGCACTGTACCCTCTGTGCAGGACTGTATTCTGTGTGGAGCACTGTACCCTGTGTGGGGACAGTACCCTGTGTGGAGTACTGTACCCTGCGTGCAGCACCCTACCCTGTGTGGAATACAGTACCGTGTGTGGAGGACTGTACCCTGTGTGCAACACTGTACCCTGTATGCATCACTAAACACTGTGTGCAACACTGTAACCTGTGTGGAGGATTGTACCCTGTGTGGAGGACTGTAAGCTTTGTGTAGCACTGTACCCTGTGTGGTGCACCATATCTTGTGTGGCGCACTGTACCCTGTGTGTAGCACTGTACCATGTGTGGTGCACCGTATCTTGTGTGGAGGACTGTATCCTGTGTGAAGCACAGTGTCCTGTGTGGAGTACTGTACCCTGTGTGGAGCTCTGTACCCTGTGTGTAGGACTGTACACTGTGTGCAGCACTGTATCCTGTGATCATAACTGTACCATGGGTGCAGCACTTTACCCTGTGTGGAGCACAGTACTCTATGTGCAGCACTGTACACTGTGTGGAGCTCTGTAACTTGTGAGCAGCACTGTGCCCTGTGTGGAGCACTCTACCCTGTGTGGAACACAGTACCCTGTGTGCAGCACTGTAACCTGTGTGGAGGACTGTACCCTGTGTGCAGCACTGTACCCTGTGTGGAGCACTGTTCGCTGTGTGGAGGACTGTACCCTGTGTGGAGCACTGTACCCTGTGTGCAGCACTGTACACTGTGTGGAGCACTGTACCCTGTGTGCAGCACTGTACCCTGTGTGGAGCACTGTTCGCTGTGTGGAGGACTGTACCCTGTGTGGAGGACCGTACCCTGTGTGCAGCACTGTACCCTGTGTGGAGCACTGTTCGCTGTGTGGAGGACTGTACCCTGTGTGCAGCTTTGCACCCTGTGTGGAGCACTGTACCCTGTGTGCAGCACTGTACCCTGTTTGGACGACTGTACCCTGCATGCAGCACTGTACCCTGTAAGGAGCACTGTACCCTGTGTGGAGGACTGCACCCTGTGTGGAGCACTGTACCCTGTGTGCAGCACTGTAACCGGTGTGGAGGACTGTACCTTGTGTACAGCACTGTACCCTGATTGGAGGACTGTACCTTATGTGCAGCACTGTACTCTGTGTGGAGCACTGTACCCTGTGTGCAGCACTGTTCACTTTGTGGAGCTCTGCAAACTGTGTGGAGCACTGTACCCTCTGTGCAGGACTGTATTCTGTGTGGAGCACTGTACCCTGTGTGGAGGACTGTACCCTGTGTGGAGCACTGTACCCTGTGAGCAGCATTGCACACTGCGTTGAGAACTGTACACTCTGTGGAGCACTGTACTCTGTGTGGAGGATTTACCCTGTGTGGAGGACTGTACCCTGTGTGGAGCACTGTACCCTCTATGTGGAGGATTTACCCTGTGTGGAGGACTGTACCCTGTGTGGAGCGCTGTACACTGTGTGCAGCACTGCACCCTGGATGCAGCACTGTGCCCTGTGAGTAGCAAATTATCCTGTGCCCCGTACTGTACCCTGTGTGCAGAATCCTACCCTGTGTGGAGCACTGTATCCTGTGTCCAGCACTGTACCCTGTGTGCAGCACTGTAACCTGTGTGGAGCACACTACCCTGTGTGGAGCACTGTTCCCATTGTGTAGGACTGTACTCCGTCTGCAGCACTGTACCCTGTGTGCAGCAATTTACCCTGTGTGGTGCACTGTACACTGGATGCAGCACTGTACCCTGTGTGGAGCACTTTATCCTGTGTCCAGCACTACCCTGTGTGCAGCAGTGTACCCTGTGTGCAGCACTGTACACTGTGAGGAGCACGGTACCCTGTGTGCAGCACCTTAGCCGGTGTGGAGCAATGAAGCCTTTGTGAAGCATGTACCCTGTCTGCCGCACTGTACCCTGTGTAGAGGACTATGCCCTGTGTGCAGCACTGTACCCTGTATGGAGCACTGTACCCTATATGCAGCACTGTACACTCTGTGGAGGACTGTACCCCGTCTGCAGCACTGTACACTGTGTGCAGCACTGTACCCTGTGAGGAGGACTGTACCCTTTGTGCAACACTGTACCATCTGTGCTGCACTGTACCCTGCGTGCAACACAGTACCCTGTGTGCATCACTGTACACTGTGTGTGCAACACTGTACCCTGTGTGGAGGATTGTACCCTGTGTGGAGGACTGTACCCTGTTTGGAGGACTGTACCCTGTGTGCAACACTGTACCCTGTTTGGAGGAGTGTACCCTGTGTGAAGCACTGTACCCTGTGAGGAGAACTGTACCCTGTGTGGAGGACTGCACACTGTGTGGAGCACTGTACCCTGTGTGCAGCACTGTACCCTGTTTGGAGGACTGTTCCCTGCGTGCAGCACTGTACCCTGTGAGGAGCACTGTACCCTGTGTGCAGCATTGCACCGTGCGTTGAGCACTGTACCCTGTGTGCAGCACTGTAACCTGTGTGGAGGTCTGTAACCTTTGTGCAGCACTGTACCCTGTGTGGAGCACTGTACTCTGTGTGCAGCACTGTTCACTGTGTGGAGGTCTGCAAACTGTGTGGAGCACTGTACCCTCTCTGCAGGACTGTATTCTGTGTGGAGTACTGTACCCTGTGTGGAGCTCTGTACCCTGTGTGTAGGACTGTACGCTGTGTGCAGCACTGTACCCTGTGTGGATCACTGTATCCTGTGACAATAGCTTTACCATGGGTGCAGCACTTTACCCTGTGTGGAGCACAGTACTCTGTGTGCAGCACTGTACACTGTGTGGAGCACTGTAACCTGTGAGCAGCACTGTGCCCTGTGTGGAGCACACTACCCTGTGTGGAAAATAGTACCCTGTGTGCAGCACTGT
Source organism: Isurus oxyrinchus (assembly GCA_026770705.1). Taxonomy (NCBI): domain Eukaryota; kingdom Metazoa; phylum Chordata; class Chondrichthyes; order Lamniformes; family Lamnidae; genus Isurus; species Isurus oxyrinchus. The sequence goes on along the minus strand of JANJGN010000007.1, from coordinate 7,447,728 downwards.
AACCTGTGTGGAGGACTGTAACCTGTGTGCAGCACTGTACCCTGTGTGGAGCACTGTACCCTGTGTGCAGCATTGCACCGTGCGTTGAGCACTGTACACTGTGTGGAACACTGTACTCTGTGTGGAGGATTTACCCTGTGTGGAGGACAGTACCCTGTGTGGAGCACTGTACACTGTGTGCAGCACTGCACCCTGGATGCAGCACTGTACCCTGGGAGGAGCAAAGTATCCTGTGCCCAGTACTGTACCCTGTGTGCAGCACTGTAACCTGTGAGGAGGTCTGTAACCTGTGTGCAGCACTGTACCCTGTGTGGAGCACTGTACCCTGTGGGCAGCACTGTTCACTGTATGGAGGTCTGCAAACTGTGTGGAGCACTGTACCCTCTGTTCAGGACTGTATTCTGTGTGGAGCACTGAACCCTGTGTGAAGGACTGTACCCTGTGTGGAGCACTGAACCCTGTGTGCAGCACTGTCCCCTGTGTGGAGGACTGTACACTGTGTGGAGGACTGTACACTGTGTGGAGCACTGTACCCTGTGTGGAGGACTTTACCCAGTGTGGAGGGCTGTACCCTGTGTGCAGCACTGTGCCCTGTATGGAACACTGTGCCCTGTGTGGAACACTGTACCCTGTGTGCAGCAATGTAACCTGTGTGGAGGACTGTACCTTGTGTGCAGCATTGTACCCTGTTTGGAGGACTGTACCCTGCGTGCAGCACTGTACCCTGTGAGGAGCACTGTACCCTGTGTGGAGGACTGCACACTGTGTGGAGCACTGTACCCTGTGTGCAGCACTGTACCCTGTTTGGAGCACTGTACTCTGTGGGCAGCACTGTTCACTGTATGGAGGTCTGCAAACTGTGTGGAGCACTGTACCCTCTCTGCAGGACTGTATTCTGTGTGGAGTACTGTACCCTGTGTGGAGCTCTGTACCCTGTGTGTAGGACTGTACGCTGTGTGCAGCACTGTACCCTGTGTGGATCACTGTATCCTGTGACCATAACTGTACCATGGGTGCAGCACTTTACCCTGTGTGGAGCACAGTACTCTGTGTGCAGCACTGTACACTGTGTGGAGCACTGTAACCTGTGAGCAGCACTGTGCCCTGTGTGGAGCACACTACCCTGTGTGGAAAATAGTACCCTGTGTGCAGCACTGTAACCTGTGTGGAGGACTGTACCCTGTGTGCAGCACTGTACCCTGTGTGGAGCACTGTACCCTGTGTGCAGCATTGCACCGTGCGTTGAGCACTGTACACTGTGTGGAACACTGTACTCTGTGTGGAAGATTTACCCTGTGTGGAGGACAGTACCCTGTGTGGAGCACTGTACACTGCGTGCAGCACTGCACACTGGATGCAGCACTGTACCCTGGGAGGAGCAAAGTATCCTGTGCCCAGTACTGTACCCTGTGTGCAGCATCCTACCCTGTGTGGAGCTCTGTATCCTGTGTGCAGCACTGTACCCTGTGTGGAGGACTCTACCCTGTGTGGAGCACTGTTCCCATTGCGTAGGACTATACTCCGTCTTCAGCACTGTACCCTGTGTGGAGCAATGTACCCTCTGTGGAGCACTGTACCCTGTGTGCAACACTGTACCCTGTGAGGAGCACTGTACCCTGTGTGGAGGTCTGTACCCTGTGTGGAGCACTGTACCCTGTGTGGAAGATTGTACCCTGTGTGGAGGACTGTACCCTGTTTGGAGGACTGTAACCTGTGTGCAACACTGTACCCTGTTTGAAGGACTGTTCCCTGCGTGCAGCACTGTACCCTGTGAGGAGCACTGTACCCTGTGTGGAGGACTCTACCCTGTGTGGAGCACCATTCCCATTGCGTAGGACTGTACTCCGTCTGCAGCACTGTACCCTGTGTGGAGCAATGTAACCTCTGTGGAGCACTGTACTCTGGGTGCAGCACTGTACCCTGTTTGGAGGACTGTACCCTGTGTGCAACACTGTACACTGTGTGGAGGATTGTACCCTGTGTGGAGGACTGTACCCTGTTTGGAGGACTGTACCCTGTGTGCACCACTGTACCCTGTGTGGAGCACTGTTCCCTGGGTGCAGCACTGTACCCTGTTTGGAGGACTGTACCCTGTGTGCAGCACTGTACCCTGTGAGGAGCACTGTACCCTGTGTGGAGGTCTGTACCCTGTGTGGAGCACTGTACCCTGAGTGCAGCACTGTATCCTGTGTGGAGGACTATGCCCTGTGTGCAGCCATGTACCCTGTATGGAGCACTGTACCCTATATGCAGCACTGTACACTCTGTGGAGGACCGTACCCCGTCTGCAGCACTGTACCCTGTGTGGAGCACTGTACCCTGTGTGGAGGACAGTACCCTTTGTGCAACACTGTACCATCTGCGGTGCACTGCATCCTGCGTGCAGCACTGTACCCTGTGTGCATCACAGTACACTGAGTGCAACACTGTACCCTGTGTGGAGGATTGTACCCTGTGTGGAGGACTGTACCCTGTTTGGAGGACTGTACCCTGTGTGCAACACTGTACCCTGTGTGGAGCACAGTACCCTGTGTGCAGCACTGTATCCTGTGAGGAGCACTGTACCCTGTGTGGAGGACTGCACCCTGTGTGGAGCACTGTAACCTGTGTGGAGGTCTGTACCCTGTGTGCAGCACTGTATCCTGTTTGGAGCACTGTAACCTGTGTGCAGCACTGTACCCTGTGTGGAGCACTGTACTCTGTGTGCAGCACTGTTCACTGTGTGGAGCTCTGCAAACTGTGTGGAGCACTGTACCCTCTGTGCAGGACTGTATTCTGTGTGGAACACTGAACCCTGTGTGTAGGAATGTACCCTGTGTGGAGGACTGTACACTGTGTGGAGCACTGTACCCTGTGTGAAGCATTGCACCCTGTGTTGAGTACTCTACACTGTGTGGAGCACAGTACTCTGTGTGGAGGACTGTACCCTGTGAGCAGCACTGTACCCTGTGTGGAGAACAGTACCCTGTGTGCAGCTCTGTACCCTGTGTGGAGCACTGTACCCTGTGTGCAGCACTGTACGCTGTGTGGAGGACTTTACCCAGTGTGGAGGACTGTACCCTGTGTGCAGCACTGTGCCCTGTATGGAGCACTGTACCCTGTGTGGAACACTATACCTTGTGTGCAGCACTGTGCCCTGTTTGGAGGACTGTACCTAGTGTACAGCACTGTACCCTGTTTGGAGGACTGTACCCTGTGTGCAGCACTGTACCCTGTGTGCAGCACTGTACCCTGTGTAGAGCACTGTACCCTGTGTGCAGCACTGTACCCTGTGTGCAGCACTGTTCACTGTGTGCAGCACTGTACCCTGTGTGGAGCACTGTACCCTGTGTGGAGCAATGTACCCTGTGTGGAGCACTGTACCCTGGCTGCAGCACAGTACCCTGTGTGGAGCACTGTATCCTGTGTCCAGCACTACACTGTGTGCAGCACTGTACCCTGTGTGCAGCACTGTACCCTGTGTGGAGCACTGCACCCAGTGTGCAGCACCTTAGCCTGTGTGGAGCAATGAAGCCTTTGTGAAGCACTGTACCCTGTGCGCAGCACTGTACCGTGTGTGCATCACTGTGCACTGTATGCAACACTGTACCCTGTGTGGAGGATTGTACCCTGTGTGGAGGACTGTACCCTGTTTGGAGGACTGTGCCCTGTGTGCAGCACTGTACCTTCTGTGCAGGACTGTATTCTGTGTGGAGCACTGTACCCTGTGTGGAGGACAGTACCCTGTGTGGAGTACTGTACCCAGTGTGCAGCACCTTAGCCTGTGTGGAGCAATGAAGCCTTTGTGAAGCACTGTACCCTGTGCGCAGCACTGTACCGTGTGTGCATCACAGTACACTGTATGCAACACTGTACCCTGTGTGGAGGATTGTACCCTGTGTGGAGGACTGTACACTGTTTGGAGGACTGTACCCTTTGTGCAGCACTGTACCCTCAGTGCAGTACTGTATTCTGTGTGGAGAACTGTACCCTGTGTGGAGGACAGTACCCTGTGTGGAGTACTGTACCCTGTGTGCAGCACCCTACCCTGTGTGGAATACAGGACCGTGTGTGGAGGACTGTACCCTGTGTGCAACACTGTAACCTGTATGCATCACTAAACACTGTGTGCAACACTGTAACATGTGTGGAGGATTGTACCCTGTGTGGAGGACTGTAAGCTTTGTGTAGCACTGTACCCTGTGTGGTGCACCGTTTCTTGTGTGGCGCACTGTACCCTGTGTGGAGCAATGTATCCTGTGACCATAACTGTACCATGGGTTCAGCACTGTGCCCTGTGTGCAGCACTCTACCCTGTGTGGAACACAGTACCCTGTGTGCAGCCCTGTAACCTGTGTGGAGGACTGTACCCTGTGTGCAGCACTGTACCCTGTGTGGAGCACTGTTCGCTGTGTGGAGGACTGTACCCTGTGTGGAGCACTGTACACTGTGTGCAGCATTGCACCCTGTGTTGAGCACTGTACACAGTGTGGAGCACTGTACACTGTGTGCAGCACTGCACCCTGGATGCAGCACTGTACCCCGTGAGGAGCAAAGTATCCTGTGCCCAGTACTGTGCCCTGTGTGCAGCACCCTACCCTTTGTGGAGCTCTGTATCCTGTGTGCAGCACTGTAGCCTGTGTGCAGCACTGTACCCTGTGTGGAGGACTCTACCCTGTGTGCAGCACTGTACCCTGTGTGGAGCACTGTTCCCATTGTGTAGGACTGTACTCCGTCTGCAGCACTGTACCCTGTGTGGAGCAATGTACCCTCTGTGGAGCACTGTACTCTGGGTGCAGCACTGTACCCTGTGTGGAGCACTGTACCCTGTGTGGAGCACTGTACACTGTGTGCAGCACCTTAGCCGGTGTGGAGCAATGAAGCCTTTGTGCAGCACTGTACCCTGTGTGCAGCACTGTACCCTGTGTGCAGCACTGTACCCTATGTGGGTGCACTGTAGCCTGTGTGGAGGACTGTACCCTGTGTGGAGCACTGTATCCTGTAGGGAGCAGTGTACCCTGTGTGCAGCACTGTACCCTGTGTGGACGACTGTACCCTCTGTGGAGCACTGTATCCTGTGTGCAGCAGTGTACCCTGTGTGGAGGACTATGCTCTGTGTGCAGCCCTGTACCCTGTATGGAGCACTGTACCCTATATGCCGCACTGTACACATTGTGGAGGACTGTACCCCGTCTGCAGCACTGTACCCTGTGTGCAGCACTGTACACTGTGTGGAGGACTGTACCCTTTGTGCAACACTGTACCATCTGTGGTGCAATGTACCCTGCGTGCAGCACTGTACCCTGTGTGCATCAGTGTACACTGTGTGCAACACTGTACCCTGTGTGGAGGATTGTACCCTGCGTGGAGGACTGTACACTGTTTGGAGGACTGTACACTGTGTGCAGCACTGTACCCTGTGAGGAGCACTGTACCCTGTGTGGAGGATTGTACCCTGTGTGGAGCACTGTACCCTGTGTGCAGCACTGTAACCTGTGTGGAGGTTTGTACCCTGAGTGCAGCACTGTACCCTGTGTGTAGCACTGTATATTGTGTGCAGCACTATACCCTGTGTACAGCACTGTACCCTGTGTGGAAGACTATGCCCTGTGTGCAGCACTGTACCCTGTATGGAGCACTGTACCCTATGTGCAGCACTGTACACTCTGTGGAGGACTGTACACCGTCTGCAGCACTGTACCCTGTGTGGAGCACTGTACTCTGTGTGCAGCACTGTTCACTATGTGGAGCTCTGCAAACTGTGTGGAGCACTGTACCCTCTGTGCAGGACTGTATTCTGTGTGGAGCACTGAACCCTGTGTTTAGGACTGTACCCTGTGTGGAGCACTGAACCCTGTGTGGAGCACTGTATCCTGTGTCCATAAATGTACCGTGTGTGCAGCACTTTACCCTGTGTGGAGCACAGAACCCTGTGTGCAGCACTATACCCTGTCAGGAGCACTGTACTCTGTGTGCAGCACTGTAACCTGTGTGGAGGACTGTTACTTGTGTGCAGCACTGTATTCTGTGTGGAGCACTGTACCCTGTGTGGAGGACTGTACCCTGTGTGGAGCACTGTACCCTGTGAGCAGCACTGTTCACTTTGTGGAGCTCTGCAAACTGTGTGGAGCACTGTACCCTCTGTGTGGAGGATTTACCCTGTGTGGAGGACTGTACCCTGTGTGGAGCGCTGTACACTGTGTGCAGCACTGCACCCTGGATGCAGCACTGTACCCTGTGAGGAGCAAATTATCCTGTGCCCAGTACTGTACCCTGTGTGCAGAATCCTACCCTGTGTGGAGCACTGTATCCTGTGTCCAGCACTGTACCCTGTGTGCAGCACTGTAACCTGTGTGGAGCACATTACCCTGTGTGGAGCACTGTTCCCATTGTGTAGGACTGTACTCCCTCTGCAGCACTGTACCCTGTGTGGAGCTATTTACCCTGTGTGGAGCACTGTACACTGTGTGGAGCACTGTAACTTGTGAGCAGCACTGTGCCCTGTGTGGAGCACTCTACCCTGTGTGGAACACAGTACCCTGTGTGCAGCACTGTAACCTGTGTGGAGGACTGTACCCTGTGTGCAGCACTGTACCCTGTGTGGAGCACTGTTCGCTGTGTCGAGGACTGTACCGTGTGTGGAGCACTGTACCCTCTGTGCAGGACTGTATTCTGTGTGGAGCACTGTACCCTGTGTGGAGGACAGTACCCTGTGTGGAGTACTGTACCCTGTGCGCAGCACCCTACCCTGTGTGGAATACAGTACCGTGTGTGGAGGACAGTACCCTGTGTGCAACACTGTACCCTGTATGCATCACTAAACACTGTGTGCAACACTGTAACCTGTGTGGAGGATTGTACCCTGTGTGTGGAGGACTGTAAGCTTTGTGTAGCACTGTACCCTGTGTGGTGCACCGTATCTTGTGTGGCGCACTGTACCCTGTGTGGAGCACTGTAACCTGTGTGGAGCACTGTTCGCTGTGTCGAGGACTGTACCCTGTGTGGAGCACTGTACCCTCTGTGCAGGACTGTATTCTGTGTGGAGCACTGTACCCTGTGTGGAGGACAGTACCCTGTGTGGAGTACTGTACCCTGTGTGCAGCACCCTACCCTGTGTGGAATACAGTACCGTGTGTGGAGGAGAGTACCCTGTGTGCAGCACTGTACCCTGAATGCATCACTAAACACTGTGTGCAACATTGTAACCTGTGTGGAGGATTGTACCCTGTGTGTGGAGGACTGTAAGCTTTGTGTAGCACTGTACCCTGTGTGGTGCACTGTATCCTGTGACCATAACTGTACCATGGGTGCAGCACTTTACCCTGTGTGGAGCACAGTACTCTATGTGCAGCACTGTACACTGTGTGGAGCACTGTAACTTGTGAGCAGCACTGTGCCCTGTGTGGAGCACTCTACCCTGTGTGGAACACAGTACCCTGTGTGCAGCACTGTAACCTGTGTGGAGGACTGTACCCTGTGTGCAGCACTGTACCCTGTGTGGAGCACTGTTCGCTGTGTGGAGGACTGTACCCTGTGTGGAGCACTGTACCCTGTGTGCAGCACTGTACACTGTGTGGAGCACTGTAACTTGTGAGCAGCACTGTGCCCTGTGTGGAGCACTCTACCCTGTGTGGAACACAGTACCCTGTGTGCAGCACTGTAACCTGTGTGGAGGACTGTACCCTGTGTGCAGCACTGTACCCTGTGTGGAGCACTGTTCGCTGTGTGAAGGACTGTACCCTGTGTGGAGCACTGTACCCTGTGTGCAGCATTGCACCCTGTGTTGAGCACTGTACACAGTGTGGAACACTGTACACTGTGTGCAGCACTGCACCCTGGATGCAGCACTGTACCCCGTGAGGAACAAAGTATCCTGTGCCCAGTACTGTGCCCTGTGTGCAGCACCCTACCCTGTGTGGAGCTCTGTATCCTGTGTCCAGCACTGTACACTGTGTGCAGCACTGTACCCTGTGTGCAGCACTGTATCCTGTGTGCAGCACTGTAGCCTGTGTGCAGCACTGTATCCTGTGACCATAACTGTACCATGGGTGCAGCACTTTACCCTGTGTGGAGCACAGTACCCTGTGTGCAGCACTGTACACTGTGTGGAGCACTGTAACTTGTGAGCAGCACTGTGCCCTGTGTGGAGCACTCTACCCTGTGTGGAACACAGTACCCTGTGTGCAGCACTGTAACCTGTGTGGAGGACTGTACCCTGTGTGCAGCACTGTACCCTGTGTGGAGCACTGTTCGCTGTGTGGAGGACTGTACCCTGTGTGGAGCACTGTACCCTGTTTGCAGCATTGCACCCTGTGTTGAGCACTGTACACAGTGTGGAGCACTGTACACTGTGTGCAGCACTGCACCCTGGATGCAGCACTGTACGCTGTGAGGAGCAAATTATCCTGTGCCCAGTACTGTACCCTGTGTGCAGCATCCGACCCTGTGTGGAGCTCTGTATCCTGTGTGCAGCACTGTACCCTGTGTGGAGGACTCTACCCTGTGTGGAGCACTGTTCCCATTGTGTAGGACTGTACTCCGTCTGCAGCACTGTACCCTGTGTGGAGCAATGTACCCTCTGTGGAGCATTGTACTCTGGGTGCAGCACTGTACCCTGTGTGGAGCACTGTATCCTGTGTCCAGCACTCCCCTGTGTGGAGCACTGTACACTGTGTGCAGCACTGTACCCTGTGTAGAGCATTGTAACCTGTGTGCAGCACCTTAGCCGGTGTGGAGCAATGAAGCCTTTGTGCAGCACAGTACACTGTGTGGAGCACTGCACACTGTGTGGTGCTCTGCAACCTATGTGGTGCTCTGTACCCTCTTGCAGGACTGTATCCTGTATGGAGCAGTGTACCCTGTGTGCAGCACTGTACACTGTGTGGAGCTCTGCAACCTATGTGGAGCTCTGTACACTGTGGCAGCACTGTACCCTGTGTGCATCACTGTACACTGTGTGCAACACTGTACCCTGTGTGCAACACTGTACCCTGTGTGGAGGACTGTACCCTCTGTGGAAAACTGTATCCTGTGTGCAGCAGTGTACCCTGTGTGGAGGACTATGCCCTGTGTGCAGCCCTGTACCCTGTATGGAGCACTGTACCCTATATGCCGCACTGTACACATTGTGGAGGACTGTACCCTGTCTGCAGCACTGTACCCTGTGTGGAGGATTGTACCCTGTGTGGAGGACTGTACATTGTTTGGAGGACTGTACCCTGTGTGCAGCACTGTACCCTGTGAGGAGCACTGTACCCTGTGTGGAGGACTGTACCCTGTGTGGAGCACTGTACCCTGTGTGCAGCACTGTAACCTGTGTGGAGGTCTGTACCCTGAGTGCAGCACTGTACCCTGTGTGTAGCACTGTATATTGTGTGCAGCACTATACCCTGTGTGCAGCACTGTTCACTGTGTGTAGCACTGTACCCTGTGTGGAACACTCTACCCTGTGTGGAGCACTGTTCTCATTGTGTAGGACTGTACTCCATCTGAAGCACTGTACCCTGTGTGGAGCAATGTACCCTGTGTGGAGCACTTTACCCTGGGTGCAGAACTGTACCCTGTGTGGAGCACTGTATCCTGTGTCCAGCACTACACTGTGTGCAGCACTGTACCCTGTGTGCAGCACTGTACCCTGTGTGGAGCACTGCACCCAGTGTGCAGCACCTTAGCCTGTGTGGAGCAATGCAGCCTTCGTGAAGCACTGTACCCTGCGCGCAGTACTGTACCGTGTGTGCATCCCTGTACACTGTATGCAACACTGTACCTTTTGTGGAGGATTGTACCCTGTGTGGAGGAATGTACACTGTATGGAGCAATGTACCCTGTGTGCAGCACTGTACCCTCTGTGCAGGACTGTATTCTGTGTGGAGCACTGTACCCTGTGTGGAGGACAGTACCCTGTGTGGAGTACTGTACCCAGTGTGCAGCATCTTAGCCTGTGTGGAGCAATGAAGCCTTTGTGAAGCACTGTACCCTGTGCGCAGCACTGTACCGTGTGTGCATCACTGTACACTGTATGCAACACTGTACCCTGTGTGGAGGACAGTACCCTGTGTGGAGTACTGTACCCTCAATGCAGCACCCTACCCTGTGTGGAATACAGGACCATGTGTGGAGGACTGTACCCTGTATGCATCACTAAACACTGTGTGCAACACTGTAACATGTGTGGAGGATTGTACCCTGTGTGGAGGACTGTAAGTTTTGTGTAGCACTGTACCCTGTGTGGAGCACAGTACTCTATGTGCAGCACTGTACACTGTGTGGAGCACTGTACCCTGTGTGGAGCACTGTTCGCTGTGTGGAGGACTGTACCCTGTGTGGAGAAATGTACCCTGTGTGCAGCATTGTACCCTGTGTTGAGCACTGTACACAGTGTGGAGCACTGTACACTGTGTGCAGCACTGCACCCTGGATGCAGCACTGTACCCCGTGAGGAGCAAAGTATCCTGTGCCCAGTACTGTGCCTTGTGTGCAGCATCCTACCCTGTGTGGAGCTCTGTATCCTGTGTGCAGCACTGTAGCCTGTGTGCAGCACTGTACCCTGTGTGGAGGACTCTACCCTGTGTGGAGCACTGTTCCCATTGTGTAGGACTGTACTCCGTCTGCAGCACTGTACCCTGTGTGGAGCAATGTACCCTGTGTGGAGCACTGTACTCTGGGTGCAGCACTGTACCCTGTGTGGAGCACTGTATCCTGTGTCCAGCACTCCCCTGTGTGGAGCACTGTACCCTGTGTGCAGCACTGTACCCTGTGTGGAGCACTGTAACCTGTGTGCAGCACCTTAGCCGGTGTGGAGCAATGAAGCCTTTGTGCAGCACAGTACCCTGTGTGGAGCACTGCACACTTTGTGGTGCTCTGCAACCTATGTGGTGCTCTGTACCCTCTCGCAGGACTGTATCCTGTATGGAGCAGTGTACCCTGTGTGGAGGACTGTACCCTGTGTGGAGGACTGTACCCTGCGTGCAGCACTGTACACTGTGTGGAGCTCTGCAACCTATGTGGAGCTCTGTACCGTGTGGCAGCACTGTATCCAGTATGGAGCAGTGTACCCTGTGTGGAGGACTGTACCCTGTGTGGAGGACTGTACCCTCTGTGGAGCACTGTATCCTGTAGGGAGCAGTGTACCCTGTGTGGAGCACTGTAGCCTGTGTGGAGTACTGTACCCTGTGTGGAGCACTGTATCCTGTAGGGAGCAGTGTACCCTGTGTGCAGCACTGTACCCTGTGTGGAGGACTGTACCCTCTGTGGAGCACTGTATCCTGTGTGCAGCAGTGTACCCTGTGTGGAGGACTATGCCCTGTGTGCAGCCCTGTACCCTGTATGGAGCACTGTACCCTATATGCCGCACTGTACACATTGTGGAGGACTGTACCCCGCCTGCAGCACTGTACCCTGTGTGGAGGATTGTACCCTGTGTGGAGGACTGTACACTGTTTGGAGGACTGTACCCTGTGTGCAGCACTGTACCCTGTGAGGAGCACTGTACCCTGTGTGGAGGACTGTACCCTGTGTGGAGCACTGTACCCTGTGTGCAGCACTGTAACCTGTGTGGAGGTCTGTACACTGAGTGCAGCACTGTACCCTGTGTGTAGCACTGTATATTGTGTGCAGCACTATACCCTGTGTGCAGCACTGTTCACTGTGTGTAGCACTGTACCCTGTGTGGAACACTCTACCCTGTGTGGAGCACTCTTCCCATTGTGTAGGACTGTACTCCATCTGAAGCACTGTACCCTGTGTGGAGCAATGTACCCTGTGTGGAGCACTTTACCCTGGGTGCAGAACTGTACCCTGTGTGGAGCACTGTATCCTGTGTCCAGCACTACACTGTGTGCAGCACTGTACCCTGTGTGCAGCACTGTACCCTGTGTGGAGCACTGCACCCAGTGTGCAGCACCTTAGCCTGTGTGGAGCAATGTAGCCTTCATGAAGCACTGTACCCTGCGCGCAGCACTGTACCGTGTGTGCATCCCTGTACACTGTATGCAACACTGTACCTTTTGTGGAGGATTGTACCCTGTGTGGAGGACTGTACACTGTATGGAGCAATGTACCCTGTGTGCAGCACTGTACCCTCTGTGCAGGACTGTATTCTGTGTGGAGCACTGTACCCTGTGTGCAGGACAGTACCCTGTGTGGAGTACTGTACCCTCAATGCAGCACCCTACCCTGTGTGGAATACAGGACCATGTGTGGAGGACTGTACCCTGTATGCATCACTAAACACTGTGTGCAACACTGTAACATGTGTGGAGGATTGTACCCTGTGTGTGGAGGACTGTAAGCTTTGTGTAGAACTGTACCCTGTGTGGTACAAAGTATCTTGTGTGGCGCACTGTACCCTGTGTGGAGCACTGTATCCTGTGACCATAACTCTACCATGGGTGCAGCACTTTACCCTGTGTGGAGCACAGTACTCTATGTGCAGCACTGTACACTGTGTGGAGCACTGTACCCTGTGTGGAGCACTGTTCGCTGTGTGGAGGACTGTACCCTGTGTGGAGAACTGTACCCTGTGTGCAGCATTGTACCCTGTGTTGAGCACTGTACACAGTGTGGAGCACTGTACACTGTGTGCAGCACTGCACCCTGGATGCAGCACTGTACCCCGTGAGGAGCAAAGTATCCTGTGCCCAGTACTGTGCCCTATGTGCAGCATCCTACCCTGTGTGGAGCTCTGTATCCTGTGTGCAGCACTGTAGCCTGTGTGCAGCACTGTACCCTGTGTGGAGGACTCTACCCTGTGTGGAGCACTGTTCCCATTGTGTAGGACTGTACTCCGTCTGCAGCACTGTACCCTGTGTGGAGCAATGTACCCTGTGTGGAGCACTGTACTCTGGGTGCAGCACTGTACCCTGTGTGGAGCACTGTATCCTGTGTCCAGCACTCCCCTGTGTGGAGCACTGTACCCTGTGTGCCGCACTGTACCCTGTGTGGAGCACTGTAACCTGTGTGCAGCACCTTAGCCGGTGTGGAGCAATGAAGCCTTTGTGCAGCACAGTACCCTGTGTGGAGCACTGCACACTTTGTGGTGCTCTGCAACCTATGTGGTGCTCTGTACCCTCTCGCAGGACTGTATCCTGTATGGAGCAGTGTACCCTGTGTGGAGGACTGTACCCTGTGTGGAGGACTGTACCCTGCGTGCAGCACTGTACGCTGTGTGGAGCTCTGCAACCTATGTGGAGCTCTGTACCCTGTGGCAGCACTGTATCCTGTATGGAGCAGTGTACCCTGTGTGGAGGACTGTACCCTGTGTGGAGGACTGTACCCTCTGTGGAGCACTGTATCCTGTAGGGAGCAGTGTACCCTGTGTGGAGCACTGTAGCCTGTGTGGAGGACTGTACCCTCTGTGGAGCACTGTATCCTGTGTGCAGCAGTGTACCCTGTGTGGAGGACTATGCCCTGTGTGCAGCCCTGTACCCTGTATGGAGCACTGTACCCTATATGCCGCACTGTACACATTGTGGAGGACTGTACCCCGCCTGCAGCACTGTACGCTGTGTGGAGGATTGTACCCTGTGTGGAGGACTGTACACTGTTTGGAGGACTGTACCCTGTGTGCAGCACTGTACCCTGTGAGGAGCACTGTACCCTGTGTGGAGGACTGTACCCTGTGTGGAGCACTGTACCCTGAGTGCAGCACTATAACCCGTGTGGAGGTCTGTACCCTGAGTGCAGCACTGTACCCTGTGTGTAGCACTGTATATTGAGTGCAGCACTATACCCTGTGTGCAGCATTGTACCCTGTGTGGAGGACTATGCCCTGTGTGCAGCACTGTACCCTGTATGGAGCACTGTACCCTATGTGCAGCACTGTACACTCTGTGGAGGACTGTACCCCATCGGCAGCACTGTACCCTGTGTGCAGCACTGTACCCAGTGTGGAGGACTGTACCTTTTGTGCAACACTGTACCATCTGTGGTGCACTGCACCCTGCGTGCAGCACTGTACCCTGTGTGCATCACTGTACACTGTGTGCAACACTGTACCCTGTGTGCAACACTGTACCCTGTGTGGAGGACTGTACCCTCTGTGGAAAACTGTATCCTGTGTGCAGCAGTGTACCCTGTGTGGAGGACTATGCCCTGTGTGCAGCCCTGTACCCTGTATGGAGCACTGTACCCTATATGCCGCACTGTACACATTGTGGAGGACTGTACCCTGTCTGCAGCACTGTACCCTGTGTGGAGGATTGTACCCTGTGTGGAGGACTGTACACTGTTTGGAGGACTGTACCCTGTGTGCAGCACTGTACCCTGTGAGGAGCACTGTACCCTGTGTGGAGGACTGTACCCTGTGTGGAGCACTGTACCCTGTGTGCAGCACTGTAACCTGTGTGGAGGTCTGTACCCTGAGTGCAGCACTGTACCCTGTGTGTAGCACTGTATATTGTGTGCAGCACTATACCCTGTGTGCAGCACTGTTCACTGTGTGTAGCACTGTACCCTGTGTGGAACACTCTACCCTGTGTGGAGCACTCTTCCCATTGTGTAGGACTGTACTCCATCTGAAGCACTGTACCCTGTGTGGAGCAATGTACCCTGTGTGGAGCACTTTACCCTGGGTGCAGAACTGTACCCTGTGTGGAGCACTGTATCCTGTGTCCAGCACCTTAGACTGTGTGGAGCAATGCAGCCTTCATGAAGCACTGTACCCTGCGCGCAGCACTGTACCGTGTGTGCATCCCTGTACACTGTATGCAACACTGTACCTTTTGTGGAGGATTGTACCCTGTGTGGAGGACTGTACACTGTATGGAGCAATGTACCCTGTGTGCAGCACTGTACCCTCTGTGCAGGACTGTATTCTGTGTGGAGCACTGTACCCTGTGTGGAGGACAGTACCCTGTGTGGAGTACTGTACCCAGTGTGCAGCACCTTAGCCTGTGTGGAGCAATGAAGCCTTTGTGAAGCACTGTACCCTGTGCGCAGCACTGTACCGTGTGTGCATCACTGTACACTGTATGCAACACTGTACCTTGTGTGAAGGATTGTACCCTGTGTGGAGGACTGTACACTGTTTGGAGGACTGTACCCTTTGTGCAGCACTGTACCCTCTGTGCAGGACTGTATTCTGTGTGGAGCACTGTACCCTGTGTGGAGGACAGTACCCTGTGTGGAGCACTGTACCCTCAATGCAGCACCCTACCCTGTGTGGAATACAGGACCATGTGTGGAGGACTGTACCCTGTATGCATCACTAAACACTGTGTGCAACACTGTAACATGTGTGGAGGATTGTACCCTGTGTGGAGGACTGTAAGTTTTGTGTAGCACTGTACCCTGTGTGGAGCACAGTACTCTATGTGCAGCACTGTACACTGTGTGGAGCACTGTACCCTGTGTGGAGCACTGTTCGCTGTGTGGAGGACTGTACCCTGTGTGGAGAAATGTACCCTGTGTGCAGCATTGTACCCTGTGTTGAGCACTGTACACAGTGTGGAGCACTGTACACTGTGTGCAGCACTGCACCCTGGATGCAGCACTGTACCCCGTGAGGAGCAAAGTATCCTGTGCCCAGTACTGTGCCTTGTGTGCAGCATCCTACCCTGTGTGGAGCTCTGTATCCTGTGTGCAGCACTGTAGCCTGTGTGCAGCACTGTACCCTGTGTGGAGGACTCTACCCTGTGTGGAGCACTGTTCCCATTGTGTAGGACTGTACTCCGTCTGCAGCACTGTACCCTGTGTGGAGCAATGTACCCTGTGTGGAGCACTGTACTCTGGGTGCAGCACTGTACCCTGTGTGGAGCACTGTATCCTGTGTCCAGCACTCCCCTGTGTGGAGCACTGTACCCTGTGTGCAGCACTGTACCCTGTGTGGAGCACTGTAACCTGTGTGCAGCACCTTAGCCGGTGTGGAGCAATGAAGCCTTTGTGCAGCACAGTACCCTGTGTGGAGCACTGCACACTTTGTGGTGCTCTGCAACCTATGTGGTGCTCTGTACCCTCTCGCAGGACTGTATCCTGTATGGAGCAGTGTACCCTGTGTGGAGGACTGTACCCTGTGTGGAGGACTGTACCCTGCGTGCAGCACTGTACACTGTGTGGAGCTCTGCAACCTATGTGGAGCTCTGTACCGTGTGGCAGCACTGTATCCAGTATGGAGCAGTGTACCCTGTGTGGAGGACTGTACCCTGTGTGGAGGACTGTACCCTCTGTGGAGCACTGTATCCTGTAGGGAGCAGTGTACCCTGTGTGGAGCACTGTAGCCTGTGTGGAGTACTGTACCCTGTGTGGAGCACTGTATCCTGTAGGGAGCAGTGTACCCTGTGTGCAGCACTGTACCCTGTGTGGAGGACTGTACCCTCTGTGGAGCACTGTATCCTGTGTGCAGCAGTGTACCCTGTGTGGAGGACTATGCCCTGTGTGCAGCCCTGTACCCTGTATGGAGCACTGTACCCTATATGCCGCACTGTACACATTGTGGAGGACTGTACCCCGCCTGCAGCACTGTACCCTGTGTGGAGGACTGTACACTGTTTGGAGGACTGTACCCTGTGTGCAGCACTGTACCCTGTGAGGAGCACTGTACCCTGTGTGGAGGACTGTACCCTGTGTGGAGCACTGTACCCTGTGTGCAGCACTGTAACCTGTGTGGAGGTCTGTACACTGAGTGCAGCACTGTACCCTGTGTGTAGCACTGTATATTGTGTGCAGCACTATACCCTGTGTGCAGCACTGTTCACTGTGTGTAGCACTGTACCCTGTGTGGAACACTCTACCCTGTGTGGAGCACTCTTCCCATTGTGTAGGACTGTACTCCATCTGAAGCACTGTACCCTGTGTGGAGCAATGTACCCTGTGTGGAGCACTTTACCCTGGGTGCAGAACTGTACCCTGTGTGGAGCACTGTATCCTGTGTCCAGCACTACACTGTGTGCAGCACTGTACCCTGTGTGCAGCACTGTACCCTGTGTGGAGCACTGCACCCAGTGTGCAGCACCTTAGCCTGTGTGGAGCAATGTAGCCTTCATGAAGCACTGTACCCTGCGCGCAGCACTGTACCGTGTGTGCATCCCTGTACACTGTATGCAACACTGTACCTTTTGTGGAGGATTGTACCCTGTGTGGAGGACTGTACACTGTATGGAGCAATGTACCCTGTGTGCAGCACTGTACCCTCTGTGCAGGACTGTATTCTGTGTGGAGCACTGTACCCTGTGTGCAGGACAGTACCCTGTGTGGAGTACTGTACCCTCAATGCAGCACCCTACCCTGTGTGGAATACAGGACCATGTGTGGAGGACTGTACCCTGTATGCATCACTAAACACTGTGTGCAACACTGTAACATGTGTGGAGGATTGTACCCTGTGTGTGGAGGACTGTAAGCTTTGTGTAGAACTGTACCCTGTGTGGTACAAAGTATCTTGTGTGGCGCACTGTACCCTGTGTGGAGCACTGTATCCTGTGACCATAACTCTACCATGGGTGCAGCACTTTACCCTGTGTGGAGCACAGTACTCTATGTGCAGCACTGTACACTGTGTGGAGCACTGTACCCTGTGTGGAGCACTGTTCGCTGTGTGGAGGACTGTACCCTGTGTGGAGAACTGTACCCTGTGTGCAGCATTGTACCCTGTGTTGAGCACTGTACACAGTGTGGAGCACTGTACACTGTGTGCAGCACTGCACCCTGGATGCAGCACTGTACCCCGTGAGGAGCAAAGTATCCTGTGCCCAGTACTGTGCCCTATGTGCAGCATCCTACCCTGTGTGGAGCTCTGTATCCTGTGTGCAGCACTGTAGCCTGTGTGCAGCACTGTACCCTGTGTGGAGGACTCTACCCTGTGTGGAGCACTGTTCCCATTGTGTAGGACTGTACTCCGTCTGCAGCACTGTACCCTGTGTGGAGCAATGTACCCTGTGTGGAGCACTGTACTCTGGGTGCAGCACTGTACCCTGTGTGGAGCACTGTATCCTGTGTCCAGCACTCCCCTGTGTGGAGCACTGTACCCTGTGTGCCGCACTGTACCCTGTGTGGAGCACTGTAACCTGTGTGCAGCACCTTAGCCGGTGTGGAGCAATGAAGCCTTTGTGCAGCACAGTACCCTGTGTGGAGCACTGCACACTTTGTGGTGCTCTGCAACCTATGTGGTGCTCTGTACCCTCTCGCAGGACTGTATCCTGTATGGAGCAGTGTACCCTGTGTGGAGGACTGTACCCTGTGTGGAGGACTGTACCCTGCGTGCAGCACTGTACGCTGTGTGGAGCTCTGCAACCTATGTGGAGCTCTGTACCCTGTGGCAGCACTGTATCCTGTATGGAGCAGTGTACCCTGTGTGGAGGACTGTACCCTGTGTGGAGGACTGTACCCTCTGTGGAGCACTGTATCCTGTAGGGAGCAGTGTACCCTGTGTGGAGCACTGTAGCCTGTGTGGAGGACTGTACCCTCTGTGGAGCACTGTATCCTGTGTGCAGCAGTGTACCCTGTGTGGAGGACTATGCCCTGTGTGCAGCCCTGTACCCTGTATGGAGCACTGTACCCTATATGCCGCACTGTACACATTGTGGAGGACTGTACCCCGCCTGCAGCACTGTACGCTGTGTGGAGGATTGTACCCTGTGTGGAGGACTGTACACTGTTTGGAGGACTGTACCCTGTGTGCAGCACTGTACCCTGTGAGGAGCACTGTACCCTGTGTGGAGGACTGTACCCTGTGTGGAGCACTGTACCCTGAGTGCAGCACTATAACCCGTGTGGAGGTCTGTACCCTGAGTGCAGCACTGTACCCTGTGTGTAGCACTGTATATTGAGTGCAGCACTATACCCTGTGTGCAGCATTGTACCCTGTGTGGAGGACTATGCCCTGTGTGCAGCACTGTACCCTGTATGGAGCACTGTACCCTATGTGCAGCACTGTACACTCTGTGGAGGACTGTACCCCATCGGCAGCACTGTACCCTGTGTGCAGCACTGTACCCAGTGTGGAGGACTGTACCTTTTGTGCAACACTGTACCATCTGTGGTGCACTGCACCCTGCGTGCAGCACTGTACCCTGTGTGCATCACTGTACACTGTGTGCAACACTGTACCCTGTGTGCAACACTGTACCCTGTGTGGAGGACTGTACCCTCTGTGGAAAACTGTATCCTGTGTGCAGCAGTGTACCCTGTGTGGAGGACTATGCCCTGTGTGCAGCCCTGTACCCTGTATGGAGCACTGTACCCTATATGCCGCACTGTACACATTGTGGAGGACTGTACCCTGTCTGCAGCACTGTACCCTGTGTGGAGGATTGTACCCTGTGTGGAGGACTGTACACTGTTTGGAGGACTGTACCCTGTGTGCAGCACTGTACCCTGTGAGGAGCACTGTACCCTGTGTGGAGGACTGTACCCTGTGTGGAGCACTGTACCCTGTGTGCAGCACTGTAACCTGTGTGGAGGTCTGTACCCTGAGTGCAGCACTGTACCCTGTGTGTAGCACTGTATATTGTGTGCAGCACTATACCCTGTGTGCAGCACTGTTCACTGTGTGTAGCACTGTACCCTGTGTGGAACACTCTACCCTGTGTGGAGCACTCTTCCCATTGTGTAGGACTGTACTCCATCTGAAGCACTGTACCCTGTGTGGAGCAATGTACCCTGTGTGGAGCACTTTACCCTGGGTGCAGAACTGTACCCTGTGTGGAGCACTGTATCCTGTGTCCAGCACCTTAGACTGTGTGGAGCAATGCAGCCTTCATGAAGCACTGTACCCTGCGCGCAGCACTGTACCGTGTGTGCATCCCTGTACACTGTATGCAACACTGTACCTTTTGTGGAGGATTGTACCCTGTGTGGAGGACTGTACACTGTATGGAGCAATGTACCCTGTGTGCAGCACTGTACCCTCTGTGCAGGACTGTATTCTGTGTGGAGCACTGTACCCTGTGTGGAGGACAGTACCCTGTGTGGAGTACTGTACCCAGTGTGCAGCACCTTAGCCTGTGTGGAGCAATGAAGCCTTTGTGAAGCACTGTACCCTGTGCGCAGCACTGTACCGTGTGTGCATCACTGTACACTGTATGCAACACTGTACCTTGTGTGAAGGATTGTACCCTGTGTGGAGGACTGTACACTGTTTGGAGGACTGTACCCTTTGTGCAGCACTGTACCCTCTGTGCAGGACTGTATTCTGTGTGGAGCACTGTACCCTGTGTGGAGGACAGTACCCTGTGTGGAGCACTGTACCCTCAATGCAGCACCCTACCCTGTGTGGAATACAGGACCATGTGTGGAGGACTGTACCCTGTATGCATCACTAAACACTGTGTGCAACACTGTAACATGTGTGGAGGATTGTACCCTGTGTGGAGGACTGTAAGCTTTGTGTAGCACTGTACCCTGTGTGGTGCACCGTATCTTGTGTGGCGCACTGTACCCTGTGTGGAGCACTGTATCCTGTGACCATAACTGTACCATGGGTGCAGCACTTTTCCCTGTGTGGAGCACAGTACTCTATGTGCAGCACTGTACACTGTGTGGAGCACTGTACCCTGTGTGGAGCACTGTTCGCTGTGTGGAGGACTGTACCCTGTGTGGAGAACTGTACCCTGTGTGCAGCATTGTACCCTGTGTTGAGCACTGTACACAGTGTGGAGCACTGTACACTGTGTGCAGCACTGCACCCTGGATGCAGCACTGTACCCCGTGAGGAGCAAAGTATCCTGTGCCCAGTACTGTGCCCTGTGTGCAGCATCCTACCCTGTGTGGATCTCTGTATCCTGTGTGCAGCACTGTAGCCTGTGTGCAGCACTGTACCCTGTGTGGAGGACTCTACCCTGTGTGGAGCACTGTTCCCATTGTGTAGGACTGTACTCCGTCTGCAGCACTGTACCCTGTGTGGAGCAATGTACCCTCTGTGGAGCACTGTACTCTGGGTGCAGCACTGTACCCTGTGTGGAGCACTGTACCCTGTGTGCAGCACCTTAGCCCATGTGGAGCAATGAAGCCTTTGTGCAGCACTGTACCCTGTGTGCAGCACTGTACCCTGTGTGGGAGCACTGTACCCTGTGTGCAGCACTGTACCCTGTGTGGAGCACTGTAACCTGTGTGGAGCACTGTACACTGTGTAGAGATCTGCAACCTATGTGGTGCTCTGTACCCTCTCGCAGGACTATATGCTGTATGGAGCAGTGTACCCTGTGTGGAGCACTGTACCCTGTGTGGAGGACTGTACCCTGCGTGCAGCACTGTACACTGTGTGGAGCTCTGCAACCTATGTGGAGCTCTGTACCCTCTGGCAGCACTGTATCCTGTATGGAGCAGTGTACCCGTGTGGAGGACTGTACCCTGTGTAGAGGACTGTACCCTCTGTGGAGCACTGCATCCTGTAGGGAACAGTGTACCCTGTGTGGAGCACTGTAGCCTGTGTGGAGGACTGTACCCTGTGTGGAGCACTGTATCCTGTAGGGAGCAGTGTACCCTGTGTGCAGCACTGTACCCTGTGTGGAGGGACTGTACCCTCTGTGGAGCACTGTATCCTGTGTGCAGCAGTGTACCCTGTGTGGAGGACTATGCCCTGTGTGCAGCCCTGTACCCTGTATGGAGCACTGTACCCTATATGCCGCACTGTACACATTGTGGAGGACTGTACCCCGTCTGCAGCACTGTACCCTGTGTGCAGCACTGTACACTGTGTGGAGGACTGTACCCTTTGTGCAACACTGTACCATCTGTGGTGCAATGTACCCTGCGTGCAGCACTGTACCCTGTGTGCATCAGTGTACACTGTGTGCAACACTGTACCCTGTGTGCAACACTGTACCCTGTGTGGAGAACTGTACCCTGTATGGGGGACTGTACCCTGTGTGCAACACTGTACCCTGTGTGGAGCACTGTACCCTGTGTGCAGCACTGTACCCTGTTTGGAGGACTGTACCCTGCATGCAGCACTGTACCCTGTGTGGAGCACTGTACCCTGTGTGGAGGACTGCACCCTGTGTGGAGCACTGTACCCTGTGTGCAGCACTGTAACCTGTGTGGAGGTCTGTACCCTGTGTGCAGCACTGTATCCTGTTTGGAGGACAGTAACCTGTGTGCAGCACTGTTCCCTGTGTGGAGCACTGTACTCTGTGTGCAGCACTGTTCACTATGTGGAGCTCTGCAAACTGTGTGGAGCACTGTACCCTCTGTGCAGGACTGTATTCTGTGTGGAGCACTGAACCCTGTGTTTAGGACTGTACCCTGTGTGGAGCACTGAACCCTGTGTGGAGCACTGTATCCTGTGTCCATAAATGTACCGTGTGTGCAGCACTTTACCCTGTGTGGAGCACAGAACCCTGTGTGCAGCACTATACCCTGTGTGGAGCACTGTACTCTGTGTGCAGCCCTGTAACCTGTGTGGAGGACTGTACCTTGTGTGCAGCACTGTATTCTGTGTGGAGCACTGTACCCTGTGTGGAGGACTGTACCCTGTGTGGAGCACTGTACCCTGTGAGCAGCACTGTTCACTTTGTGGAGCTCTGCAAACTGTGTGGAGCACTGTACCCTCTGTGTGGAGGATTTACCCTGTGTGGAGGACTGTACCCTGTGTGGAGCGCTGTACACTGTGTGCAGCACTGCACCCTGGATGCAGCACTGTACCCTGTGAGGAGCAAATTATCCTGTGCCCAGTACTGTACCCTGTGTGCAGAATCCTACCCTGTGTGGAGCACTGTATCCTGTGTCCAGCACTGTACCCTGTGTGCAGCACTGTAACCTGTGTGGAGCACATTACCCTGTGTGGAGCACTGTTCCCATTGTGTAGGACTATACTCCGTCTGCAGCACTGTATCCTGTGTGGAGCAATTTACCCTGTGTGGAGCACTGTACACTGTGTGGAGCACTGTAACTTGTGAGCAGCACTGTGCCCTGTGTGGAGCACTCTACCCTGTGTGGAACACAGTACCCTGTGTGCAGCACTGTAACCTGTGTGGAGGACTGTACCCTGTGTGCAGCACTGTACCCTGTGTGGAGCACTGTTCGCTGTGTCGAGGACTGTACCCTGTGTGGAGCACTGTACCCTCTGTGCAGGACTGTATTCTGTGTGGAGCACTGTACCCTGTGTGGAGGACAGTACCCTGTGTGGAGTACTGTACCCTGTGTGCAGCACCCTACCCTGTGTGGAATACAGTACCGTGTGTGGAGGACAGTACCCTGTGTGCAACACTGTACCCTGTATGCATCACTAAACACTGTGTGCAACACTGTAACCTGTGTGGAGGATTGTACCCTGTGTGTGGAGGACTGTAAGCTTTGTGTAGCACTGTACCCTGTGTGGTGCACCGTATCTTGTGTGGCGCACTGTACCCTGTGTGGAGCACTGTATCCTGTGACCATAACTGTACCATGGGTGCAGCACTTTACCCTGTGTGGAGCACAGTACTCTATGTGCAGCACTGTACACTGTGTGGAGCACTGTAACTTGTGAGCAGCACTGTGCCCTGTGTGGAGCACTCTACCCTGTGTGGAACACAGTACCCTGTGTGCAGCACTGTAACCTGTGTGGAGGACTGTACCCTGTGTGCAGCACTGTACCCTGCGTGGAGCACTGTTCGCTGTGTGGAGGACTGTACCCTGTGTGGAGCACTGTACCCTGTGTGCAGCATTGTACCCTGTGTTGAGCACTGTACACAGTGTGGAGCACTGTACACTGTGTGCAGCACTGCACCCTGGATGCAGCACTGTACCCCGTGAGGAGCAAAGTATCCTGTGCCCAGTACTGTGCCCTGTGTGCAGCATCCGACCCTGTGTGGAGCTCTGTATCCTGTGTGCAGCACTGTAGCCTGTGTGCAGCACTGTACCCTGTGTGGAGGACTCTACACTGTGTGGAGCACTGTTCCCATTGTGTAGGACTGTACTCCGTCTGCAGCACTGTACCCTGTGTGGAGCAATGTACCCTCTGTGGAGCACTGTACACTGGGTGCAGCACTGTACCCTGTGTGGAGCACTGTATCCTGTGTCCAGCACTCCCCTGTGTGGAGCACTGTACCCTGTGTGCAGCACTGTACCCTGTGTAGAGCACTGTAACCTGTGTGCAGCACCTTAGCCGGTGTGGAGCAATGAAGCCTTTGTGCAGCAATGTACCCTGTGTGGAGCACTGTACACTGTGTGGTGCTCTGCAACCTATGTGGTGCTCTGTACCCTCTCGCAGGACTGTATCCTGTATGGAGCAGTGTACCCTGTGTGGAGGACTGTACCCTGTGTGGAGGACTGTACCCTCTGTGGAGCACTGTATCCTGTAGGGAGCAGTGTACCCTGTGTGGAGCACTGTAGCCTGTGTGGAGGACTGCACCCTGTGTGGAGCAGTGTATCCTGAAGGAAGCAGTGTACCCTGTGTGCAGCACTGTACCCTGTGTGGAGCACTGTACCCTCTGTGGAGCACTGTATCCTGTGTGCAGCAGTGTACCCTGTATGGAGGACTATGCCCTGTGTGCAGCCCTGTACCCTGTATGGAGCACTGTACCCTATATGCCGCACTGTACACATTGTGGAGGACTGTACCCCGTCTGCAGCACTATACCCTGTGTGGAGGATTGTACCCTGTGTGGAGGACTGTACACTGTTTGGAGGACTGTACCCTGTGTGCAGCACTGTACCCTGTGAGGAGCACTGTACCCTGTGTGGAGGACTGTACCCTGTGTGGAGCACTGTACCCTGTGTGCAGCACGGTAACCTGTGTGGAGGTCTGTACCCTGAGTGCAGCACTGTACCCTGTGTGTAGCACTGTATATTGAGTGCAGCACTCTACCCTGTGTGCAGCATTGTACCCTGTGTGGAGGACCATGCCCTGTGTGCAGCACTGTACCCTGTATGGAGCACTGTACCCTATGTGCAGCACTGTGCACTCTGTGGAGGACTGTACCCCGTCGGCAGCACTGTACCCTGTGTGCAGCACTGTACCCAGTGTGGAGGACTGTACCCTCTGTGGAACACTGTATCCTGTGTGCAGCAGTGTACCCTGTGTGGAGGACTATGCCCTGTGTGCAGCCCTGTACCCTGTATGGAGCACTGTACCCTATATGCCGCTCTGTACACATTGTGGAGGACTGTACCCCGTCTGCAGCACTGTACCCTGCGTGGAGGATTCTACCCTGTGTGGAGGACTGTACACTGTTTGGAGGACTGTACCCGGTGTGCAGCACTGTACCCTGTGAGGAGCACTGTACCCTGTGTGGAGGTCTGTACCCTGTGTGGAGCACTGTACCCTGTGTGCAGCACTGTAACCTGTGTGGAGGTCTGTACCCTGAGTGCAGCACTGTACACTGTGTGTAGCACTGTATATTGTGTGCAGCACTATACCCTGTGTGCAGCACTGTTCACTGTGTGCAGCACTGTACCCTGTGTGGAACACTCTACCCTGTGTGGAGCACTGTTCCCATTGTGTAGGACTGTACTCCGTCTGAAGCACTGTACCCTGTGTGGAGCAATGTACCCTGTATGGAGCACTTTACCCTGGGTGCAGAACTGTACCCTGTGTGGAGCACTGTATCCTGTGTCCAGCACTACACTGTGCAGCACTGTACCCTGTGTGCAGCACTGTACCCTGTGTGGAGCACTGCACCCTGTGTGGAGGACTGTACCCAGTGTGCAGCACCTTAGCCTGTGTGGAGCAATGAAGCCTTTGTGAAGCACTGTACCCTGTGTGGAGGATTGTACCCTGTGTGGAGGACTGTACACTGTTTGGAGGACTGTACCCTTTGTGCAGCACTGTACCCTCTGTGCAGGACTGTATTCGGTGTGGAGCACTGTACCCTGTGTGGAGGACAGTACCCTGTGTGGAGTACTGTACCCTGAATGCAGCACCCTACCCTGTGTGGAATACAGGACCGTGTGTGGAGGACTGTACCCTGTGTGCAACACTGTACCCTGTCTGCATCACTAAACACTGTGTGCAACACTGTAACATGTGTGGATGATTGTACCCTGTGTGGAGGACTGTAAGCTTTGTGTAGCACTGTACCCTGTGTGGTGCACCGTATCTTGTGTGGCGCACTGTACCCTGTGTGGAGCACTGTATCCTGTGACCATAACTGTACCATGGGTGCAGCACTTTACCCTGTGTGGAGCACAGTACTCTATGTGCAGCACTGTACACTGTGTGGAGCACTGTACCCTGTGTGGAGCACTGTTCGCTGTGTGGAGGACTGTACCCTGTGTGGAGAACTGTACCCTGTGTGCAGCATTGCACCCTGTGTTGAGCACTGTACACAGTGTGGAGCACTGTACACTGTGTGCAGCACTGCACCCTGGATGCAGCACTGTACCCCGTGAGGAGCAAAGTATCCTGTGCCCAGTACTGTGCCCTGTGTGCAGCATCCTACCCTGTGTGGAGTACTGTACCCAGTGTGCAGCACCTTAGCCTGTGTGGAGCAATGAAGCCTTTGTGAAGCACTGTACCCTGTGCGCAGCACTGTACCGTGTGTGCATCACTGTACACTGTATGCAACACTGTACCCTGTGTGGAGGATTGTACCCTGTGTGGAGGACTGTACACTGTTTGGAGGACTGTATCCTTTGTGCAGCACTGTACCCTCTGTGCAGGACTGTATTCTGTGTGGAGGACAGTACCCTGTGTGGAGTACTGTACCCTGAATGCAGCACCCTACCCTGTGTGGAATACAGGACCGTGTGTGGAGGACTGTACCCTGTGTGCAACACTGTACCCTGTCTGCATCACTAAACACTGTGTGCAACACTGTAACATGTGTGGAGGATTGTACCCTGTGTGGAGGACTGTAAGCTTTGTGTAGCACTGTACCCTGTGTGGTGCACCGTATCTTGTGTGGCGCACTGTACCCTGTGTGGAGCACTGTATCCTGTGACCATAACTGTACCATGGGTGCAGCACTTTACCCTGTGTGGAGCACAGTACTCTATGTGCAGCACTGTACACTGTGTGGAGCACTGTACCCTGTGTGGAGCACTGTTCGCTGTGTGGAGGACTGTACCCTGTGTGGAGCACTGTACCCTGTGTGCAGCATTGTACCCTGTGTTGAGCACTGTACACAGTGTGGAGCACTGTACACTGTGTGCAGCAATGCACCCTGGATGCAGCACTGTACTCCGTGAGGAGCAAAGTATCCTGTGCCCAGTACTGTGCCCTGTGTGCAGCATCCTACCCTGTGTGGAGCTCTGTATCCTGTGTGCAGCACTGTAGCCTGTGTGCAGCACTGTACCCTGTGTGGAGGACTCTACCCTGTGTGGAGCACTGTTCCCATTGTGTAGGACTGTACTCCGTCTGCAGCACTGTACCCTGTGTGGAGCAATGTACCCTCTGTGGAGCACTGTACTCTGGGTGCAGCACTGTACCCTGTGTGGAGCACTGTACCCTGTGTGGAGCACTGTACCCTGTGTGCAGCACCTTAGCCCATGTGGAGCAATGAAGCCTTTGTGCAGCACTGTACCCTATGTGCAGCACCTTAGCCGGTGTGGAGCAATGAAGCCTTTGTGCAGCACTGTACCCTGTGTGCAGCACCTTAGCCGGTGTGGAGCAATGAAGCCTTTGTGCAGCACTGTACCCTGTGTGGGAGCACTGTACCCTGTGTGGGAGCACTGTACCCTGTGTGGAGCACTGTACCCTGTGTGCAGCACTGTAACCTGTGTGGAGCACTGTACATTGTGTAGAGATCTGCAACCTATGTGGTGCTCTGTACCCTCTCGCAGGACTATATGCTGTATGGAGCAGTGTACCCTGTGTGGAGCACTGTACCCTGTGTGGAGGACTGTACCCTGCGTGCAGCACTGTACACTGTGTGGAGCTCTGCAACCTATGTGGAGCTCTGTACCCTCTGGCAGCACTGTATCCTGTATGGAGCAGTGTACCCTGTGTGAAGGACTGTACCCTGTGTGGAGGACTGTACCCTCTGTGGAGCACTGTATCCTGTAGGGAACAGTGTACCCTGTGTGGAGCACTGTAGCCTGTGTGGAGGACTGTACCCTGTGTGGAGCACTGTATCCTGTAGGGAGCAGTGTACCCTGTGTGCAGCACTGTACCCTGTGTGGAGGACTGTACCCTCTGTGGAGCACTGTATCCTGTGTGCAGCAGTGTACCCTGTGTGGAGGACTATGCCCTGTGTGCAGCCCTGTACCCTGTATGGAGCACTGTACCCTATATGCCGCACTGTACACATTGTGGAGGACTGTACCCCGTCTTGCAGCACTGTACCCTGTGTGGAGGACTGTACCCTGTGTGGAGCACTGTACCCTGTGAGCAGCACTGTTCACTTTGTGGAGCTCTGCAAACTGTGTGGAGCACTGTACCCTCTGTGTGGAAGATTTACCCTGTGTGGAGGACTGTACCCTGTGTGGAGCACTGTACACTGTGTGCAGCACTGCACCCTGGATGCAGCACTGTACCCTGTGTGGAGCACTGTACCCTGTGTGCAGCACTGTACCCTGTGTGGAGCACTGTAACCTGTGTGCAGCACCTTAGCCGGTGTGGAGCAATGAAGCCTTTGTGCAGCACTGTACCCTGTGTGGAGCACTGTACACTGTGTGGAGCTCTGCAACCTATGTGGTGCTCTGTACCCTCTCGCAGGACTGTATCCTGTATGGAGCAGTGTACCCTGTGTGGAGGACTGTACCCTGTGTGGAGGACTGTACCCTGCGTGCAGCACTGTACACTGTGTGGAGCTCTGCAACCTATGTGGGGCTCTGTACCCTGTGGCTGCACTGTATCCTGTATGGAGCAGTGTACCCTGTGTGGAGGACTGTACCCTGTGTGGAGGACTGTACCCTCTGTGGAGCACTGTATCCTGTAGGGAGCAGTGTACCCTGTGAGGAGCACTGTAGCCTGTGTGGAGGACTGCACCCTGTGTGGAGCAGTGTATCCTGTAGGGAGCAGTGTACCCTGTGTGCAGCACTGTACCCTGTATGGAGCACTGTACCCTATGTGGAGCACTGTACACTCTGTGGAGGACTGTACCCCGTCAGCAGCACTGTACCCTGTGTGCAGCATTGTACCCAGTGTGGAGGACTGTACCCTCTGTGGAACACTGTATCCTGTGTGCAGCAGTGTACCCTGTGTGGAGGACTATGCCCTGTGTGCAGCCCTGTACCCTGTATGGAGCACTGTACCCTATATGCCGCACTGTACACATTGTGGAGGACTGTACCCCGTCTGCAGCACTGTACCCTGTGTGGAGGATTGTACCCTGTGTGGAGGACTGTATACTGTTTGGAGGACTGTACCCTGTGTGCAGCACTGTACCCTGTGAGGAGCACTGTACCCTGTGTGGAGGACTGTACCCTGTGTGGAGCACTGTACCCTGTGTGCAGCACTGTAACCTGTGTGGAGGTCTGTACCCTGAGTGCAGCACTGTACACTGTGTGTAGCACTGTATATTGTGTGCAGCACTATACCCTGTGTGCAGCACTGTTCACTGTGTGCAGCACTGTACCCTGTGTGGAACACTCTACCCTGTGTGGAGCACTGTTCCCATTGTGTAGGACTGTACTCCGTCTGAAGCACTGTACCCTGTGTGGAGCAATGTACCCTGTATGGAGCACTTTACCCTGGGTGCAGAACTGTACCCTGTGTGGAGCACTGTATCCTGTGTCCAGCACTACACTGTGTGCAGCACTGTACCCTGTGTGGAGGACAGTACCCTGTGTGGAGTACTGTACCCAGTGTGCAGCACCTTAGCCTGTGTGGAGCAATGAAGCCTTTGTGAAGCACTGTACACTGTATGCAACACTGTACCGTGTGTGGAGGATTGTACCCTGTGTGGAGGACTGTACACTGTTTGGAGGACTGTACCCTTTGTGCAGCACTGTACCCTCTGTGCAGGACTGTATTCGGTGTGGAGCACTGTACCCTGTGTGGAGGACAGTACCCTGTGTGGAGTACTGTACCCTGAATGCAGCACCCTACCCTGTGTGGAATACAGGACCGTGTGTGGAGGACTGTACCCTGTGTGCAACACTGTACCCTGTCTGCATCACTAAACACTGTGTGCAACACTGTAACATGTGTGGATGATTGTACCCTGTGTGGAGGACTGTAAGCTTTGTGTAGCACTGTACCCTGTGTGGTGCACCGTATCTTGTGTGGCGCACTGTACCCTGTGTGGAGCACTGTATCCTGTGACCATAACTGTACCATGGGTGCAGCACTTTACCCTGTGTGGAGCACAGTACTCTATGTACAGCTCTGTACACTGTGTGGAGCACTGTACCCTGTGTGGAGCACTGTTCGCTGTGTGGAGGACTGTACCCTGTGTGGAGCACTGTACCCTGTGTGCAGCATTGCACCCTGTGTTGAGCACTGTACACAGTGTGGAGCACTGTACACTGTGTGCAGCACTGCACCCTGGATGCAGCACTGTACCCCGTGAGGAGCAAAGTATCCTGTGCCCAGTACTGTGCCCTGTGTGCAGCATCCTACCCTGTGTGGAGCTCTGTATCCTGTGTGCAGCACTGTAGCCTGTGTGCAGCACTGTACCCTGTATGGAGGACTCTACCCTGTGTGGAGCACTGTTCCCATTGTGTAGGACTGTACTCCGTCTGCAGCACTGTACCCTGTGTGGAGCAATGTACCCTCTGTGGAGCACTGTACTCTGGGTGCAGCACTGTACCCTGTGTGGAGCACTGTACCCTGTGTGGAGCACTGTACCCTGTGTGCAGCACCTTAGCCGGTGTGGAGCAATGAAGCCTTTGTGCAGCACTGTACCCTGTGTGGGAGCACTGTACCCTGTGTGGGAGCACTGTACCCTGTGTGCAGCACTGTACCCTGTGTGGAGCACTGTAACCTGTGTGGAGCACTGTACACTGTGTGGAGCTCTGCAACCTATGTGGTGCTCTGTACCCTCTCGCAGGACTATATGCTGTATGGAGCAGTGTACCCTGTGTGGAGCACTGTACCCTGTGTGGAGGACTGTACCCTGCGTGCAGCACTGTACACTGTGTGGAGCTCTGCAACCTATGTGGAGCTCTGTACCCTCTGGCAGCACTGTATCCTGTATGGAGCAGTGTACCCTGTGTGGAGGACTGTACCCTATGTGGAGCACTGTACACTCTGTGGAGGACTGTACCCCGTCAGCAGCACTGTACCCTGTGTGCAGCATTGTACCCAGTGTGGAGGACTGTACCCTCTGTGGAACACTGTATCCTGTGTGCAGCAGTGTACCCTGTGTGGAGGACTATGCCCTGTGTGCAGCCCTGTACCCTGTATGGAGCACTGTACCCTATATGCCGCACTGTACACATTGTGGAGGACTGTACCCCGTCTGCAGCACTGTACCCTGTGTGGAGGATTGTACCCTGTGTGGAGGACTGTATACTGTTTGGAGGACTGTACCCTGTGTGCAGCACTGTACCCTGTGAGGAGCACTGTACCCTGTGTGGAGGACTGTACCCTGTGTGGAGCACTGTACCCTGTGTGCAGCACTGTAACCTGTGTGGAGGTCTGTACCCTGAGTGCAGCACTGTACACTGTGTGTAGCACTGTATATTGTGTGCAGCACTATACCCTGTGTGCAGCACTGTTCACTGTGTGCAGCACTGTACCCTGTGTGGAACACTCTACCCTGTGTGGAGCACTGTTCCCATTGTGTAGGACTGTACTCCGTCTGAAGCACTGTACCCTGTGTGGAGCAATGTACCCTGTATGGAGCACTTTACCCTGGGTGCAGAACTGTACCCTGTGTGGAGCACTGTATCCTGTGTCCAGCACTACACTGTGTGCAGCACTGTACCCTGTGTGGAGGACAGTACCCTGTGTGGAGTACTGTACCCAGTGTGCAGCACCTTAGCCTGTGTGGAGCAATGAAGCCTTTGTGAAGCACTGTACACTGTATGCAACACTGTACCGTGTGTGGAGGATTGTACCCTGTGTGGAGGACTGTACACTGTTTGGAGGACTGTACCCTTTGTGCAGCACTGTACCCTCTGTGCAGGACTGTATTCGGTGTGGAGCACTGTACCCTGTGTGGAGGACAGTACCCTGTGTGGAGTACTGTACCCTGAATGCAGCACCCTACCCTGTGTGGAATACAGGACCGTGTGTGGAGGACTGTACCCTGTGTGCAACACTGTACCCTGTCTGCATCACTAAACACTGTGTGCAACACTGTAACATGTGTGGATGATTGTACCCTGTGTGGAGGACTGTAAGCTTTGTGTAGCACTGTACCCTGTGTGGTGCACCGTATCTTGTGTGGCGCACTGTACCCTGTGTGGAGCACTGTATCCTGTGACCATAACTGTACCATGGGTGCAGCACTTTACCCTGTGTGGAGCACAGTACTCTATGTACAGCTCTGTACACTGTGTGGAGCACTGTACCCTGTGTGGAGCACTGTTCGCTGTGTGGAGGACTGTACCCTGTGTGGAGCACTGTACCCTGTGTGCAGCATTGCACCCTGTGTTGAGCACTGTACACAGTGTGGAGCACTGTACACTGTGTGCAGCACTGCACCCTGGATGCAGCACTGTACCCCGTGAGGAGCAAAGTATCCTGTGCCCAGTACTGTGCCCTGTGTGCAGCATCCTACCCTGTGTGGAGCTCTGTATCCTGTGTGCAGCACTGTAGCCTGTGTGCAGCACTGTACCCTGTATGGAGGACTCTACCCTGTGTGGAGCACTGTTCCCATTGTGTAGGACTGTACTCCGTCTGCAGCACTGTACCCTGTGTGGAGCAATGTACCCTCTGTGGAGCACTGTACTCTGGGTGCAGCACTGTACCCTGTGTGGAGCACTGTACCCTGTGTGGAGCACTGTACCCTGTGTGCAGCACCTTAGCCGGTGTGGAGCAATGAAGCCTTTGTGCAGCACTGTACCCTGTGTGGGAGCACTGTACCCTGTGTGGGAGCACTGTACCCTGTGTGCAGCACTGTACCCTGTGTGGAGCACTGTAACCTGTGTGGAGCACTGTACACTGTGTGGAGCTCTGCAACCTATGTGGTGCTCTGTTCCCTCTCGCAGGACTATATGCTGTATGGAGCAGTGTACCCTGTGTGGAGCACTGTACCCTGTGTGGAGGACTGTACCCTGCGTGCAGCACTGTACACTGTGTGGAGCTCTGCAACCTATGTGGAGCTCTGTACCCTCTGGCAGCACTGTATCCTGTATGGAGCAGTGTACCCTGTGTGGAGGACTGTACCCTGTGTGGAGGACTGTACCCTCTGTGTAGCACTGTATCCTGTAGGGAACAGTGTACCCTGTGTGGAGCATTGTAGCCTGTGTGGAGGACTGTACCCTGTGTGGAGCACTGTATCCTGTAGGGAGCAGTGTACCCTGTGTGCAGCACTGTACCCAGTGTGGAGGACTGTACCCTCTGTGGAGCACTGTATCCTGTGTGCAGCAGTGTACCCTGTGTGGAGGACTATGCCCTGTGTGCAGCCCTGTACCCTGTATGGAGCACTGTACCCTATATGCCGCACTGTACACATTGTGGAGGACTGTACCCCGTCTGCAGCACTGTACCCTGTGTGGAGGACTGTACCCTGTGTGGAGCACTGTACCCTGTGAGCAGCACTGTTCACTTTGTGGAGCTCTGCAAACTGTGTGGAGCACTGTACCCTCTGTGTGGAGGATTTACCCTGTGTGGAGGACTGTACCCTGTGTGGAGCACTGTACACTGTGTGCAGCACTGCACCCTGGATGCAGCACTGTACCCTGTGAGAAGCAAATTATCCTGTGCCCAGTACTGTACCCTGTGTGCAGAATCCTACCCTGTGTGGAGCACTGTATCCTGTGTCCAGCACTGTACCCTGTGTGCAGCACTGTAACCTGTGTGGAGCACATTACCCTGTGTGGAGCACTGTTCCCATTGTGTAGGACTATACTCCGTCTGCAGCACTGCACCCTGTGTGGAGCACTGTACACTGTGTGGAGCACTGTAACTTGTGAGCAGCACTGTGCCCTGTGTGGAGCAATCTACCCTGTGTGGAACACTGTACACTGTGTGCAGCACTGTAACCTGTGTGGAGCACTGTTCGCTGTGTGGAGGACTGTACCCTGTGTGGAGCACTGTACCCTCTGTGCAGGACTGTATTCTGTGTGGAGCACTGTACCCTGTGTGGAGGACAGTACCCTGTGTGGAGTACTGTACCCTCTGTGGAGCACTGTATCCTGTGTGCAGCAGTGTACCCTGTGTGGAGGACTATGCCCTGTGTGCAGCCCTGTACCCTGTATGGAGCACTGTACCCTATATGCCGCACTGTACACATTGTGGAGGACTGTACCCCGTCTGCAGCACTGTACCCTGTGTGGAGGATTGTACCCTGTGTGGAGGACTGTACACTGTTTGGAGGACTGTACCCTGTGTGGAGGACTGTACCCTGTGTGGAGCACTGTAACCTGTGTGGAGGTCTGTACCCTGAGTGCAGCACTGTACCCTGTGTGTAGCACTGTATATTGAGTGCAGCACTATACTCTGTGTGCAGCACTGTACCCTGTGTGGAGGACTATGCCCTGTGTGCAGCACTGTACCCTGTATGGAACTCTGTACCCTATGTGCAGCACTGTACACTCTGTGGAGGACTGTACCCCGTCGGCAGCACTGTACCCTGTGTGCAGCACTGTACCCAGTGTGGAGGACTGTACCCTTTGTGCAACACTGTACCCATCTGTGGTGCACTGCACCCTGCGTGCAGCACTGTACCCTGTGTGCATCACTGTACACTGTGTGCAACACTGTACCCTGTGTGCAACACTGTACCCTGTGTGGAGGACTGTACCCTGTATGGAGGACTGTACCCTGTGTACAACACTGTACCCTATGTGGAGCACTGTACCCTGTGTGCAGCACTGTACCCTGTTTGGAGGACTGTACCCTATATGCCGCACTGTACACATTGTGGAGGACTGTACCCCGTCTGCAGCACTGTACCCTGTGTGGAGGATTGTACCCTGTGTGGAGGACTGTACACTGTTTGGAGGACTGCACCCTGTGTGCAGCACTGTAGGCTGTTTGGAGCACTGTACCCTGTGTTTAGGACTGTACCCTGTGTGGAGCACTGAACCCTGTGTGGAGCACTGTAACCTGTGTGGAGGTCTGTACCCTGTGTGGAGTACTGTACCCTGTGTGCAGCACCCTATCCTGTGTGGAATACAGTACCGTGTGTGGAGGACTGTACCCTGTGTGCAACACTGTACCCTGTATGCATCACTAAACACTGTGTGCAACACTGTAACCTGTGTGGAGGTCTGTACCCTGAGTGCAGCACTGTACCCTGTGTGTAGCACTGTATATTGAGTGCAGCACTATACTCTGTGTGCAGCACTGTACCCTGTGTGGAGGACTATGCCCTGTGTGCAGCACTGTACCCTGTATGGAACTCTGTACCCTATGTGCAGCACTGTACACTCTGTGGAGGACTGTACCCCGTCGGCAGCACTGTACCTTTTGTGCAACACTGTACCCATCTGTGGTGCACTGCACCCTGCGTGCAGCACTGTACCCTGTGTGCATCACTGTACACTGTGTGCAACACTGTACCCTGTGTGCAACACTGTACCCTGTGTGGAGGACTGTACCCTGTATGGAGGACTGTACCCTGTGTACAACACTGTACCCTATGTGGAGCACTGTACCCTGTGTGCAGCACTGTACCCTGTTTGGAGGACTGTACCCTATATGCCGCACTGTACACATTGTGGAGGACTGTACCCCGTCTGCAGCACTGTACCCTGTGTGGAGGATTGTACCCTGTGTGGAGGACTGTACACTGTTTGGAGGACTGTACCCTGTGTGCAGCACTGTAGGCTGTTTGGAGCACTGTACCCTGTGTTTAGGACTGTACCCTGTGTGGAGCACTGAACCCTGTGTGGAGCACTGTACCCTGTGTTTAGGACTGTACCCTGTGTGCAGCACTTTACTCTGTGTGGAGCACAGAACCCTGTGTGCAGCACTATACCCTGTGTGGAGCACTGTACTCTGTGTGCAGCACTGTAACCTGTGTGGAGGACTGTACCTTGTGTGGAGCACTGTATTCTGTGTGGAGCACTGTACCCTGTGTGGAGGACTCTACCCTGTGTGGAGCACTGTACCCTGTGAGCAGCACTGTTCACTTTGTGGAGCTCTGCAAACTGTGTGGAGCACTGTACCCTCTGTGTGGAGGATTTACCCTGTGTGGAGGACTGTACCCTGTGTGGAGCGCTGTACACTGTGTGCAGCACTGCACCCTGGATGCAGCACTGTACCCTGTGAGGAGCAAATTATCCTGTGCCCAGTACTGTACCCTTTGTGCAGAATCCTACCCTGTGTGGAGCACTGTATCCTGTGTCCAGCACTGTACTCTGTGTGCAGCACTGTAACCTGTGTGGAGCACTGTTCCCATTGTGTAGGACTATACTGCGTCTGCAGCACTGTACCCTGTGTGGAGCAATTTACCCTGTGTGGAGCACTGTACACTGTGTGGAGCACTGTACCCTGTGTGGAGCAATTTACCCTGTGTGGAGCATTGTACACTGTGTGGAGCACTGTAACTTGTGAGCAGCACTGTGCCCTGTGTGGATCACTCTACCCTGTGTGGAACACAGTACCCTGTGTGCAGCACTGTAACCTGTGTGGAGCACTGTTCGCTGTGTCGAGGACTGTACCCTGTGTGGAGCACTGTACCCTCTGTGCAGGTCTGTATTCTGTGTGGAGCACTGTACCCTGTGTGGAGGACAGTGCCCTGTGTGGAGTACTGTACCCTGTGTGCAGCACCCTATCCTGTGTGGAATACAGTACCGTGTGTGGAGGACTGTACCCTGTGTGCAACACTGTACCCTGTATGCATCACTAAACACTGTGTGCAACACTGTAACCTGTGTGGAGGATTGTACCCTATGTGTGGAGGACTGTAAGCTTTGTGTAGCACGGTACCCTGTGTGGTGCACCGTATCTTGTGTGGCGCACTGTACCCTGTGTGGAGCACTGTATCCTGTGACCATAACTGTAACTTGTGAGCAGCACTGTGCCCTGTGTGGAGCACACTACCCTGTGTGGAACACAGTACCCTGTGTGGAGCACTGTTCGCTGTGTGGAGGACTGTACCCTGTGTGGAGCACTGTACCCTGTGTGCAGCATTGCACCCTGGATGCAGCACTGTACCCTGTGAGGAGCAAAGTATCCTGTGCCCAGTACTCTGCCCTGTGTGCAGCATCCTACCCTGTGTGGAGCTCTGTATCCTGTGTGCAGCACTGTAGCCTGTGTGCAGCACTGTACCCTGTGTGGGGCACTGTATGCTGTGTGCAGCACTGTACCCTGTGTGGAGCACTGTAACCTGTGTGCAGCACCTTAGCCGGTGTGGAGCAATGAAGCCTTTGTGCAGCACTGTACGCTGTGTGGAGCACTGTACACTGTGTGGAGCTCTGCAACCTATGTGGTGCTCTGTACCCTCTCGCAGGACTGTATCCTGTATGGAGCAGTGTCCCCTGTTTGGAGGACTGTACCCTGTGTGAAGGACTGTACCCTCTGTGGAGCACTGCATCCTGTAGGGAGCAGTGTACCCTGTGTGGAGCACTGTAGCCTGTGTGGAGGACTGCACCCTGTGTGGAGCAGTGTATCCTGAAGGAAGCAGTGTACCCTGTGTGCAGCACTGTACCCTGTGTGGAGGACTGTACCCTCTGTGGAGCACTGTATCCTGTGTGCAGCAGTGTACCCTGTATGGAGGACTATGCCCTGTGTGCAGCCCTGTACCCTGTATGGAGCACTGTACCCTATATGCCGCACTGTACACATTGTGGAGGACTGTACCCCGTCTGCAGCACTATACCCTGTGTGGAGGATTGTACCCTGTGTGGAGGACTGTACACTGTTTGGAGGACTGTACCCTGTGTGCAGCACTGTACCCTGTGAGGAGCACTGTACCCTGTGTGGAGGACTGTACCCTGTGTGGAGGACTATACCCTGTGTGCAGCACTGTACCCTGTGTGGAGCACTGTACCCTATGTGCAGCACTGTACACTCTGTGGAGGACTGTACCCCGTCTGCAGCACTGTACCCTGTGTGCAGCACTGTACCCAGTGTGGAGGACAGTACCCTTTGTGCAACACTGTACCATCTGTGGTGCACTGCACCCTGCGTGCAGCACTGTACCCTGTGTGCAACACTGTACACTGTGTGCAACACTGTACCCTGTGTGGAGGACTGTACCCTGTATGGAGGACTGTACCCTGTGTACAACACTGTACCCTGTGTGGAGCACTGTACCCTGTGTGCAGCACTGTACCCTGTTTGGAGGACTGTACCCTGCATGCAGCACTGTACCCTCTGTGGAGCACTGTATCCTGTGTGCAGCAGTGTACCCTGTGTGGAGGACAATGCCCTGTGTGCAGCCCTGTACCCTGTATGGAGCACTGTACCCTATATGCCGCACTGTACACATTGTGGAGCACTTTACCCTGTGTGGAGGACTGCACCCTGTGTGGAGCACTGTACCCTGTGTGCAGCACTGTAACCTGTGTGGAGGTCTGTACCCTGTGTGCAGCACTGTATCCTGTTTGGAGGACAGTAAACTGTGTGCAGCACTATACCCTGTGAGGAGCACTGTACTCTGTGTGCAGCACTGTACCCTGTGTGGAGCACTGTATCCTGTTTGGAGGACAGTAAACTGTGTGCAGCACTGTACCCTGTGTGGAGCACTGTACTCTGTGTGCAGCACTGTTCACTGTGTGGAGCTCTGCAAACTGTGTGGAGCACTGTACCCTCTGTGCAGGACTGTATTCTGTGTGGAGCACTGAACCCTGTGTGTAGGACTGTACACTGTGTGGAGCACTGAACCCTGTGTGGAGCACTGTATCCTGTGTCCATAAATGTACCGTGTGTGCAGCACTTTACCCTGTGTGGAGCACAGAACCCTGTGTGCAGCACTATACCCTGTGTGGAGCACTGTACTCTGTGTGAAGCACTGTAACCTGTGTGGAGGACTGTACCTTGTGTACAGCACTGTATTCTGTGTGGAGCACTGTACCCTGTGTGGAGGACTGTACCCTGTGTGGAGCACTGTACCCTGTGAGCAGCACTGTTCACTTTGTGGAGCTCTGCAAACTGTGTGGAGCACTGTACCCTCTGTGTGGAGGATTTACCCTGTGTGGAGGACTGTACCCTGTGTGGAGCGCTGTACACTGTATGCAGCACTGTACCCTGTGAGGAGCAAATTATCCTGTGCCCAGTACTGTACCCTGT
Organism: Isurus oxyrinchus; assembly: GCA_026770705.1. Taxonomy (NCBI): domain Eukaryota; kingdom Metazoa; phylum Chordata; class Chondrichthyes; order Lamniformes; family Lamnidae; genus Isurus; species Isurus oxyrinchus. The sequence goes on along the minus strand of JANJGN010000007.1, from coordinate 7,408,661 downwards.
GTGCAGAATCCTACCCTGTGTGGAGCACTGTATCCTGTGTCCAGCACTGTACCCTGTGTACAGCACTGTAACCTGTGTGGAGCACACTACCCTGTGTGGAGCACTGTTCCCATTGTGTAGGACTGTACTCCGTCTGCAGCACTGTACCCTGTGTGGAGCAATTTATCCTGTGTGGAGCACTGTACACTGTGAGCAGCACTGTACCCTGTGTGGAGCACTTTATCCTGTGTCCAGCACTACCTTTTGTGCAGCAGTGTACCCTGTGTGCAGCACTGCACACTGTGAGGAGCACTGTACCCCGTGTGGAGCTCTGCAACCTATGTGGAGCTCTGTACCCTCTGGCAGGACTGTATCCTGCATGGAGCACTGTAGACTGTGTGGAGGACTGTACTCTGTGTGGAGCACAGTACCCTGTGTGGAAGACGGTACCCTGTGTGGACCACTGTAGACTGTGTGGAGCACTGTACCCTGTGTGGAGAACTGTATACTGTGTGGAGCACTGTACCCTGTGTGGAGGACTATGCCCTGAGTGCAGCACTGTACCCTCTGTGGAGAACTGTATATCGTGTACAGCACTATACCCTGTGTGCCGCACTGTACCCTGTGTGGAGGACTATGCCCTGAGTGCAGCACTGTACCCTGTGTGGAGCACTGTATATCGTGTACAGCACTATACCCTGTGTGCCGCACTGTACACTGTGTGGAGGACTATGCCCTGTGTGCAGCACTGTACCCTGTATGGAGCAATGTACCCTATATGCAGCACTGTACACTCTGTGGAGGACTGTACCCCGTCTGCAGCACTGTACACTGTGTGCAGACGGGTTACCCTGTGAGGAGGACTGTACCCTTTGTGCAACACTGTACCATCTGTGCTGCACTGTACCCTGCGTGCAACACTGTACCCTGTGTGCATCACTGTACACTGTGTGCAACACTGTACCCTGTGTGGAGGATTGTACCCTGTGTGGAGGACTGTACCCTCTGTGGAGCACTGTATCCTGTGTGCAGCAGTGTACCCTGTGTGGAGGACTATGCCCTGTGTGCAGCCCTGTACCCTGTATGGAGCACTGTACCCTATATGCCGCACTGTACACATTGTGGAGGACTGTACCCCGTCTGCAGCACTGTACCCTGTGTGGAGGATTGTACCCTGTGTGGAGGACTGTACACTGTTTGGAGGACTGTACCCTGTGTGCAGCACTGTACCCTGTGAGGAGCACTGTACCCTGTGTGGAGGACTGTACCCTGTGTGGAGCACTGTACCCTGTGTGCAGCACTGTAACCTGTGTGGAGGTCTGTACCCTGAGTGCAGCACTGTACACTGTGTGTAGCACTGTATATTGTGTGCAGCACTATACCCTGTGTGCAGCACTGGACCCTGTGTGGAGGACTATGCCCTGTGTGCAGCACTGTACCCTGTATGGAGCACTGTACCCTATGTGCAGCACTGTACACTCTGTGGAGGACTGTACCCCGTCGGCAGCACTGTACCCTGTGTGCAGCACTGTACCCAGTGTGGAGGACTGTACCTTTTGTGCAACACTGTTACATCTGTGGTGCACTGCACCCTGCGTGCAGCACTGTACCCTGTGTGCATCACTGTACACTGTGTGCAACACTGTACCCTGTGTGCAACACTGTACCCTGTGTGGAGGACTGTACCCTGTATGGAGGACTGTACCCTGTGTACAACACTGTACCCTGTGTGGAGCACTGTACCCTGTGTGCAGCACTGTACCTTGTTTGGAGGACTGTACCCTGCATGCAGCACTGTACCCTGTAAGGAGCACTGTACCCTGTGTGGAGGACTGCACCCTGTGTGGAGCACTGTACTCTGTGTGCAGCACTGTTCACTGTGTGGAGCTCTGCAAACTGTGTGGAGCACTGTACCCTCTGTGCAGGACTGTATTCTGTGTGGAGCACTGAACCCTGTGTGTAGGACTGTACCCTGTGTGGAGCACTGAACACTGTGTGGAGCACTGTATCCTGTGTCCATAAATGCACCGTGTGTGCAGCACTTTACCCTGTGTGGAGCACAGAACCCTGTGTGCAGCACTGTACCCTGTGTGGAGGACTGTACCTTGTGTGGAGCACTGTATTCTGTGTGGAGCACTGTACCCTGTGTGGAGGACTGTACCCCGTGTGGAGCACTGTACCCTGTGAGCAGCACTGTTCACTTTGTGGAGCTCTGCAAACTGTACTCTGTGTGGAGCACTGTACCCTCTGTGCAGGACTGTATTCTGTGTGGAGCACTGTACCCTCTGTGTGGAGGATTTACCCTGTGTGGAGGACTGTACCCTGTGTGGAGCGCTGTACACTGTGTGCAGCACTGCACCCTGGATGCAGCACTGTACCCTGTGTGCAGCACTGTAACCTGTGTGGAGCACACTACCCTGTGTGGAGCACTGTTCCCATTGTGTAGGACTATACTCCGTCTGCAGCACTGTACCCTGTGTGGAGCAATTTACCCTGTGTGGAGCACTGTACACTGTGTGCAGCACTGTAGCCTGTGTGGAGCACTTTATCCTGTGTCCAGCACAACCCTGTGTGCAGCAGTGTACCCTGTGTGCAGCACTGTACACTGTGTGGAGTGCTGTACCCCGTGTGGAGCTCTGCAACCTATGTGGAGCTCTGTACCCTCTGGCAGGACTGTATCCTGCATGGAGCACTGTAGACTGTGTGGAGGACTGTACTCTGTGTGGAGCACTGTACCCTGTGTGGAAGACTGTACCCTGTGTGGACCACTGTAGACTGTGTGGAGCACTGTACCCTGTGTGGAGAACTGTATACTGTGTGGAGCACTGTACCCTGTGTGGAGGACTATACCCTGTGTGCAGCACTGTACCCTGTGTGGAGCACTGTATATTGTGTGCAGCACTATACCCTTTGTGCCGCACTGTACCCTGTGTGGAGGACTATGCCCTGTGTGCAGCACTGTACCCTGTATGGAGCACTGTACCCTATATGCAGCACTGTACACTCTGTGGAGGACTGTACCCCGTCTGCAGCACTGTACACTGTGTGCAGCACTGTACCCTGTGAGGAGGACTGTACCCTTTGTGCAACACTGTACCATCTGTGCTGCACTGTACCCTGCGTGCAACAATGTACCCTGTGTGCATCAACTGTACACTGTGTGCAACACTGTACCCTGTGTGGAGGATTGTACCCTGTTTGGAGGACTGTACACTGTTTGGAGGACTGTACCCTGTGTGAAACACTGTACCCTGTGAGGAGAACTGTACCCTGTGTGGAGCACTGTACCCTGTGTGGAGCACAGTACCCTGTGTGCAGCACTATGACCTGTGTGGAGGTCTGTACCCTGTGTGCAGCACTATACCCTGTGTGCAGCACTGTACCCAGTGTGGAGGACTATGCCCTGTGTGCAGCACTGTACCCTGTATGGAGCACTGTACCCTGTGTGCAGCACTGTAACCTGTGTGCAGCACTGCACCCTTTGTGCAGCACTGTAACCTGTGTGGAGGACTATGCCCTGTGTGCAGCACTGTAACCTGTGTGCAGCACTGCACCCTGTGTGCAGCACTGTAACCTGTGTGGAGGACTGTACCCTCTGTGCAGGACTGTATTCAGTGTGGAGCACTGTACCCTGTGTGCAGCACTGCACCCGGTGTTGAGCACTGTACACGATGTGGAGCACTGTACTCTGTGTGGAGGACTGTACCATGTGTGCAGCACTGTCCCCAGTGTGGAGCACTGTATCCTGTGCCCATAACTGTACCGTGTGTGCAGCACTTTACCCTGTGTGGAGCACACTACCCTGTGTGCAGCACTGTACCCTGTGTGGAGCACTGTACCCTGTGTGCAGCACTGTACCCTGTGTGGAGGACTTTACCCAGTGTAGAGGACTGTACCCTGTGTGCAGCACTGTGCCCTGTGTGGAGCACTGTACCCTATGTGGAGCACTGTACCCTGTGTGCAGCACTGTACCCTGTGAGGAGGACTGTACCCTTTGTGCAACACTGTACCATCTGTGCTGCACTGTACCCTGCGTGCAACAATGTACCCTGTGTGCATCACTGTACACTGTGTGCAACACTGTACCCTGTGTGGAGGATTGTACCCTGTTTGGAGGACTGTACACTGTTTGAAGGACTGTACCCTGTGTGAAGCACTGTACCCTGTGAGGAGAACTGTACCCTGTGTGGAGGACTGTAGCCTGTGTGGAGCACAGTACCCTGTGTGCAGCACTATGACCTGTGTGGAGGTCTGTACCCTGTGTGCAGCACTATACCCTGTGTGCAGCACTGTACCCTGTGTGGAGGACTATGCCCTGTGTGCAGCACTGTACCCTGTATGGAGCACTGTACCCTGTGTGCAGCACTGTACCCTGTGAGAAGCACTGTACCCTGTGTGCAGCACTGTAACCTGTGTACAGCACTGCACCCTGTGTGCAGCACTGTAACCTGTGTGGACGTCTGTACCCTCTGTGCAGGACTGTATTCAGTTTGGAGCACTGTACCCTGTGTGCAGCACTGCACCCGGTGTTGAGCACTGTACACGACGTGGAGCACTGTACTCTGTGTGGAGGACTGTACCCTGTGTGCAGCACTGTCCCCAGTGTGGAGCACTGTATCCTGTGCCCATAACTGTACCGTGTGTGCAGCACTTTACCCTGTGTGGAGCACAGTACCCTGTGTGCAGCACTGTGCCCTGTGTGGAGCACTGTACCCTGTGTGCAGCACTGTACCCTGTGTGGAGGACTTTACCCAGTGTAGAGGACTGTGCCCTGTGTGCAGCACTGTACCCTATGTGGAGCACTGTACCCTGTGTGCAGCACTGTTCACTGTGTGGAGCTCTGCAAACTGTGTAGAGCACTGTACCCTCTGTGCAGGACTGTATTCTGTGTGGAGCACTGTACCCTGTGTGGAGGACTGTACCCTGTGTGCAGCATTGCACCCTGCATTGAGTACTGTACACTGTGTGGAGCACTGTACTCTGTGTGGAGGATTTACCCTGTGTGGAGGACTGTATCCTGTGTCCAGCACTGTAACCTGTGTGCAGCACTGTAGCCTGTGTGCAGCACTGTACCCTATGTGGAGCACTCTAGCCTGTGTGGAGCAGTGTTCCCATTGTGTAGGACTGTACTCCGTCTGCAGCACTGTACCCTGGGTGCAGCACTGTACCCTGTGTGCAGCACTGTATCCTGTGTCCAGCACTACACTGTGTGCAGCACTGTACCCTGTGTGCAGCACTGTACCCTGTGTGGAGCACTGCACCCTGTGTGCAGCACCTTAGCCTGTGAGGATCAATGAAGCCTTCATGCAGCACTGTACCCTGTGCGTAGCACTGTACCCGGTGTGCATCACTGTACATTGTATGCAACACTGTACCATGTGTGGTTGATTGTACCCTGTGTGGAGGACTGTACACTGTTTGGAGGACTGTACCCTCTGTGCAGCACTGTACCCTGTGTGGAGCACTGTGCCCTGTGTGGAGTACTGTAGCCTGTGTGCAGCACCCTACCCTGTGTGGAATACAGTACCCTGTGTGGAGGACTGTACCCTGTGTGCAACACTGTACCCTGTGTGCATCACTGTACACTGTGTGCAACACTGTACCCTGTGTGGAGGATTGTACCACGTGTGGAGGACTGTACCCTTTGTGTGGCACTGTACCCTGTGTGGTGCACCGTATCTTGTGTGGCGCACTTAACTTGTATGTAGCACTATACCCTCTGTGGTGCACCGTATCTTGTGTGGAGGACTGTATCCTGTGTGAAGCACAGTGTCCTGTGTGGAGTACTGTACCCTGTGTGGAGCTCTGTACCCTGTGTGTAGGACTGTACCCTGTGTGCAGCACTGTACCCTGTGTGGAGCACTGTATCCTGTGACCATAACTGGACCCTGTGTGGAGCTCTGTAACCTGTGTTTAGGACTGTACCCTGTGTGGAGCACTGTACCCTGTGTGCAGCACTGTACCCTGTGTGGAGGACTATGCCCTGAGTGCAGCACTGTACCCTGTGTGGAGCACTGTATATCGTGTACAGCACTATACCCTGTGTGCCGCACTGTACACTGTGTGGAGGACTATGCCCTGTGTGCAGCACTGTACCCTGTATGGAGCAATGTACCCTATATGCAGCACTGTACACTCTGTGGAGGACTGTACCCCGTCTGCAGCACTGTACACTGTGTGCAGACGGGTTACCCTGTGAGGAGGACTGTACCCTTTGTGCAACACTGTACCATCTGTGCTGCACTGTACCCTGCGTGCAACACTGTACCCTGTGTGCATCACTGTACACTGTGTGCAACACTGTACCCTGTGTGGAGGATTGTACCCTGTGTGGAGGACTGTACCCTCTGTGGAGCACTGTATCCTGTGTGCAGCAGTGTACCCTGTGTGGAGGACTATGCCCTGTGTGCAGCCCTGTACCCTGTATGGAGCACTGTACCCTATATGCCGCACTGTACACATTGTGGAGGACTGTACCCCGTCTGCAGCACTGTACCCTGTGTGGAGGATTGTACCCTGTGTGGAGGACTGTACACTGTTTGGAGGACTGTACCCTGTGTGCAGCACTGTACCCTGTGAGGAGCACTGTACCCTGTGTGGAGGACTGTACCCTGTGTGGAGCACTGTACCCTGTGTGCAGCACTGTAACCTGTGTGGAGGTCTGTACCCTGAGTGCAGCACTGTACACTGTGTGTAGCACTGTATATTGTGTGCAGCACTATACCCTGTGTGCAGCACTGTACCCTGTGTGGAGGACTATGCCCTGTGTGCAGCACTGTACCCTGTATGGAGCACTGTACCCTATGTGCAGCACTGTACACTCTGTGGAGGACTGTACCCCGTCGGCAGCACTGTACCCTGTGTGCAGCACTGTACCCAGTGTGGAGGACTGTACCTTTTGTGCAACACTGTTACATCTGTGGTGCACTGCACCCTGCGTGCAGCACTGTACCCTGTGTGCATCACTGTACACTGTGTGCAACACTGTACCCTGTGTGCAACACTGTACCCTGTGTGGAGGACTGTACCCTGTATGGAGGACTGTACCCTGTGTACAACACTGTACCCTGTGTGGAGCACTGTACCCTGTGTGCAGCACTGTACCTTGTTTGGAGGACTGTACCCTGCATGCAGCACTGTACCCTGTAAGGAGCACTGTACCCTGTGTGGAGGACTGCACCCTGTGTGGAGCACTGTACTCTGTGTGCAGCACTGTTCACTGTGTGGAGCTCTGCAAACTGTGTGGAGCACTGTACCCTCTGTGCAGGACTGTATTCTGTGTGGAGCACTGAACCCTGTGTGTAGGACTGTACCCTGTGTGGAGCACTGAACACTGTGTGGAGCACTGTATCCTGTGTCCATAAATGCACCGTGTGTGCAGCACTTTACCCTGTGTGGAGCACAGAACCCTGTGTGCAGCACTGTACCCTGTGTGGAGGACTGTACCTTGTGTGGAGCACTGTATTCTGTGTGGAGCACTGTACCCTGTGTGGAGGACTGTACCCCGTGTGGAGCACTGTACCCTGTGAGCAGCACTGTTCACTTTGTGGAGCTCTGCAAACTGTACTCTGTGTGGAGCACTGTACCCTCTGTGCAGGACTGTATTCTGTGTGGAGCACTGTACCCTCTGTGTGGAGGATTTACCCTGTGTGGAGGACTGTACCCTGTGTGGAGCGCTGTACACTGTGTGCAGCACTGCACCCTGGATGCAGCACTGTACCCTGTGTGCAGCACTGTAACCTGTGTGGAGCACACTACCCTGTGTGGAGCACTGTTCCCATTGTGTAGGACTATACTCCGTCTGCAGCACTGTACCCTGTGTGGAGCAATTTACCCTGTGTGGAGCACTGTACACTGTGTGCAGCACTGTAGCCTGTGTGGAGCACTTTATCCTGTGTCCAGCACAACCCTGTGTGCAGCAGTGTACCCTGTGTGCAGCACTGTACCCTGTGTGCAGCACTGTAACCTGTGTGGAGGTCTGTACCCTGAGTGCAGCACTGTACACTGTGTGTAGCACTGTATATTGTGTGCAGCACTATACCCTGTGTGCAGCACTGTACCCTGTGTGGAGGACTATGCCCTGTGTGCAGCACTGTACCCTGTATGGAGCACTGTACCCTATGTGCAGCACTGTACACTCTGTGGAGGACTGTACCCCGTCGGCAGCACTGTACCCTGTGTGCAGCACTGTACCCTGTGTGGAGCACAGTACACTGTGTGGAGCACTGTTCCCATTGTGTAGGACTGTACTTCGTCTGCAGCACTGTACCTTGTGTGGAGCAATGTACCCTGTGTGGAGCACTGTACCCTGGGTGCAGCACTGTACCCTGTGTGGAGCACTGTATCCTGTGTCCAGCACTACCCTGTGTGCAGCACTGTACCCTGTGTGCAGCACTGTACCCTATGCGGAGCACTGTACCCTGTGTGCAGCACCTTAGCCAGTGTGGAGCAATGAAGCCTTTGTGCAACACGGTAACCTGTGTGCAGCACTGTAACCTGTGTGGAGGACTTTACCCAGTCTGGAGGACTGTACCCTGTGTGCAGCACTGTCCCCTGTGTGGAGCACTGTATTCTGTGTCCATAACTGTACCGTGTGTGGAGGACTTTACCCTGTGTGGAGCACAGTACCCTGTGTGCAGCACTGTACCCTGTGTGGAGCACTGTACCCTGTGTGCAGCACTGTACGCTGTGTGGAGGACTTTACCCAGTGTGGAGGACTGTACCCTGTGTGGAACACTGTACACTGTGTGCAGCACTGTAACCTGTGTGGAGCTCTGCAACCTATGTGGAGCTCTGTACCCTCTGGCAGGACTGTATCCTGTGTGGAGCACTGTAGATTGTGTGGAGGACTGTATCCTGTATGGAGCACTGTACCCTGTGTGAAGGACTGTACCCTGTGTGGAGCACTGTACGCTGTGTGGAGCACTGTACCCTGTGTGGAGGACTGTACCCTGTGTAGAGCACTGTAGACTGTGTGGAGCACTGTACCCTGTGTGGAGCACTGTATCCTGTGTGCAGCACTGTACACTTTGTGGAGCACTGTTGACTGTGTGGAGCTCTGCAAACTGTGTGGAGCACTGTACCCTCTGTGCAGGACTGCATTCTGTGTGGAGCACTGTACCATGTGTGGAGGACTGTAACCTGTGTGCAGCACTATACCCTTTGTGCCGCACTGTACCCTGTGTGGAGGACTATGCCCTGTGTGCAGCACTGTACCCTGTATGGAGCACTGTACCCTATATGAAGCACTGTACACTCTGTGGAGGTCTGTACCCTATCTGCAACACTGTACCCTGTGTGCCGCACTGTGCCCTGTGTGGAGGACTGTACCCTTTGTGCAACACATACCATCTGTGGTGCACTGTACCCTGCGTGCAGCACTGTACCCTGTGTGCATCACTGTACACTGTGTGCAACACTGTACCCTGTGTGGAGGATTGTACCCTGTGTGGAGGACTGTACCCTGTTTGGAGGACTGTACCCTGTGTACAACACTGTACCCTGTGTGGAGCACTGTACCCTGTGTGCAGCACTGTACCCTGTTTGGAGGACTGTACCCTGTGTGGAGGACTTTACCCAGTCTGGAGGACTGTACCCTGTTGGAGCACTGTACCCTGTGTGCCACACTGTGCCCTGTGTGGAGGACTGTACCCTTTGTGCAACACATACCATCTGTGGTGCACTGTACCCTGCCTGCAGCACTGTACCCTGTGTGCATCACTGTACACTGTCTGCAACACTGTACTCTGTGTGGAGGATTATACCCTGTGTGGAGGACTGTACCCTGTTTGGAGGACTGTACCCTGTGTACAACACTGTACCCTGTGTGGAGCACTGTACCCTGTGTGCAGCACTGTACCCTGTGAGGAGGACTTTACCCTGTGTGGAGGACTTTACCCAGTCTGGAGGACTGTACCCTGTTGGAGCACTGTAACCTGTGTGCAGCACTGTCCCCTGTGTGGAGCACTGTATCCTGTGTACATAAATGTACCGTGTGTGGAGGACTTTATCCTTGTGGAGCACAGTACCCTGTGTGCAGCACTGTACCCTGTGTGGAGCACTGCACCCTGTGTGCAGCACTGTACGCTGTGTGGAGGACTTTACCCAGTGTGGAGGACTGTACCCTGTGTGGAGCTCTGTACCCTCTGTGCAGGACTGTATTCTGTGTGGAGCACTGTACCCTGTGTGGAGGACTGTACCCTGTGTGGAGTACTGTACCCTGTGTGCAGCATTGCTCCGTGCGTTGAGCACTGTACCCTGTGTGGAGGACTGTACCCTGTGTGGAGCACTGTTCACTGTATGCAGCACTGCACCCTGGATGCAGCACTGTACCCTGTGAGGAGCAATGTATCCTGTGCCCAGTACTGTACCCTGTGTGCAGCACCCTACCCTGTGTGGAGCACTGTATCCTGTGTGTCCAGCACTGCACCCTGTGTGCAGCACTGTACCCTGTGAGGAGCACTCTAGCCTGTGTGGAGCACTGTTCCCATTGTGTAGGACTGTACTCCATCTGCAGCACTGTACCCTGTGTGGAGCAATGTACACTGTGTGGAGCACTGTACCTTGGGTGCAGCACTGTACACTGTGTGGAGCACTGTATCCTGTGTCCAGCACTACACTGTGTGCAGCAGTGTACCCTGTGTGCAGCACTGTACACTGTGTGGAGCACTGTACCCTGTGTGGAGCACTGTATCCTGTGTCCAGCACTACACTGTGTGCAGCACTGTACCCTGTGTGCAGCACTGTACCCTGTGTTGAGCACTGTACTCTGTGTGCATCACTGTATACTGTATGCAACACTGTACCCTGTGTGATGGATTGTACCCTGTGTAGAGGACTGTACACTGTTTGGAGGACTGTACCCTTTGTGCAGCACTGTGCCCTGTGTGCAGCACTGTTCACTGTGTGGAACTCTGCAAACTATGTGGAGCACAGTACCCTCTGTGCAGGACTGCATTCTGTGTGGAGCACTGTACCCTGTGTGGAGGACAGTACCCTGTGTGGAGTACTGTAGCCTGTGTGCAGCGCCCTACCCTGTGTGGAATACAGTACCCTGTGTGGAGGACTGTACCCTGTGTGCAATACTGTACACATTGTGCAACACTGTACCCTGTGTAGAGGATTGTACCACGTGTGGAGGACTGTACCCTTTGTGTAGCACTGTACCCTGTGTGGTGCACCGTATCTTGTGTGGCGCTCTTACCCTCTATGTAGCACTGTACCCTGTGTGGTGCACCGTATCCTGTGTGGAGGACTGTGTCCTGTGTGAAACACAGTGTCCTGTGTGGAGTACTGTACCCTGTGTGGAGCTCTGTACCCTGTGTGTAGGACTGTACCCTGTGTGCAGCACTGTACCCTGTGTGGAGCACTGTATCCTGTGACCATAACTGGACCTTGTGTGTGCAGCACTTTACCCTGTGTGGAGCACAGTACCCTGTGTGCAGCACTGTACCCTGTGTGGAGCACTGTATCCTGTGACCATAACTGGACCTTGTGTGTGCAGCTCTTTACCCTGTGTGGAGACAGTACCCTGTGTGCAGCACTGCACCCAGTGTGGAGCACTGTACCCTGTGTGCAGCACTGTACGCTGTGTGGAGGACTTTACCCAGTGTGGAGGACTGTACCCTGTGTGCAGCACTGTGCCCTGTATAGAGCACTGTACCCTGTGTGGAAAACTGTACCCTGTGTGCAGCACTGTAACCTGTGTGGAGGACTGTACCTTATGTGCAGCACTGTATCCTGTTTGGAGGATTGTACCCTGTGTGCAGCCCTGTACTCTGTGTGGAGAACTGTACCCTGTGTGCAGCACTGCTCACTGTGTGGAGCTCTGAAAACTGTGTGGAGCTCTGTACCCTCTGTGCAGGACTGTATTCTGTGTGGAGCACTGTACCCTGTGTGGAGGACAGTACCCTGTGTGGAGTACTGTAGCCTGTGTGCAGCGCCCTACCCTGTGTGGAATACAGTACCCTGTGTGGAGGACTGTACCCTGTGTGCAATACTGTACACATTGTGCAACACTGTACCCTGTGTAGAGGATTGTACCACGTGTGGAGGACTGTACCCTTTGTGTAGCACTGTACCCTGTGTGGTGCACCGTATCTTGTGTGGCGCTCTTACCCTCTATGTAGCACTGTACCCTGTGTGGTGCACCGTATCCTGTGTGGAGGACTGTGTCCTGTGTGAAACACAGTGTCCTGTGTGGAGTACTGTACCCTGTGTGGAGCTCTGTACCCTGTGTGTAGGACTGTACCCTGTGTGCAGCACTGTACCCTGTGTGGAGCACTGTATCCTGTGACCATAACTGGACCTTGTGTGTGCAGCACTTTACCCTGTGTGGAGCACAGTACCCTGTGTGCAGCACTGTACCCTGTGTGGAGCACTGTATCCTGTGACCATAACTGGACCTTGTGTGTGCAGCTCTTTACCCTGTGTGGAGACAGTACCCTGTGTGCAGCACTGCACCCAGTGTGGAGCACTGTACCCTGTGTGCAGCACTGTACGCTGTGTGGAGGACTTTACCCAGTGTGGAGGACTGTACCCTGTGTGCAGCACTGTGCCCTGTATAGAGCACTGTACCCTGTGTGGAAAACTGTACCCTGTGTGCAGCACTGTAACCTGTGTGGAGGACTGTACCTTATGTGCAGCACTGTATCCTGTTTGGAGGATTGTACCCTGTGTGCAGCCCTGTACTCTGTGTGGAGAACTGTACCCTGTGTGCAGCACTGCTCACTGTGTGGAGCTCTGAAAACTGTGTGGAGCTCTGTACCCTCTGTGCAGGACTGTATTCTGTGTGGAGCACTGTACCCTGTGTGGAAGACTGTACCCTGTGTGGAGCACTGTACCATGTGTGCAGCATTGCTCCGTGCGTTGAGCACTGTACACTGTGTGGAGCACTGTACTCTGTGTGGAGGATTTACCCTGTGTGGAGGACTGTACCCTGTGTGGACCACTGTCCACTGTGTGCAGCACTGCACCCTGGATGCAGCACTGTACCCTGTGAGAAGCAATGTATCCTGTGCCCAGTACTGTACCCTGTGTGCAGCACCCTACCCTGTGTGGTTCACTGTATCCTGTGTCCAGCACTGTACACTGTGTGCAGCACTGTACCCTGTGTGCAGCACTGTACCCTGTGTGGAGCACACTAGCCTGTGTGGAGCACTGTTCCCATTGTGTAGGACTGTACTCCGTCTGCAGCACTGTACCCTGTGTGGAGCAATGTACGCTGTGTGGAGCACTGTACCCTGTATCCAGTACTGTACACTGGGTGCAGCAATGTACCCAGTGTGCAGCACTGTACCCTGTGTGGAGGACTGTACACTGTTTGGAGGACTGTACCCTGTGTGCCGCACCGTACCCTGTGTGGAGCACTGTCCCCTGTATGCAGCACTGTACCCTGTGTGCAGCACTGTACCCTGTGTGCAGCACTGTACCCTGTGTGCAGCACCGTACCCTGTATGCAGCACTGTTCACTGTGTGGAACTCTGCAAACTGTGGGGAGCACTGTACCCTCTGTGCAGGACTGTATTCTGTGTGGAGCACTGAACCCTGTGTGGAGGACAGTACCCTGCGTGGAGTACTGTACCCTCTGTGCAGCACCCTACCCTGTGTGGAACACAGTACCCTGTGTGGAGGACTGTACCCTGTGTGCAACACTGTAACCTGTATGCATCACTGTACACTGAGTGCAACAGTGTAACCTATGTGGAGGATTGTACCACGTGTGGAGGACTGTACCCTTTGTGTAGCACTGTACCCTGTGTGGTGCACCGTATCTTGTGTGGGGCACTTACCCTGTGTGTAGCACTGTACCCTGTGTGGTGCACCGTATCTTGTGTGGAGGACTGTATCCTGTGTGAAGCAAAGTGTCGTGTGTGGAGTACTGTACCCTCAGTGGAGCTCTGTACCCTGTGTGTAGGACTGTACCCTGTGTGCAGCACTGTACCCTATGTGGAGCACTGTATCCTGTGACAATAACTGGACCTTGTGTGTGCAGCACTTTACCCTGTGTGGAGCACAGTACTCTGTGTGCAGCACTGTACCATGTGTGGAGCACTGTACCCTGTGTGCAGCACTGTACGCTGTGTGGAGGACTTTACCCAGTGTGGAGGACTGTACCCTGTGTGCAGCACTGTGCCCTGTATGGAGCACCGTACCCTGTGTGGAAAACTGTACCCTGTGTCCAGCACTGTAACCTGTGTGGAGGACTGTACCTTATGTGCAGTACTGTACCCTGTTTGGAGGACTCTACCCTGTGTGCAGCACTGTACTCTGTGTGGAGCACTGTACCCTGTGTGCAGGACTGTATTCTGTGTGGAGCACTGTACCCTGTGTGGAGGACTGTACCCTGTGTGGAGAACTGTACCCTGCGTGCAGCATTGCACCGTGCGTTGAGCACTGTACACTCTGTGGAGCACTGTACTCTGTGTGGAGGATTTACCCTGTGTGGAGGACTGTACCCTGTGTGGAGCACTGTACACTGTGTGCAGCACTGCACCCTGGATGCAGCACTGTACCCTGTGAGGAGCAAATTATCCTGTGCCCAGTACTTTACGCTGTGTGCAGAATCCTACCCTGTGTGGAGCACTGTATCCTGTGTCCAGCACTGTACCCTGTGTGCAGCACTGTAACCTGTGTGGAGCACACTACCCTGTGTGGAGCCCTGTTCCCATTGTGTAGGACTGTACTCCATCTGCAGAACTGTACCCTGTGTGGAGCAATGTACCCTGTGTGGAGCACTGTACCCTGGGTGCAGCACTGTACACTGTGTGGAGCACTTTATCCTGTGTCCAGCACTACCCTGTGTGCAGCAGTGTACCCTGTGTGCAGCACTGTACACTCTGTGGAGCACTGTACCCCGTCTGGAGATCTGAAACCTATTTGAAGATCTGTACCCTCTGGCAGGACTGTATCCTGCATGGAGCACTGTAGACTGTGTGGAGGACTGTACCCTGTGTGGAGCACTGTATCCTGTGTGGAAGACTGTACCCTGTGTGGACCACTGTAGACTGTGTGGAGCACTGTACCCTGTGTGGAGAACAGTATACTGTGTGCAGCACTGTACCCTGTGTGGAGGTCTATACCCTGTGTGCAGCACTGTACCCTGTGTGGAGCACTGTATATTGTGTGCAGCACTATACCTTGTGTGCCGCACTGTACCCTGTGTGGAGGACTATGCCCTGTGTGGAGCACTGTACCCTGTATGGAGCACTGTACCCTATGTGCAGCACTGTACACTCTGTGGAGGACTGTACCCCGTCTGCAGCACTGTACACTGTGTGCAGCACTGTACCCTGTGAGGAGGATTGTACCCTTTGTGCAACACTGTACCATCTGTGCTGCACTGTACCCTGCGTGCAACACTGTACCCTGTGTGCATCACTGTACACTGTGTGCAAAACTATACCCTGTGTGGAGGATTGTACCCTGTGTGGAGGACTGTAACCTGTGTGCAACACTGTACCCTGTTTGGAGCACTGTACCCTGCGTGCAGCACTGTACCCTGTTTGGAGGACTGTATGCTGTGTGCAGCACTGTACCCTGTGAGGAGCACTGTACCCTGTGTGGAGGACTGTACCCTGTGTGGAGCACAGTACCCTGTGTGCAGCACTGTGACCTGTGTGGAGGTCTGTACCCTGTGTGCAGCACTATACCCTGTGTGCAGCACTGTACCCTGTGTGGAGGACTATGCCCTGTGTGCAGCACTGTACCCTGTATGGAGCACTGTACCCTGTGTGCAGCACTGTACCCTGCGTGCAGCACTGTACCCTGTTTGGAGGACTGTATGCTGTGTGCAGCACTGTACCCTGTGAGGAGCACTGTACCCTGTGTGGAGGACTGTACCCTGTGTGGAGCACAGTACCCTGTGTGCAGCACTGTGACCTGTGTGGAGGTCTGTACCCTGTGTGCAGCACTATACCCTGTGTGCAGCACTGTACCCTGTGTGGAGGACTATGCCCTGTGTGCAGCACTGTACCCTGTATGGAGCACTGTACCCTGTGTGCAGCACTGTAACCTGTGTGCAGCACTGCACCCTTTGTGCAGCACTGTAACCTGTGTGGAGGTCGGTACCCTCTGTGCAGGACTGTATTCAGTGTGGAGCTCTGTACCCTGAGTGTAGGACTGCACCCTGTTTGGAGGACTGAACCCTGTGTGCAACACTGTACCCTGTGTTGAGCACTGTACCCTGTTTGGAGGACTGTACCCTGTGTGCAGCAACGTACCCTGTGAGGAGCACTGTACCCTGTGTGGAGGACTGTACCCTGTGTGGAGCACAGTACCCTGTGTGCAGCACTGTGACCTGTGTGGAGGTCTGTACCCTGTGTGCAGCACTATACCCTGTGTGCAGCACTGTACCCTGTGTGGAGGACTATGCCCTGTGTGCAGCACTGTACCCTGTGTGCAGCACTGTAACCTGTGTGCAGCACTGCACCCTGTGTGCAGCACTGTAACCTGTGTGGAGGTCTGTACAATCTGTGCAGGAGAGAATTCAGTGTGGAGCAATGTACCCTGTGTGCCGCACTGCACCCGGTGTTGAGCACTCTACACTATGTGGAGTACTGTACTCTGTGTGGAGGACTGTACCCTGTGTGCAGCACTGTCCCCAGTGTGGAGCACTGTATCCTGTGTCCATAACTGTACCGTGTGTGCAGCACTTTACCCTGTGTGGAGCACAGTACCCTGTGTGCAGCACTGTACGCTGTGTGGAGGACTTTACCCAGTGTGGAGGACTGTACCCTGTGTGCAGCACTGTGCCCTGTGTGGAGCACTGTACCCTGTGTGGAGCACTGTACCCTGTGTGCAGCACTGTTCACTGTGTGGAGCTCTGCAAACTGTGTAGAGCACTGTACCCTCTGTGCAGGACTGTATTCTGTGTGGAGCACTGTACCCTGTGTGGAGGACTGTACACTGTGTGGAGCAGTGTACTCTGTGTGCAGGATTTACCTTGTGTGGAGGACTGTACCCAGTGTGGAGCACTGTACCCTGTGTGCAGCACTGGGCCCTTTGTGGAGGACTGTACCCTGTGTGGAACACTGTACCCTGTGTGGAGCACTGTAACCTGTGTGCAGCACCCTACCCTGTGTGGAGCACTGTATCCTGTGTCCAGCACTGTAACCTGTGTGCAGCACTGTACCCTGTGTGCAGCACTGTACCCTGTGTGGAGCACTCTGCCCTGTGTGGAGCACTGTACTCTGGGTGCAGCATCTTATCCAGTGTTGAGCACTGTACCCTGTGTGCAGCACTGTACACTGTGTGGTGCACTGAATCTTGTGTGGAGTACTGTACCCTGTGTGGAGCAATGTATCCTGTGTGCAGCACTGTACCCTGTGTGGAGGACTGTACCCAGTGTGGAGCACTGTACCCTGTGTGGAGCACTGTACCCTGTGTGGTGCACTGAATCTTGTGTGGAGGACTGTACCCTGTGTGGAGCAATGTATCCTGTGTGCAGCACTGTACCCTGTGTGGAGGACTGTACCCTGTGTGCAGCTCCGTACACTGTGTGGAGGACTTTACCCAGTGTGGAGGACTGTACCCTGTGTGCAGCACTGTGCCCTGTATGGAGCACCGTACCCTGTGTGGAAAACTGTACCCTTTGTCCAGCACTGTAACCTGTGTGGAGGACTGTACCTTATGTGCAGCACTGTACCCTATTTGGAGGACTCTACCCTGTGTGCAGCACTGTACTCTGTGTGGAGCACTGTACCCTGTGTGCAGGACTGTATTCTGTGTGGAGCACTGTACCCTGTGTGGAGGACTGTACCCTGTGTGGAAAACTGTACCCTTTGTCCAGCACTGTAACCTGTGTGGAGGACTGTACCTTATGTGCAGCACTGTACCCTATTTGGAGGACTCTACCCTGTGTGCAGCACTGTACCCTGTTTGGAGGACTGTAACCTGTGTGGAGCACTGTACCCTGTGTAGAGCACTGTACCCTGTGTGCAGCACTGTACCCTGTGTAGAGCACTGTACCCTGTGTGCAGCACTGTTCACTGTGTGGAGCTCTGCAAACTGTGTGGAGCACTGTACCCAATGTGCAGAACTGTTTTCTGAGTGGAGCACTGTACCCTGTGTGGAGGACTGAACACTGTGTGGAGCACTGTACTCTGTGTGGAGGATTTACCCTGTGTGGAGGACTGTACCCTGTGTGGAGCACTGTACACTGTGTGCAGCACTGCACCCTGGATGCAGCACTATACCCTGTGAGGAGCAAATTATCCTGTGCCCAGTACTTTACGCTGTGTGCAGAATCCTACCCTGTGTGGAGCACTGTATCCTGTGTCCAGCACTGTACCCTGTGTGCAGCACTGTACCCTGTGTGGAGCACACTACCCTGTATGGAGCACTGTTCCCATTGTGTAGGACTGTACTCCATCTGCAGCACTGTACCCTCTGTGGAGCAATGTACCCTGTGTGGAGCACTGTACCCTGGGTGCAGCACTGTACACTGTGTGGAGCACTTTATCCTGTGTCCAGCACTACCCTGTGTGCAGCAGTGTACCCTGTGTGCAGCACTGTACACTCTGTGGAGGACTGTACCCCATCTGCAGCACTGTACACTGTGTCCAGCACTGTACCCTGTGAGGAGGATTGTACCCTTTGTGCAACACTGTACCATCTGTGCTGCACTGTACCCTGCGTGCAACACTGTACCCTGTGTGCATCACTGTACACTGTGTGGAGGACTTTACCCAGTGTGGAGGACTGTACCCTGTGTGCAGCACTGTGCCCTGTATGGAGCACCGTACCCTGTGTGGAAGACTGTACCCTGTGTCCAGCACTGTAACCTGTGTGGAGGACTGTACCTTATGTGCAGCACTGTACCCTGTTTGGAGGACTCTACCCTGTGTGCAGCACTGTACTCTGTGTGGAGCACTGTACCCTGTGTGCAGGACTGTATTCTGTGTGGAGCACTGTATCCTGTGTGGAGGACTGTACCCTGTGTGGAGAACTGTACCCTGCGTGCAGCATTGCACCGTGCGTTGAGCACTGTACATTCTGTGGAGCACTGTACTTTGTGTGGAGGATTTACCCTGTGTGGAGGACTCTACCC
Source organism: Isurus oxyrinchus (assembly GCA_026770705.1). NCBI lineage: Eukaryota > Metazoa > Chordata > Chondrichthyes > Lamniformes > Lamnidae > Isurus > Isurus oxyrinchus. Next base: position 7,389,634 of record JANJGN010000007.1, on the reverse strand, counting down.
TGTGTGGAGCACTGTACATTGTGTGCAGCACTGCACCCTGGATGCAGCACTGTACCCCGTGAGGAGCAAATTATCCTGTGCCCAGTACTTTACGCTGTGTGCAGAATCCTACCCTGTGTGGAGCACTGTGTCCTGTGTCCAGCACTGTACCCTGTGTGCAGCACTATAACCTGTGTGGAGCACACTACCCTGTGTGGAGCACTGTTCCCATTGTGTAGGACTGTACTCCATCTGCAGCACTGTACCCTGTGTGGAGCAATTTACCCTGTGTGGAGTACTGTACCCTGTGTGGAGCACTTTATCCTGTGTCCAGCACTACCCTGTGTGCAGCAGTGTACCCTGTGTGCAGCACTGTACACTCTGTGGAGCACTGTACCCTGTGTGGAGCAATGTACCCTGTGTGGAGCACTGTAACCTGGGTGCAGCACTGTACCCTGTGTGGAGCACTTTATCCTGTGTCCAGCACTTCCCTGTGTGCAGCAGTGTACCCTGTGTGCAGCACTGTACACTCTGTGGAGCACTGTACCACGTCTGGAGATCTGAAACCTATTTGAAGCTCTGTACCCTCTGGCAGGACTGTATCCTGCATGGAGCACTGTAGACTGTGTGGAGGACTGTACCCTGTGTGGAGCACTGTATCCTGTGTGGAAGACTGTACCCTGTGTGGACCACTGTAGACTGTGTGGAGCACTGTACCCTGTGTGGAGAACTGTATACTGTGTGGAGCACTGTACCCTGTGTGGAGGTCTATACCCTGTGTGCAGCACTGTACCCTGTGTGGAGCACTGTATATTGTGTGCAGCACTATACCTTGTGTGCCGCACTGTACCCTGTGTGGAGGACTATGCCCTGTGTGGAGCACTGTACCCTGTATGGAGCACTGTACCCTATGTGCAGCACTGTACACTCTGTGGAGGACTGTACCCCGTCTGCAGCACTGTACACTGTGTGCAGCACTGTACCCTGTGAGGAGGACTGTACCCTTTGTGCAACACTGTACCATCTGTGCTGCACTGTACCCTGCGTGCACCACTGTAACCTGTGTGCATCACTGTACACTGTGTGCAAAACTATACCCTGTGTGGAGGATTGTACCCTGTGTGGAGGACTGTACCCTGTTAGGAGGACTGTAACCTGTGTGCAACACTGTACCCTGTTTGGAGCACTGTACCCTGCGTGCAGCACTGTACCCTGTTTGGAGGACTGTACGCTGTGTGCAGCACTGTACCCTGTGAGGAGCACTGTACCCTGTGTGGAGGACTGTACCCTGTGTGGAGCACAGTACCCTGTGTGCAGCACTGTGACCTGTGTGGAGGTCTGTACCCTGTGTGCAGCACTATACCCTGTGTGCAGCACTGTACCCTGTGTGGAGGACTATGCCCTGTGTGCAGCACTGTACCCTGTATGGAGCACTGTACCCTGTGTGCAGCACTGTAACCTGTGTGCAGCACTGCACCCTTTGTGCAGCACTGTAACCTGTGTGGAGGTCGGTACCCTCTGTGCAGGACTGTATTCAGTGTGGAGTTCTGTACCCTGAGTGTAGGACAGCACCCTGTTTGGAGGACTGAACCCTGTGTGCAACACTGTACCCTGTGTTGAGCACTGTACCCTGTGTGGAGGACTGTACCCTGTGTGCAGCAATGTACCCTGTGAGGAGCACTGTACCCTGTGTGGAGGTCTGTACCCTGTTTGGAGCACTGTACCCTGTGTGCAGCACTGTACCCTGTTTGGAGGACTGTACCCTGTGTGCAGCAATGTACCCTGTGAGGAGCACTGTACCCTGTGTGGAGGACTGTACCCTGTGTGGAGCACAGTACCCTGTTTGCAGCACTGTACCCTGTGTGGAGGACTGTACCCTGTGTGCAGCACTATACCCTGTGTGCAGCACTGTACCCTGTGTGGAGGACTATGCCCTGTGTGCAGCACTGTACCCTGTGTGCAGCACTGTAACCTGTGTGCAGCACTGCACCCTGTGTGCAGCACTGTAACCTGTGTGGAGGTCTGTACAATCTGTGCAGGAGTGAATTCAGTGTGGAGCAATGTACCCTGTGTGCCGCACTGCACCCGGTGTTGAGCACTCTACACTATGTGGAGTACTGTACTCTGTGTGGAGGACTGTACCCTGTGTGCAGCACTGTCCCCAGTGTGGAGAACTGTATCCTGTGTCCATAACTGTACCGTGTGTGCAGCACTTTACCCTGTGTGGAGCACAGTACCCTGTGTGCAGCACTGTACGCTGTGTGGAGCACTGTACCCTGTGTGGAGCACTGTTCACTGTGTGGAGCTCTGCAAACTGTGTAGAGCACTGTACCCTCTGTGCAGGACTGTATTCTGTGTGGAGCACTGTACCCTGTGTGGAGGACTGTACACTGTGTGGAGCACTGTACTCTGTGTGCAGGATTTACCTTGTGTGGAGGACTGTACCCAGTGTGGAGCACTGTACCCTGTGTGCAGCACTGGGCCCTTTGTGGAGGACTGTACCCTGTGTGGAACACTGTACCCTGTGTGGAGCACTGTAACCTGTGTGCAGCACCCTACCCTGTGTGGAGCACTGTATCCTGTGTCCAGCACTGTAACCTGTGTGCAGCACTGTACCCTGTGTGCAGCACTGTACCCTGTGTGGAGCACTGTACTCTGGGTGCAGCATCTTATCCAGTGTTGAGAACTGTACCCTGTGTGCAGCACTGTACACTGTGTGGTGCACTGAATCTTGTGTGGAGTACTGTACCCTGTGTGGAGCAATGTATCCTGTGTGCAGCACTGTACCCTGTGTGGAGGACTGTACCCAGTGTGGAGCACTGTACCCTGTGTGGAGCACTGTACCCTGTGTGGTGCACTGAATCTTGTGTGGAGTACTGTACCCTGAGTGGAGCAATGTATCCTGTGTGCAGCACTGTCCCCTGTGTGGAGGACTGTACCCTGTGTGCAGCTCCGTACACTGTGTGGAGGACTTTACCCAGTGTGGAGGACTGTACCCTGTGTGCAGCACTGTGCCCTGTATGGAGCACCGTACCCTGTGTGGAAAACTGTACCCTGTGTCGAGCACTGTAACCTGTGTGGAGGACTGTACCTTATGTGCAGCACTGTACCCTGTTTGGAGGACTCTACCCTGTGTGCAGCACTGTACTCTGTGTGGAGCACTGTACACTGTGTGCAGGACTGTATTCTGTGTGGAGCACTGTACCCTGTGTGGAGGACTGTACCCTGTGTAGAGAACTGTACCCTGCGTGCAGCATTGCACCGTGCGTTGAGCACTGTACACTCTGTGGAGCACTGTACTCTGTGTGGAGGATTTACCCTGTGTGGAGGACGGTACCCTGTGTGGAGCACTGTACACTGTGTGCAGCACTGCACCCTGGATGCAGCACTGTACCCTGTGAGGAGCAAATTATCCTGTGCCCAGTACTTTACGCTGTGTGCAGAATCCTACCCTGTGTGGAGCACTGTATCCTGTGTCCAGCACTGTACCCTGTGTGCAGCACTGTAACCTGTGTGGAGCACACTACCCTGTGTGGAGCACTGTTCCCATTGTGTAGGACTGTACTCCATCTGCAGCACTGTACCCTGTGTGGAGCAATGTACCCTGTGTGGAGCACTGTACCCTGGGTGCAGCACTGTACCCTGTGTGGAGCACTTTATCCTGTGTCCAGCACTACCCTGTGTGCAGCAGTGTACCCTGTGTGCAGCACTGTACACTCTGTGGAGCACTGTACCCCGTCTGGAGATCTGAAACCTATGTGAAGCTCTGTACCCTCTGGCAGGACTGTATCCTGCATGGAGCACTGTAGACTGTGTGGAGGACTGTACCCTGTGTGGAGCACTGTATCCTGTGTGGAAGACTGTACCCTGTGTGGACCACTGTAGACTGTGTGGAGCACTGTACCCTGTGTGGAGAACTGTATACTGTGTGGAGCACTGTACCCTGTGTGGAGGTCTATACCCTGTGTGCAGCACTGTACCCTGTGTGGAGCACTGTATATTGTGTGCAGCACTATACCTTGTCTGTCGCACTGTACCCTGTGTGGAGGACTATGCCCTGTGTGGAGCACTGTACCCTGTATGGAGCACTGTACCCTATGTGCAGCACTGTACACTCTGTGGAGGACTGTACCCCGTCTGCAGCACCGTACACTGTGTGCAGCACTGTACCCTGTGAGGAGGATTGTACCCTTTGTGCAACACTGTACCATCTGTGCTGCACTGTACCCTGCGTGCACCACTGTACCCTGTGTGCATCACTGTACACTGTGTGCAAAACTATACCCTGTGTGGAGGATTGTACCCTGTGTGGAGGGCTGTACCCTGTTTGTAGGACTGTAACCTGTGTGCAACACTGTACCCTGTTTGGAGCACTGTACCCTGTGTGCAGCACTGTACCCTGTTTGGAGGACTGTATGCTGTGTGCAGCACTGTACCCTGTGAGGAGTACTGTACCCTGTGTGGAGCACAGTACCCTGTGTGCAGCACTGTGACCTGTGTGGAGGTCTGTACCCTGTGTGCAGCACTATACCCTGTGTGCAGCACTGTACCCTGTGTGGAGGACTATGCCCTGTGTGCAGCACTGTACCCTGTATGGAGCACTGTACCCTGTGTGCAGCACTGTAACCTGTGTGCAGCACTGCACCCTTTGTGCAGCACTGTAACCTGTGTGGAGGTCGGTACCCTCTGTGCAGGACTGTATTCAGTGTGGAGCTCTGTACCCTGAGTGTAGGACTGCACCCTGTTTGGAGGACTGAATCTGTGTGCAACACTGTACCCTGTGTTGAGCACTGTACCCTGTGTGGAGGACTGTACCCTGTGTGGAGCACAGTACCCTGTGTGCAGCACTGTGACCTGTGTGGAGGTCTGTACCCTGTTTGGAGCACTGTACCCTGTGTGCAGCACTGTACCCTGTTTGGAGGACTGTACCCTGTGTGCAGCAATGTACCCTGTGAGGAGCACTGTACCCTGTGTGGAGGACTGTACCCTGTGTGGAGCACAGTACCCTGTGTGCAGCACTGTGACCTGTGTGGAGTTCTGTACCCTGTGTGCAGCACTATACCCTGTGTGCAGCACTGTACCCTGTGTGGAGGACTATGCCCTGTGAGCAGCACTGTACCCTGTGTGCAGCACTGTACCCTGTGTGGAGGACTATGCCCTGTGTGCAGCACTGTACCCTGTGTGCAGCACTGTAACCTGTGTGCAGCACTGCACCCTGTGTGCAGCACTGTAACCTGTGTGGAGGTCTGTACAATCTGTGCAGGAGTGAATTCAGTGTGGAGCAATGTACCCTGTGTGCCGCACTGCACCCGGTGTTGAGCACTCTACACTATGTGGAGTACTGTACTCTGTGTGGAGGACTGTACCCTGTGTGCAGCACTGTCCCCAGTGTGGAGAACTGTATCCTGTGTCCATAACTGTACCGTGTGTGCAGCACTTTACCCTGTGTGGAGCACAGTACCCTGTGTGCAGCACTGTACGCTGTGTGGAGGACTTTACCCAGTGTGGAGGACTGTACCCTGTGTGCAGCACTGTGCCCTGTGTGGAGCACTGTACCCTGTGTGGAGCACTGTACCCTGTGTGCAGCACTGTTCACTGTGTGGAGCTCTGCAAACTGTGTAGAGCACTGTACCCTCTGTGCAGGACTGTATTCTGTGTGGAGCACTGTACCCTGTGTGGAGGACTGTACCCTGTGTGGAGCACTGTACTCTGTGTGCAGGATTTACCTTGTGTGGAGGACTGTACCCAGTGTGGAGCACTGTACCCTGTGTGCAGCACTGGGCCCTTTGTGGAGGACTGTACCCTGTGTGGAACACTGTACCCTGTGTGGAGCACTGTAACCTGTGTGCAGCACCCTACCCTGTGTGGAGCACTGCATCCTGTGTCCAGCACTGTAACCTGTGTGCAGCACTGTACCCTGTGTGCAGCACTGTACCCTGTGTGGAGCACTCTGCCCTGTGTGGAGCACTGTACTCTGGGTGCAGCATCTTATCCAGTGTTGAGCACTGTACCCTGTGTGCAGCACTGTACACTGTGTGGAGCACTGTACCCTGTGTGGAGCACTGTACCCTGGGTGGTGCACTGAATCTTGTGTGGAGTACTGTACCCTGTGTGGAGCAATGTATCCTGTGTGCAGCACTGTACCCTGTGTGGAGTACTGTACCCTGTGTGTAGGACTGTACCCTGTGTGGAGGACTGTACCCTGTGTGCAGCTCCTTACACTGTGTGGAGCACTGTACCCTGTGTGCAGCTCTCTACACTGTGTGCAGCACTGTTCCCTGTGTGGAGCTCTGCAAACTATGTGGAGCAATGTACCCTCTGGCAGGACTGCATCTTGTGTGGAGCACTGTAGATTGTGTGGAGGACTGTATCCTGTGTGGAGGACTGTACCCTGTGTGGAGCACTGTACCCTGTGTGGAGGACTGTACCCTGTGTGCAGCACTGTACCCTGTGTGGAGCACTATACCCCGTGTGCAGCACTGTACCCTGTGTGTAGCACTGTTCACTGTGTGGAGGACTATGCCCTATATGCAGCACTGTACCCTGTGTGGAGGACTGTACCCCGTGTGCAGCACTGTACCCATTGTGTAGCACTGTTCACTGTGTGGAGCTCTGCAAATTGTGTGGAGCACTGTAACCTGTGTGCAGCACCCTACCCTGTGTGGAGCACTGCATCCTGTGTCCAGCACTGTAACCTGTGTGCAGCACTGTACCCTGTGTGCAGCACTGTACCCTGTGTGGAGCACTCTGCCCTGTGTGGAGCACTGTACTCTGGGTGCAGCATCTTATCCAGTGTTGAGCACTGTACCCTGTGTGCAGCACTGTACACTGTGTGGAGCACTGTACCCTGTGTGGAGCACTGTACCCTGGGTGGTGCACTGAATCTTGTGTGGAGTACTGTACCCTGTGTGGAGCAATGTATCCTGTGTGCAGCACTGTACCCTGTGTGGAGTACTGTACCCTGTGTGTAGGACTGTACCCTGTGTGGAGGACTGTACCCTGTGTGCAGCTCCTTACACTGTGTGGAGCACTGTACCCTGTGTGCAGCTCTCTACACTGTGTGCAGCACTGTTCCCTGTGTGGAGCTCTGCAAACTATGTGGAGCAATGTACCCTCTGGCAGGACTGCATCTTGTGTGGAGCACTGTAGATTGTGTGGAGGACTGTATCCTGTGTGGAGGACTGTACCCTGTGTGGAGCACTGTACCCTGTGTGGAGGACTGTACCCTGTGTGCAGCACTGTACCCTGTGTGGAGCACTATACCCCGTGTGCAGCACTGTACCCTGTGTGTAGCACTGTTCACTGTGTGGAGGACTATGCCCTATATGCAGCACTGTACCCTGTGTGGAGGACTGTACCCCGTGTGCAGCACTGTACCCATTGTGTAGCACTGTTCACTGTGTGGAGCTCTGCAAATTGTGTGGAGCACTGTACCCTCAGTGCAGGACTGTATTCTGTGTGGAGCACTGTACCCTGTGTGGAGGACTGTACCCTGTGTGGAGCACTGTATCCTGTGTGCAGCATTGCACCCTGTGTTGAGCACTCTACAGTGTGTGGAGCACAGTACTCTGTGTGGAGGATTTACCTTGTGTGGAGGACTGTACCCAGTGTGGAGCACTGTACCCTGTGTGCAGCACTGGGCCCTGTGTGGATGACTGTACCCTGTGTGGAACACTGTACCCTGTGTGGAGCACTGTAACCTGTGTGCAGCACCCTACCCTGTGTGGAGCACTGTATCCTGTGTCCAGCACTGTAACCTGTGTGCAGCACTGTACCCTGTGTGGAGGACTGTACCCTGTGTGGAGAACTGTACCCTGCGTGCAGCATTGCACCGTGCGTTGAGCACTGTACACTCTGTGGAGCACTGTACTCTGTGTGGAGGATTTACCCTGTGTGGAGGACTGTACCCTGTGTGGAGCACTGTACACTGTGTGCAGCACTGCACCCTGGATGCAGCACTGTACCCTGTGAGGAGCAAATTATCCTGTGCCCAGTACTTTACGCTGTGTGCAGAATCCTACCCTGTGTGGAGCACTGTATCCTGTGTCCAGCACTGTACCCTGTGTGCAGCACTGTAACCTGTGTGGAGCACACTACCCTGTGTGGAGCACTGTTCCCATTGTGTAGGACTGTACTCCATCTGCAGCACTGTACCCTCTGTGGAGCAATGTACCCTGTGTGGAGCACTTTATCCTGTGTCCAGCACTACCCTGTGTGCAGCAGTGTACCCTGTGTGCAGCACTGTACACTCTGTGGAGCACTGTACCCCGTCTGGAGATCTGAAACCTATGTGAAGCTCTGTACCCTCTGGCAGGACTGTATCCTGCATGGAGCACTGTAGACTGTGTGGAGGACTGTACCCTGTGTGGAGCACTGTATCCTGTGTGGAAGACTGTACCCTGTGTGGACCACTGTAGACTGTGTGGAGCACTGTACCCTGTGTGGAGAACTGTATACTGTGTGGAGCACTGTACCCTGTGTGGAGGTCTATACCCTGTGTGCAGCACTGTACCCTGTGTGGAGCACTGTATATTGTGTGCAGCACTATACCTTGTCTGTCGCACTGTACCCTGTGTGGAGGACTATGCCCTGTGTGGAGCACTGTACCCTGTATGGAGCACTGTACCCTATGTGCAGCACTGTACACTCTGTGGAGGACTGTACCCCGTCTACAGCACTGTACACTGTGTGCAGCACTGTACCCTGTGAGGAGGATTGTACCCTTTGTGCAACACTGTACCATCTGTGCTGCACTGTACCCTGCGTGCACCACTGTACCCTGTGTGCATCACTGTACACTGTGTGCAAAACGATACCCTGTGTGGAGGATTGTACCCTGTGTGGAGGGCTGTACCCTGTTTGTAGGACTGTAACCTGTGTGCAACACTGTACCCTGTTTGGAGCACTGTACCCTGTGTGCAGCACTGTACCCTGTTTGGAGGACTGTATGCTGTGTGCAGCACTGTACCCTGTGAGGAGTACTGTACCCTGTGTGGAGCACAGTACCCTGTGTGCAGCACTGTGACCTGTGTGGAGGTCTGTACCCTGTGTGCAGCACTATACCCTGTGTGCAGCACTGTACCCTGTGTGGAGGACTATGCCCTGTGTGCAGCACTGTAACCTGTGTGCAGCACTGCACCCTTTGTGCAGCACTGTAACCTGTGTGGAGGTCTGTACCCTGTGTGGAGCACAGTACCCTGTGTGCAGCACTGTGACCTGTGTGGAGGTCTGTACCCTGTTTGGAGCACTGTACCCTGTGTGCAGCACTGTACCCTGTGTTGAGCACTGTACCCTGTGTGGAGGACTGTACCCTGTGTGGAGCACAGTACCCTGTGTGCAGCACTGTGACCTGTGTGGAGGTCTGTACCCTGTGTGGAGCACAGTACCCTGTGTGCAGCACTGTGACCTGTGTGGAGGTCTGTACCCTGTGTGCAGCACTATACCCTGTGTGCAGCACTGTACCCTGTGTGGAGGACTATGCCCTGTGTGCAGCACTGTACCCTGTGTGCAGCACTGTAACCTGTGTGCAGCACTGTAACCTGTGTGGAGGTCTGTACAATCTGTGCAGGAGTGAATTCAGTGTGGAGCAATGTACCCTGTGTGCCGCACTGCACCCGGTGTTGAGCACTCTACACTATGTGGAGTACTGTACTCTGTGTGGAGGACTGTACCCTGTGTGCAGCCCTGTCCCCAGTGTGGAGAACTGTATCCTGTGTCCATAACTGTACCGTGTGTGCAGCACTTTACCCTGTGTGGAGCACAGTACCCTGTGTGCCGCACTGTACGCTGTGTGGAGGACTTTACCCAGTGTGGAGGACTGTACCCTGTGTGCAGCACTGTGCCCTGTGTGGAGCACTGTACCCTGTGTGGAGCACTGTACCCTGTGTGCAGCACTGTTCACTGTGTGGAGCTCTGCAAACTGTGTAGAGCACTGTACCCTCTGTGCAGGACTGTATTCTGTGTGGAGCACTGTACCCTGTGTGGAGGACTGTACACTGTGTGGAGCACTGTACTCTGTGTTCAGGATTTACCTTGTGTGGAGGACTGTACCCAGTGTGGAGCACTGTACCCTGTGTGCAGCACTGGGCCCTTTGTGGAGGACTGTACCCTGTGTGGAACACTGTACTCTGTGTGGAGCACTGTAACCTGTGTGCAGCACCCTACCCTGTGTGGAGCACTGTATCCTGTGTCCAGCACTGTAACCTGTGTGCAGCACTGTACCCTGTGTGCAGCACTGTACCCTGTGTGGAGCACTCTGCCCTGTGTGGAGCACTGTACTCTGGGTGCAGCATCTTATCCAGTGTTGAGCACTGTACCCTGTGTGCAGCACTGTACACTGTGTGGAGCACTGTACCCTGTGTGGAGCACTGTACCCTGGGTGGTGCACTGAATCTTGTGTGGAGTACTGTACCCTGTGTGGAGCAATGTATCCTGTGTGCAGCACTGTACCCTGTGTGGAGGACTGTACCCTGTGTGTAGGACTGTACCCTGTGTGGAGGACTGTACCCTGTGTGCAGCTCCTTACACTGTGTGGAGCACTGTACCCTGTGTGCAGCTCTCTACACTGTGTGCAGCACTGTTCCCTATGTGGAGCTCAGCAAACTATGTGGAGCAATGTACCCTCTGGCAGGACTGCATCTTGTGTGGAGCACTGTAGATTGTGTGGAGGACTGTATCCTGTGTGGAGGACTGTACCCTGTGTGGAGCACTGTACCCTGTGTGGAGGACTGTACCCTGTGTGCAGCACTGTACCCTGTGTGGAGCACTATACCCCGTGTGCAGCACTGTACCCTGTGTGTAGCACTGTTCACTGTGTGGAGGACTATGCCCTATATGCAGCACTGTACCCTGTGTGGAGGACTGTACCCCGTGTGCAGCACTGTACCCATTGTGTAGCACTGTTCACTGTGTGGAGCTCTGCAAATTGTGTGGAGCACTGTACCCTCAGTGCAGGACTGTATTCTGTGTGGAGCACTGTACCCTGTGTGGAGGACTGTACCCTGTGTGGAGCACTGTATCCTGTGTGCAGCATTGCACCCTGTGTTGAGCACTCTACAGTGTGTGGAGCACAGTACTCTGTGTGGAGGATTTACCTTGTGTGGAGGACTGTACCCAGTGTGGAGCACTGTACCCTGTGTGGAGGACTGTACCCTGTGTGGAACACTGTACCCTGTGTGGAGCACTGTAACCTGTGTGGAGGACTATACCCTGTGTGCAGCAAAGTACCCTGTGTGGAGGACTGTAATCTTTGTGCAACACTGTACCCTCTGTGGTATACTGTACCCTGTGTGCAGCACTGTACCCTGTGTGCATCACTGTATACTGTGTGCAACACTGTATCCTGTGTGGCGGATTGTACCCTGTGTGGAGGATTGTACCCTGTTTGGAGAACTGTATCCGGTGTGCAACACTGTACCCTGTGTGGAGCACTGTACCCTGTGTGGAGGACTGTACCCTGTGTGGACCACTGTACCCTGTGTGCAGCACTGTAACCTGTGTGGAGGTCTGTACCCTGTGTGCAGCACTGTACCCTGTTTGGAGGACTGTAACCTGTGTGGAGCACTGTACCCTGTGTAGAGCACTGTACCCTGTGTGCAGCACTGTACCCTGTGTAGAGCACTGTACCCTGTGTGCAGCACTGTTCACTGTGTGGAGCTCTGCAAACTGTGTGGAGCACTGTACCCAATGTGCAGAACTGTTTTCTGAGTGGAGCACTGTACCCTGTGTGGAGGACTGTACACTGTGTGGAGCACTGTACTCTGTGTGCAGGATTTACCTTGTGTGGAGGACTGTACCCAGTGTGGAGCACTGTACCCTGTGTGCAGCACTGGGCCCTTTGTGGAGGACTGTACCCTGTGTGGAACACTGTACTCTGTGTGGAGCACTGTAACCTGTGTGCAGCACCCTACCCTGTGTGGAGCACTGTATCCTGTGTCCAGCACTGTAACCTGTGTGCAGCACTGTACCCTGTGTGCAGCACTGTACCCTGTGTGGAGCACTCTGCCCTGTGTGGAGCACTGTACTCTGGGTGCAGCATCTTATCCAGTGTTGAGCACTGTACCCTGTGTGCAGCACTGTACACTGTGTGGAGCACTGTACCCTGTGTGGAGCACTGTACCCTGGGTGGTGCACTGAATCTTGTGTGGAGTACTGTACCCTGTGTGGAGCAATGTATCCTGTGTGCAGCACTGTACCCTGTGTGGAGGACTGTACCCTGTGTGTAGGACTGTACCCTGTGTGGAGGACTGTACCCTGTGTGCAGCTCCTTACACTGTGTGGAGCACTGTACCCTGTGTGCAGCTCTCTACACTGTGTGCAGCACTGTTCCCTATGTGGAGCTCTGCAAACTATGTGGAGCAATGTACCCTCTGGCAGGACTGCATCTTGTGTGGAGCACTGTAGATTGTGTGGAGGACTGTATCCTGTGTGGAGGACTGTACCCTGTGTGGAGCACTGTACCCTGTGTGGAGGACTGTACCCTGTGTGCAGCACTGTACCCTGTGTGGAGCACTATACCCCGTGTGCAGCACTGTACCCTGTGTGTAGCACTGTTCACTGTGTGGAGGACTATGCCCTATATGCAGCACTGTACCCTGTGTGGAGGACTGTACCCCGTGTGCAGCACTGTACCCATTGTGTAGCACTGTTCACTGTGTGGAGCTCTGCAAATTGTGTGGAGCACTGTACCCTCAGTGCAGGACTGTATTCTGTGTGGAGCACTGTACCCTGTGTGGAGGACTGTACCCTGTGTGGAGCACTGTATCCTGTGTGCAGCATTGCACCCTGTGTTGAGCACTCTACAGTGTGTGGAGCACAGTACTCTGTGTGGAGGATTTACCTTGTGTGGAGGACTGTACCCAGTGTGGAGCACTGTACCCTGTGTGGAGGACTGTACCCTGTGTGGAACACTGTACCCTGTGTGGAGAACTGTACCCTGTGTGGAGGACTATACCCTGTGTGCAGCAAAGTACCCTGTGTGGAGGACTGTACTCTTTGTGCAACACTGTACCCTCTGTGGTATACTGTACCCTGTGTGCAGCACTGTACCCTGTGTGCATCACTGTATACTGTGTGCAACACTGTATCCTGTGTGGCGGATTGTACCCTGTGTGGAGGATTGTACCCTGTTTGGAGAACTGTATCCGGTGTGCAACACTGTACCCTGTGTGGAGCACTGTACCCTGTGTGGAGGACTGTACCCTGTGTGGACCACTGTACCCTGTGTGCAGCACTGTAACCTGTGTGGAGGTCTGTACCCTGTGTGCAGCACTGTACCCTGTTTGGAGGACTGTAACCTGTGTGGAGCACTGTACCCTGTGTAGAGCACTGTACCCTGTGTGCAGCACTGTACCCTGTGTAGAGCACTGTACCCTGTGTGCAGCACTGTTCACTGTGTGGAGCTCTGCAAACTGTGTGGAGCACTGTACCCAATGTGCAGAACTGTTTTCTGAGTGGAGCACTGTACCCTGGTGTAGGACTGAACCCTGTGTGCAGCACTGTAACCTGTGTGGAGGTCTGTACCCTGTGTGGAGCACTATACCCTGTGTGGAGCACTGTATATTGTGTGCAGCACTATGCCCTGTGTGCAGCACTGTACCCTGTATGGAGCACTGTACCCTGTGTGCAGCACTGTATCCTGTGTGGAGCCCTGTACCCTGTGTGCAACACTGCAACCTGTGTGGAGGTCTGTACCCTCTGTGCAGGACTGTATTCTGTCTGGAGCTCTGTACCCTGTGAGGAGGACTGTACCCTGTGTGGAGCCCTGTACCCTGTGTGCAACACTGCAACCTGTGTGGAGGTCTGTACACTCTGTGCAGGACTGTATTCTGTGTGGAGCTCTGTACCCTGTGTGTAGGACTGTACCCTGTGTGGAGCAGTGTACCCTGTGTGCAGCACTGCACCCGGTGTTGAGCACTCTACACTATGTGGAGCACTGTACTCTGTGTGGAGGACCGTACCCTGTGTGCAGCACTGTACACTGTGTGGAGGTCTTTACTCAGTGTGGAGGACTGTACCCTGTGTGCAGCACTGTGCCCTGTGTGGAGCACACTAGCCTGAGGGGAGCACTGTTCCCATTGTGTAGGACTTTACTCCGTCTGCAGCACTGTATCCTGTGTGGAGCAATGTACGCTGTGTGGAGCACTGTACCCTGGGTGCAGCTCTGTACCCTGTGTGCAGCACTGTATCCTGTGTCCAGCACTACACTGTGTGCAGCACTGTACCCTGTGTGCAGCACTGTACCCTGTGTGGAGGACTGTACACTGTTTGGAGGACTGTACCCTGTGTGCCGCACTGTACCCTGTGTGGAGCACTGTCCCCTGTGTGCAGCACTGTACCCTGTGTGCAGCACTGTACCCTGTGTGGAGCACTGTACCCTGTGTGCAGCACCGTACCCTGTATGCAGCACTGTTCACTGTGTGGAACTCTGCAAACTGTGGGGAGCACTGTACCCTCTGTGCAGGACTGTATTCTGTGTGGAGCACTGAACCCTGTGTGGAGGACAGTACCCCGTGTGGAGTACTGTACCCTCTGTGCAGCACCCTACCCTGTGTGGAACACAGTACCCTGTGTGGCGGACTGTACCCTGTGTGCAACACTGTAACCTGTATGCATCACTGTACACTGAGTGCAACAGTGTAACCTATGTGGAGGATTGTACCACGTGTGGAGGACTGTACCCTTTGTGTAGCACTGTACCCTGTGTGGTGCACCGTATCTTGTGTGGCGCACTTACCCTGTGTGTAGCACTGTACCCTGTGTGGTGCACCGTATCTTGTGTGGAGGACTGTATCCTGTGTGAAGCAAAGTGTCGTGTGTGGAGCACTGTACCCTGTGTGGAGCTCTGTACCCTGTGTGTAGGACTGTACCCTGTGTGCAGTACTGTACCCTGTGTGGAGAACTGTATCCTGTGACAATAACTGGACCTTGTGTGTGCAGCACTTTACCCTGTGTGGAGCACAATACTCTGTGTGCAGCACTGTACCATGTGTGGAGCACTGTATATTGTGTGCAGCACCAGACCCTGTGTGCAGCACTGTACCCTGTGTGGAGCACTGTACATTGTGTGCAGCACTATACCCTTTGTGCAGCATTGTACCCTGTGTGGAGGACTGTGCCCTGTGTGCAGCACTGTACTCTGTATGGAGCACTGTACCCTATATGCAGCACAGTACCCCGTGTGGAGGACTGTACCCTGTCTGCAGCACTGTACACTGTGTGCAGCACTGTACCCTGTGTGGAGGACTGTACACTTTGTGCAACACTGTACCATCTGTGGTGCACTGTACCCTGCGTGCAGCACTGTACCCTGTGTGCATCAATGTACACTGTGTGCAACACTGTACCCTGTGTGGAGGATTGTACCCTCTGTGGAGGATTGTACACTGTTTGGAGGACTGTACCCTGTGTGCAACACTGTACCCAATGTGGAGCACTGTACCCTGTGTGGAGGACTGTACCCTGTGTGCAGCACTGTACACTGTGTGCAACACTGTACCCTGTGTGGTGGATTGTACCCTGTGTGAAGGACTACCCTGTTTGGAGGACTGTACCCTGTGTGCAACACCGTATCCTGTGTGGAGCACTGTACCCTGTGTGCAGCACTGTACCCTGTTTGGAAGACTGTACCCTTTGTGCAGCACTGTACCCTGTGTGGAGCACTGTACCCTGTGTGGAGGACTATACCCTGTGTGGACCACTGTACCCTGTGTGCAGCACTGTACCCTGTGTGGAGGACTGTACCCTGTGTGGAGCACTGTATCCTGTGTGCAGCATTGCACCCTGTGTTGAGCACTCTACAGTGTGTGGAGCACAGTACTCTGTGTGGAGGATTTACCTTGTGTGGAGGACTGTATCCAGTGTGGAGCACTGTACCCTGTGTGCAGCACTGGGCCCTGTGTGGAGGACTGTACCCTGTGTGGAACACTGTACCCTGTGTGGAGCACTGTAACCTGTGTGCAGCACCCTACCCTGTGTGGAGCACTGTATCCTGTGTCCAGCACTGTAACCTGTGTGCAGCACTGTACCCTGTGTGGAGGACTGTACCCTGTGTGGAGAACTGTACCCTGCATGCAGCATTGCACCGTGCGTTGAGCACTGTACACTCTGTGGAGCACTGTACTCTGTGTGGAGGATTTACCCTGTGTGGAGGACTGTACCCTGTGTGGAGCACTGTACACTGTGTGCAGCACTGCACCCTGGATGCAGCACTGTACCCTGTGAGGAGCAAATTATCCTGTGCCCAGTACTTTACGCTGTGTGCAGAATCCTACCCTGTGTGGAGCACTGTATCCTGTGTCCAGCACTGTACCCTGTGTGCAGCACTGTAACCTGTGTGGAGCACACTACCCTGTGTGGAGCACTGTTCCCATTGTGTAGGACTGTACTCCATCTGCAGCACTGTACCCTGTGTGGAGCAATGTACCCTGTGTGGAGCACTGTACCCTGTGTGGAGCACTTTATCCTGTGTCCAGCACTACCCTGTGTGCAGCAGTGTACCCTGTGTGCAGCACTGGACACTCTGTGGAGCACTGTACCCCGTCTGGAGATCTGAAACCTATTTGAAGCTCTGTACCCTCTGGCAGGACTGTATCCTGCATGGAGCACTGTAGACTGTGTGGAGGACTGTACCCTGTGTGGAGCACTGTATCCTGTGTGGAAGACTGTACACTGTGTGGACCACTGTAGACTGTGTGGAGCACTGTACCCTGTGTGGAGAACTGTATACTGTGTGGAGCACTGTACCCTGTGTGGAGGTCTATACCCTGTGTGCAGCACTGTACCCTGTGTGGAGCACTGTATATTGTGTGCAGCACTATACCTTGTCTGTCGCACTGTACCCTGTGTGGAGGACTATGCCCTGTGTGGAGCACTGTACCCTGTATGGAGCACTGTACCCTATGTGCAGCACTGTACACTCTGTGGAGGACTGTACCCCGTCTGCAGCACTGTACACTGTGTGCAGCACTGTACCCTGTGAGGAGGATTGTACCCTTTGTGCAACACTGTACCATCTGTGCTGCACTGTACCCTGTGTGCAACACTGTACCCTGTGTGCATCACTGTACACTGTGTGCAAAACGATACCCTGTGTGGAGGATTGTACCCTGTGTGGAGGGCTGTACCCTGTTTGTAGGACTGTAACCTGTGTGCAACACTGTACCCTGTTTGGAGCACTGTACCCTGTGTGCAGCACTGTACCCTGTTTGGAGGACTGTATGCTGTGTGCAGCACTGTACCCTGTGAGGAGCACTGTACCCTGTGTGGAGGACTGTACCCTGTGTGGAGCACAGTACCCTGTGTGCAGCACTGTGACCTGTGTGGAGGTCTGTACCCTGTGTGCAGCACTATACCCTGTGTGCAGCACTGTACCCTGTGTGGAGGACTATGCCCTGTGTGCAGCACTGTACCCTGTATGGAGCACTGTACCCTGTGTGCAGCACTGTAACCTGTGTGCAGCACTGCACCCTTTGTGCAGCACTGTAACCTGTGTGGAGGTCGGTACCCTCTGTGCAGGACTGTATTCAGTGTGGAGCTCTGTACCCTGAGTGTAGGACTGCACCCTGTTTGGAGGACTGAACCCTGTGTGCAACACTGTACCCTGTGTTGAGCACTGTACCCTGTGTGGAGGACTGTACCCTGTGTGGAGCACAGTACCCTGTGTGCAGCACTGTGACCTGTGTGGAGGTCTGTACCCTGTTTGGAGCACTGTACCCTGTGTGCAGCACTGTACCCTGTTTGGAGGACTGTACCCTGTGTGCAGCAATGTACCCTGTGAGGAGCACTGTACCCTGTGTGGAGGACTGTACCCTGTGTGGAGCACAGTACCCTGTGTGCAGCACTGTGACCTGTGTGGATTTCTGTACCCTGTGTGCAGCACTATACCCTGTGTGCAGCACTGTACCCTGTGTGGAGGACTATGCCCTGTGTGCAGCACTGTACCCTGTGTGCAGCACTGTAACCTGTGTGCAGCACTGTAACCTGTGTGCAGCACTGCACCCTGTGTGCAGCACTGTAACCTGTGTGATGTACTGTATCTCAAGTGGAGGTCTGTATACTGTGTGCATCACTGTACACTGTGTACAACGCATACCCTGTGAGGAGGATTGTAACCTGTGTGGAGAACTGTACCCTGTGTGGTGCACTGTACCCTGTGTGTAGCACTGTACCCTGTGTGGTGCACCGTATCTTGTGTGGAGGACTGTATCCTGTGTGAAGCAAAGTGTCGTGTGTGGAGCACTGTACCCTGTGTGGAGCTCTGTACCCTGTGTGTAGGACTGTACCCTGTGTGCAGTACTGTACCCTGTGTGGAGAACTGTATCCTGTGACAATAACTGGACCTTGTGTGTGCAGCACTTTACCCTGTGTGGAGCACAATACTCTGTGTGCAGCACTGTACCATGTGTGGAGCACTGTATATTGTGTGCAGCACCAGACCCTGTGTGCAGCACTGTACCCTGTGTGGAGCACTGTACATTGTGTGCAGCACTATACCCTTTGTGCAGCATTGTACCCTGTGTGGAGGACTGTGCCCTGTGTGCAGCACTGTACTCTGTATGGAGCACTGTACCCTATATGCAGCACAGTACCCCGTGTGGAGGACTGTACCCTGTCTGCAGCACTGTACACTGTGTGCAGCACTGTACCCTGTGTGGAGGACTGTACACTTTGTGCAACACTGTACCATCTGTGGTGCACTGTACCCTGCGTGCAGCACTGTACCCTGTGTGCATCAATGTACACTGTGTGCAACACTGTACCCTGTGTGGAGGATTGTACCCTCTGTGGAGGATTGTACACTGTTTGGAGGACTGTACCCTGTGTGCAACACTGTACCCAATGTGGAGCACTGTACCCTGTGTGGAGGACTGTACCCTGTGTGCAGCACTGTACACTGTGTGCAACACTGTACCCTGTGTGGTGGATTGTACCCTGTGTGAAGGACTACCCTGTTTGGAGGACTGTACCCTGTGTGCAACACCGTATCCTGTGTGGAGCACTGTACCCTGTGTGCAGCACTGTACCCTGTTTGGAAGACTGTACCCTTTGTGCAGCACTGTACCCTGTGTGGAGCACTGTACCCTGTGTGGAGGACTATACCCTGTGTGGACCACTGTACCCTGTGTGCAGCACTGTACCCTGTGTGGAGGACTGTACCCTGTGTGGAGCACTGTATCCTGTGTGCAGCATTGCACCCTGTGTTGAGCACTCTACAGTGTGTGGAGCACAGTACTCTGTGTGGAGGATTTACCTTGTGTGGAGGACTGTATCCAGTGTGGAGCACTGTACCCTGTGTGCAGCACTGGGCCCTGTGTGGAGGACTGTACCCTGTGTGGAACACTGTACCCTGTGTGGAGCACTGTAACCTGTGTGCAGCACCCTACCCTGTGTGGAGCACTGTATCCTGTGTCCAGCACTGTAACCTGTGTGCAGCACTGTACCCTGTGTGGAGGACTGTACCCTGTGTGGAGAACTGTACCCTGCATGCAGCATTGCACCGTGCGTTGAGCACTGTACACTCTGTGGAGCACTGTACTCTGTGTGGAGGATTTACCCTGTGTGGAGGACTGTACCCTGTGTGGAGCACTGTACACTGTGTGCAGCACTGCACCCTGGATGCAGCACTGTACCCTGTGAGGAGCAAATTATCCTGTGCCCAGTACTTTACGCTGTGTGCAGAATCCTACCCTGTGTGGAGCACTGTATCCTGTGTCCAGCACTGTACCCTGTGTGCAGCACTGTAACCTGTGTGGAGCACACTACCCTGTGTGGAGCACTGTTCCCATTGTGTAGGACTGTACTCCATCTGCAGCACTGTACCCTGTGTGGAGCAATGTACCCTGTGTGGAGCACTGTACCCTGTGTGGAGCACTTTATCCTGTGTCCAGCACTACCCTGTGTGCAGCAGTGTACCCTGTGTGCAGCACTGGACACTCTGTGGAGCACTGTACCCCGTCTGGAGATCTGAAACCTATTTGAAGCTCTGTACCCTCTGGCAGGACTGTATCCTGCATGGAGCACTGTAGACTGTGTGGAGGACTGTACCCTGTGTGGAGCACTGTATCCTGTGTGGAAGACTGTACACTGTGTGGACCACTGTAGACTGTGTGGAGCACTGTACCCTGTGTGGAGAACTGTATACTGTGTGGAGCACTGTACCCTGTGTGGAGGTCTATACCCTGTGTGCAGCACTGTACCCTGTGTGGAGCACTGTATATTGTGTGCAGCACTATACCTTGTCTGTCGCACTGTACCCTGTGTGGAGGACTATGCCCTGTGTGGAGCACTGTACCCTGTATGGAGCACTGTACCCTATGTGCAGCACTGTACACTCTGTGGAGGACTGTACCCCGTCTGCAGCACTGTACACTGTGTGCAGCACTGTACCCTGTGAGGAGGATTGTACCCTTTGTGCAACACTGTACCATCTGTGCTGCACTGTACCCTGTGTGCAACACTGTACCCTGTGTGCATCACTGTACACTGTGTGCAAAACGATACCCTGTGTGGAGGATTGTACCCTGTGTGGAGGGCTGTACCCTGTTTGTAGGACTGTAACCTGTGTGCAACACTGTACCCTGTTTGGAGCACTGTACCCTGTGTGCAGCACTGTACCCTGTTTGGAGGACTGTATGCTGTGTGCAGCACTGTACCCTGTGAGGAGCACTGTACCCTGTGTGGAGGACTGTACCCTGTGTGGAGCACAGTACCCTGTGTGCAGCACTGTGACCTGTGTGGAGGTCTGTACCCTGTGTGCAGCACTATACCCTGTGTGCAGCACTGTACCCTGTGTGGAGGACTATGCCCTGTGTGCAGCACTGTACCCTGTATGGAGCACTGTACCCTGTGTGCAGCACTGTAACCTGTGTGCAGCACTGCACCCTTTGTGCAGCACTGTAACCTGTGTGGAGGTCGGTACCCTCTGTGCAGGACTGTATTCAGTGTGGAGCTCTGTACCCTGAGTGTAGGACTGCACCCTGTTTGGAGGACTGAACCCTGTGTGCAACACTGTACCCTGTGTTGAGCACTGTACCCTGTGTGGAGGACTGTACCCTGTGTGGAGCACAGTACCCTGTGTGCAGCACTGTGACCTGTGTGGAGGTCTGTACCCTGTTTGGAGCACTGTACCCTGTGTGCAGCACTGTACCCTGTTTGGAGGACTGTACCCTGTGTGCAGCAATGTACCCTGTGAGGAGCACTGTACCCTGTGTGGAGGACTGTACCCTGTGTGGAGCACAGTACCCTGTGTGCAGCACTGTGACCTGTGTGGAGTTCTGTACCCTGTGTGCAGCACTATACCCTGTGTGCAGCACTGTACCCTGTGTGGAGGACTATGCCCTGTGTGCAGCACTGTACCCTGTGTGCAGCACTGTAACCTGTGTGCAGCACTGTAACCTGTGTGCAGCACTGCACCCTGTGTGCAGCACTGTAACCTGTGTGGAGGTCTGTACAATCTGTGCAGGAGTGAATTCAGTGTGGAGCAATGTACCCTGTGTGCCGCACTGCACCCGGTGTTGAGCACTCTACACTATGTGGAGTACTGTACTCTGTGTGGAGGACTGTACCCTGTGTGCAGCACTGTCCCCAGTGTGGAGAACTGTATCCTGTGTCCATAACTGTACCGTGTGTGCAGCACTTTACCCTGTGTGGAGCACAGTACCCTGTGTGCAGCACTGTACGCTGTGTGGAGGACTTTACCCAGTGTGGAGGACTGTACCCTGTGTGCAGCACTGTGCCCTGTGTGGAGCACTGTACCCTGTGTGGAGCACTGTACCCTGTGTGCAGCACTGTTCACTGTGTGGAGCTCTGCAAACTGTGTAGAGCACTGTACCCTCTGTGCAGGACTGTATTCTGTGTGGAGCACTGTACCCTGTGTGGAGGACTGTACACTGTGTGGAGAACTGTACTCTGTGTGCAGGATTTACCTTGTGTGGAGGACTGTACCCAGTGTGGAGCACTGTACCCTGTGTGCAGCACTGGGCCCTTTGTGGAGGACTGTACCCTGTGTGGAACACTGTACCCTGTGTGGAGCACTGTAACCTGTGTGCAGCACCCTACCCTGTGTGGAGCACTGCATCCTGTGTCCAGCACTGTAACCTGTGTGCAGCACTGTACCCTGTGTGCAGCACTGTACCCTGTGTGGAGCACTCTGCCCTGTGTGGAGCACTGTACTCTGGGTGCAGCATCTTATCCAGTGTTGAGCACTGTACCCTGTGTGCAGCACTGTACACTGTGTGGAGCACTGTACCCTGTGTGAAGCACTGTACCCTGGGTGGTGCACTGAATCTTGTGTGGAGTACTGTACCCTGTGTGGAGCAATGTATCCTGTGTGCAGCACTGTACCCTGTGTGGAGGACTGTACCCTGTGTGTAGGACTGTACCCTGTGTGCAGCTCCTTACACTGTGTGGAGCACTGTACCCTGTGTGCAGCTCTCTACACTGTGTGCAGCACTGTTCCCTGTGTGGAGCTCTGCAAACTATGTGGAGCAATGTACCCTCTGGCAGGACTGCATCTTGTGTGGAGCACTGTAGATTGTGTGGAGGACTGTATCCTGTGTGGAGGACTGTACCCTGTGTGGAGCACTGTACCCTGTGTGCAGGACTGTACCCTGTGTGCAGCACTGTACCCTGTGTGGAGCACTATACCCCGTGTGCAGCACTGTACCCTGTGTGTAGCACTGTTCACTGTGTGGAGGACTATGCCCTATATGCAGCACTGTACCCTGTGTGGAGGACTGTACCCCGTGTGCAGCACTGTACCCATTGTGTAGCACTGTTCACTGTGTGGAGCTCTGCAAATTGTGTGGAGCACTGTACCCTCAGTGCAGGACTGTATTCTGTGTGGAGCACTGTACCCTGTGTGGAGGACTGTACCCTGTGTGGAGCACTGTATCCTGTGTGCAGCATTGCACCCTGTGTTGAGCACTCTACAGTGTGTGGAGCACAGTACTCTGTGTGGAGGATTTACCTTGTGTGGAGGACTGTACCCAGTGTGGAGCACTGTACCCTGTGTGCAGCACTGGGCCCTGTGTGGATGACTGTACCCTGTGTGGAACACTGTACCCTGTGTGGAGCAATGTAACCTGTGTGGAACACTGTACCCTGTGTGGAGCACTGTAACCTGTGTGCAGCACCCTACCCTGTGTGGAGCACTGTATCCTGTGTCCAGCACTGTAACCTGTGTGCAGCACTGTACCCTGTGTGGAGGACTGTACCCTGTGTGGAGAACTGTACCCTGCGTGCAGCATTGAACCGTGCGTTGAGCACTGTACACTCTGTGGAGCACTGTACTCTGTGTGGAGGATTTAACCTGTGTGGAGGACTGTACCCTGTGTGGAGCACTGTACACTGTGTGCAGCACTGCACCCTGGATGCAGCACTGTACCCTGTGAGGAGCAAATTATCCTGTGCCCAGTACTTTACGCTGTGTGCAGAATCCTACCCTGTGTGGAGCACTGTATCCTGTGTCCAGCACTGTACCCTGTGTGCAGCACTGTAACCTGTGTGGAGCACACTACCCTGTGTGGAGCACTGTTCCCATTGTGTAGGACTGTACTCCATCTGCAGCACTGTACCCTGTGTGGAGCAATGTACCCTGTGTGGAGCACTGTACCCTGGGTGCAGCACTGTACCCTGTGTGGAGCACTTTATCCTGTGTCCAGCACTACCCTGTGTGCAGCAGTGTACCCTGTGTGCAGCACTGGACACTCTGTGGAGCACTGTACCCCGTCTGGAGATCTGAAACCTATTTGAAGCTCTGTACCCTCTGGCAGGACTGTATCCTGCATGGAGCACTGTAGACTGTGTGGAGGACTGTACCCTGTGTGGAGCACTGTATCCTGTGTGGAGAACTGTATACTGTGTGGAGCACTGGACCCTGTGTGGAGGTCTATACCCTGTGTGCAGCACTGTACCCTGTGTGGAGCACTGTATATTGTGTGCAGCACTATACCTTGTCTGTCGCACTGTACCCTGTGTGGAGGACTATGCCCTGTGTGGAGCACTGTACCCTGTATGGAGCACTGTACCCTATGTGCAGCACTGTACACTCTGTGGAGGACTGTACCCCGTCTGCAGCACTGTACACTGTGTGCAGCACTGTACCCTGTGAGGAGGATTGTACCCTTTGTGCAACACTGTACCATCTGTGCTGCACTGTACCCTGCGTGCACCACTGTACCCTGTGTGCATCACTGTACACTGTGTGCAAAACGATACCCTGTGTGGAGGATTGTACCCTGTGTGGAGGGCTGTACCCTGTTTGTAGGACTGTAACCTGTGTGCAACACTGTACCCTGTTTGGAGCACTGTACCCTGTGTGCAGCACTGTACCCTGTGAGGAGCACTGTACCCTGTGTGGAGGACTGTACCCTGTGTGGAGCACAGTACCCTGTGTGCAGCACTGTGACCTGTGTGGAGGTCTGTACCCTGTGTGCAGCACTATACCCTGTGTGCAGCACTGTACCCTGTGTGGAGCACTGTACCCTGTGTGCAGCACTGTAACCTGTGTGCAGCACTGCACCCTTTGTGCAGCACTGTAACCTGTGTGGTGGTCGGTACCCTCTGTGCAGGACTGTATTCAGTGTGGAGCTCTGTACCCTGAGTGTAGGACTGCACCCTGTTTGGAGGACTGAACCCTGTGTGCAACACTGTACCCTGTGTTGAGCACTGTACCCTGTGTGGAGGACTGTACCCTGTGTGGAGCACAGTACCCTGTGTGCAGCACTGTACCCTGTTTGGAGGACTGTACCCTGTGTGCAGCAATGTACCCTGTGAGGAGCACTGTACCCTGTGTGGAGGACTGTACCCTGTGTGGAGCACAACACCCTGTGTGCAGCACTGTGACCTGTGTGGAGTTCTGTACCCTGTGTGCAGCACTATACCCTATGTGGAGAACTGTATCCTGTGACAATAACTGGACCTTGTGTGTGCAGCACTTTACCCTGTGTGGAGCACAATACTCTGTGTGCAGCACTGTACCATGTGTGGAGCACTGTATATTGTGTGCAGCACTAGACCCTGTGTGCAGCACTGTACCCTGTGTGGAGCACTGTACATTGTGTGCAGCACTATACCCTTTGTGCAGCATTGTACCCTGTGTGGAGGACTGTGCCCTGTGTGCAGCACTGTACTCTGTATGGAGCACTGTACCCTATATGCAGCACAGTACCCCGTGTGGAGGACTGTACCCTGTCTGCAGCACTGTACACTTTGTGCAGCACTGTACCCTGTGTGGAGGACTGTACACTTTGTGCAACACTGTACCATCTGTGGTGCACTGTACCCTGCGTGCAGCACTGTACCCTGTGTGCATCAATGTACACTGTGTGCAACACTGTACCCTGTGTGGAGGATTGTACCCTCTGTGGAGGATTGTACACTGTTTGGAGGACTGTACCCTGTGTGCAACACTGTACCCAATGTGGAGCACTGTACCCTGTGTGGAGGACTGTACCCTGTGTGCAGCACTGTACACTGTGTGCAACACTGTACCCTGTGTGGTGGATTGTACCCTGTGTGAAGGACTACCCTGTTTGGAGGACTGTACCCTGTGTGCAACACTGTATCCTGTGTGGAGCACTGTACCCTGTGTGCAGCACTGTACCCTGTTTGGAAGACTGTACCCTTTGTGCAGCACTGTACCCTGTGTGGAGCACTGTACCCTGTGTGGAGGACTATACCCTGTGTGGACCACTGTACCCTGTGTGCAGCACTGTAACCTGTGTGGAGGTCTGTACCCTGTGTGGAGAACTGTACCCTGTTTGGAGGACTGTAACCTGTGTGGAGCACTGTACCCTGTGTAGAGCACTGTACCCTTTGTGTAGCACTGTTCACTGTGTGGAGCTCTGCAAACTGTGTGGAGCACTGTACCCTCTGTGCAGAACTGTTTTCTGAGTGGAGCACTGTACCCTGGTGTAGGACTGAACCCTGTGTGGAGCACTGTACCCTGTGTGCAGCACTGCACCCTGTGTGTAGGACTGAACCCTGTGTGGAGGACTGTACCCTGTGTGCAACACTGTACCCTCTGTGGTGCACTGTACCCTGTGTGCAGCACTATACACTGTGTGCATCACTGTACACTGTGTGCAACACGTACCCTGTGTGTTGCACTGTATCTTGTGTGGAGGACTGTATCCTGTGTGGATCACAGTGTCCTGTGTGGAGTACTGTACCCTGTGTGGAGCATTGTACCCTGTGTTGAGCACTCTACACTGTGTGGAGCACTGTTCTCTGTGTGGAGGACTGTACCCTGTGTGCAGCACATTCCCCAGTGCTGAGCACTGTATCCTGTGTCCATAACTGTACCGTGTGTGCAGCAGTTTACCCTGTGTGGAGCACAGTATCCATGTGTGGAGCTCTGCAAACTATGTGGAGCAATGTACCCTCTGGCAGGACTGCATCTTGTGTGGAGCACTGTAGATTGTGTGGAGGACTGTATCCTGTGTGGAGGACTGTACCCTGTGTGGAGCACTGTACCCTGTGTGCAGGACTGTACCCTGTGTGCAGCACTGTACCCTGTGTGGAGCACTATACCCCGTGTGCAGCACTGTACCCTGTGTGTAGCACTGTTCACTGTGTGGAGGACTATGCCCTATATGCAGCACTGTACCCTGTGTGGAGGACTGTACCCCGTGTGCAGCACTGTACCCATTGTGTAGCACTGTTCACTGTGTGGAGCTCTGCAAATTGTGTGGAGCACTGTACCCTCAGTGCAGGACTGTATTCTGTGTGGAGCACTGTACCCTGTGTGGAGGACTGTACCCTGTGTGGAGCACTGTATCCTGTGTGCAGCATTGCACCCTGTGTTGAGCACTCTACAGTGTGTGGAGCACAGTACTCTGTGTGGAGGATTTACCTTGTGTGGAGGACTGTACCCAGTGTGGAGCACTGTACCCTGTGTGCAGCACTGGGCCCTGTGTGGATGACTGTACCCTGTGTGGAACACTGTACCCTGTGTGGAGCAATGTAACCTGTGTGGAACACTGTACCCTGTGTGGAGCACTGTAACCTGTGTGCAGCACCCTACCCTGTGTGGAGCACTGTATCCTGTGTCCAGCACTGTAACCTGTGTGCAGCACTGTACCCTGTGTGGAGGACTGTACCCTGTGTGGAGAACTGTACCCTGCGTGCAGCATTGCACCGTGCGTTGAGCACTGTACACTCTGTGGAGCACTGTACTCTGTGTGGAGGATTTAACCTGTGTGGAGGACTGTACCCTGTGTGGAGCACTGTACACTGTGTGCAGCACTGCACCCTGGATGCAGCACTGTACCCTGTGAGGAGCAAATTATCCTGTGCCCAGTACTTTACGCTGTGTGCAGAATCCTACCCTGTGTGGAGCACTGTATCCTGTGTCCAGCACTGTACCCTGTGTGCAGCACTGTAACCTGTGTGGAGCACACTACCCTGTGTGGAGCACTGTTCCCATTGTGTAGGACTGTACTCCATCTGCAGCACTGTACCCTGTGTGGAGCAATGTACCCTGTGTGGAGCACTGTACCCTGGGTGCAGCACTGTACCCTGTGTGGAGCACTTTATCCTGTGTCCAGCACTTCCCTGTGTGCAGCAGTGTACCCTGTGTGCAGCACTGGACACTCTGTGGAGCACTGTACCCCGTCTGGAGATCTGAAACCTATTTGAAGCTCTGTACCCTCTGGCAGGACTGTATCCTGCATGGAGCACTGTAGACTGTGTGGAGGACTGTACCCTGTGTGGAGCACTGTATCCTGTGTGGAAGACTGTACCCTGTGTGGACCACTGTAGACTGTGTGGAGCACTGTACCCTGTGTGGAGAACTGTATACTGTGTGGAGCACTGGACCCTGTGTGGAGGTCTATACCCTGTGTGCAGCACTGTACCCTGTGTGGAGCACTGTATATTGTGTGCAGCACTATACCTTGTCTGTCGCACTGTACCCTGTGTGGAGGACTATGCCCTGTGTGGAGCACTGTACCCTGTATGGAGCACTGTACCCTATGTGCAGCACTGTACACTCTGTGGAGGACTGTACCCCGTCTGCAGCACTGTACACTGTGTGCAGCACTGTACCCTGTGAGGAGGATTGTACCCTTTGTGCAACACTGTACCATCTGTGCTGCACTGTACCCTGTGTGCACCACTGTACCCTGTGTGCATCACTGTACACTGTGTGCAAAACGATACCCTGTGTGGAGGATTGTACCCTGTGTGGAGGGCTGTACCCTGTTTGTAGGACTGTAACCTGTGTGCAACACTGTACCCTGTTTGGAGCACTGTACCCTGTGTGCAGCACTGTACCCTGTTTGGAGGACTGTATGCTGTGTGCAGCACTGTACCCTGTGAGGAGCACTGTACCCTGTGTGGAGGACTGTACCCTGTGTGGAGCACAGTACCCTGTGTGCAGCACTGTGACCTGTGTGGAGGTCTGTACCCTGTGTGCAGCACTATACCCTGTGTGCAGCACTGTACCCTGTGTGGAGGACTATGCCCTGTGTGCAGCACTGTAACCTGTGTGCAGCACTGCACCCTTTGTGCAGCACTGTAACCTGTGTGGTGGTCGGTACCCTCTGTGCAGGACTGTATTCAGTGTGGAGCTCTGTACCCTGAGTGTAGGACTGCACCCTGTTTGGAGGACTGAACCCTGTGTGCAACACTGTACCCTGTGTTGAGCACTGTACCCTGTGTGGAGGACTGTACCCTGTGTGGAGCACAGTACCCTGTGTGCAGCACTGTGACCTGTGTGGAGGTCTGTACCCTGTTTGGAGCACTGTACCCTGTGTGCAGCACTGTACCCTGTTTGGAGGACTGTACCCTGTGTGCAGCAATGTACCCTGTGAGGAGCACTGTACCCTGTGTGGAGGACTGTACCCTGTGTGGAGCACAACACCCTGTGTGCAGCACTGTGACCTGTGTGGAGTTCTGTACCCTGTGTGCAGCACTATACCCTATGTGGAGAACTGTATCCTGTGACAATAACTGGACCTTGTGTGTGCAGCACTTTACCCTGTGTGGAGCACAATACTCTGTGTGCAGCACTGTACCATGTGTGGAGCACTGTATATTGTGTGCAGCACTAGACCCTGTGTGCAGCACTGTACCCTGTGTGGAGCACTGTACATTGTGTGCAGCACTATACCCTTTGTGCAGCATTGTACCCTGTGTGGAGGACTGTGCCCTGTGTGCAGCACTGTACTCTGTATGGAGCACTGTACCCTATATGCAGCACAGTACCCCGTGTGGAGGACTGTACCCTGTCTGCAGCACTGTACACTGTGTGCAGCACTGTACCCTGTGTGGAGGACTGTACACTTTGTGCAACACTGTACCATCTGTGGTGCACTGTACCCTGCGTGCAGCACTGTACCCTGTGTGCATCAATGTACACTGTGTGCAACACTGTACCCTGTGTGGAGGATTGTACCCTCTGTGGAGGATTGTACACTGTTTGGAGGACTGTACCCTGTGTGCAACACTGTACCCAATGTGGAGCACTGTACCCTGTGTGGAGGACTGTACCCTGTGTGCAGCACTGTACACTGTGTGCAACACTGTACCCTGTGTGGTGGATTGTACCCTGTGTGAAGGACTACCCTGTTTGGAGGACTGTACCCTGTGTGCAACACTGTATCCTGTGTGGAGCACTGTACCCTGTGTGCAGCACTGTACCCTGTTTGGAAGACTGTACCCTTTGTGCAGCACTGTACCCTGTGTGGAGCACTGTACCCTGTGTGGAGGACTATACCCTGTGTGGACCACTGTACCCTGTGTGCAGCACTGTAACCTGTGTGGAGGTCTGTACCCTGTGTGGAGAACTGTACCCTGTTTGGAGGACTGTAACCTGTGTGGAGCACTGTACCCTGTGTAGAGCACTGTACCCTTTGTGTAGCACTGTTCACTGTGTGGAGCTCTGCAAACTGTGTGGAGCACTGTACCCTCTGTGCAGAACTGTTTTCTGAGTGGAGCACTGTACCCTGGTGTAGGACTGAACCCTGTGTGGAGCACTGTACCCTGTGTGCAGCACTGCACCCTGTGTGTAGGACTGAACCCTGTGTAGAGCACTGTACCCTGTTTGCAGCACTGTAACCTGTGTGGAGGACTGTACCCTGTGTGCAAC
The DNA here is from genome assembly GCA_026770705.1 of Isurus oxyrinchus. Lineage (NCBI taxonomy): Eukaryota > Metazoa > Chordata > Chondrichthyes > Lamniformes > Lamnidae > Isurus > Isurus oxyrinchus. The sequence goes on along the minus strand of JANJGN010000007.1, from coordinate 7,359,564 downwards.
ACTGTACCCTCTGTGGTGCACTGTACCCTGTGTGCAGCACTATACACTGTGTGCATCACTGTACACTGTGTGCAACACGTACCCTGTGTGTTGCACTGTATCTTGTGTGGAGGACTGTATCCTGTGTGGATCACAGTGTCCTGTGTGGAGTACTGTACCCTGTGTGGAGCATTGTACCCTGTGTTGAGCACTCTACACTGTGTGGAGCACTGTTCTCTGTGTGGAGGACTGTACCCTGTGTGCAGCACATTCCCCAGTGCTGAGCACTGTATCCTGTGTCCATAACTGTACCGTGTGTGCAGCAGTTTACCCTGTGTGGAGCACAGTATCCATGTGTGCAGCATTGTACCCTGTGTGGAGCACTGTACCCTGTGTGCAGCACCTTAGCCTGTGTGGAGCAATGAAGCCTTTGTGCAGAACTGTACCCTGTGTGGAGCACTGTATACTGTGTGGAGCACTGTACCCTGTGTGTAGCACTGTATCCTGTGTGGAGGACTGTACCCTGTGTGAAGCACTGTATACTGTGTGCAGCACTGTACCCTGTATGAGCACTGTAACCTGAGTGGATTACTGTACCCTGTGTGCAGGACCCTACCCTGTGTGAAGGACTGTACCCCATGTGCAGCACTGTACCCTGTGTGCAGCACTGTACCCTCTGTGGTGCACTGTACCCTGTGTGCAGCACTGTACACTGTGTGCATCACTGTACACTGTGTGCAACACGTACCCTGTGTGGTGCACTGTATCTTGTGTGGAGGACTGTATCCTGTGTGGAGCACAGTGTCCTGTGTGGAGTACTGTACCCTGTGTGGAGCACAGTACCCTGTGTGCAGCACTGTACACTGTGTGCATCACTGTACACTGTGTGCAACACGTACCCTGTGTGGTGCACTGTATCTTGTGTGGAGGACTGTATCCTGTGTGGAGCACAGTGTCCTGTGTGGAGTACTGTACCCTGTGTGGAGCACAGTACCCTGTGTGCAGCACTGTACCCTGTGTGGAGCACTGTACCCTGTGTGGAGCACTGTAACCTGTGTACAGCACGGTAACCTGTGTGGAGCACTGTACCCTGTTTGGAGGACTGTACCCAGTGTGCAGCACTGTACCCTGTGTGGAGCACTGTACCCTGTGTGCAGCACTGTACCCTGTGTGGAGCACTGTACCCTGTGTGCAGCACCCTACGCTGTGTGGAGGACTTTACACAGTGTGGAGGACTGTACCCTGTGTGCAGCACTGTAGCCTGTGTGGAGCACTGTATCCTGTGTGGAGCACTGTATCCTGAGTGGAGCACTGTACAGTGTGTGGAGCACTGTATCCTGTGGGCAGCACTATACCCTTTGTGGAGGACTGTACCCTGTGCGCAGCACTCTAACATGTGTGGAGCACTGTATCCTGTGTGCAGCACTGTAAACTGTGTGGAGAACTGTACCCTGCTTGCAGCACTGTACCCTGTGTGTAGCACTGTACACTGTGTGGAGGACTGTAACCTGTGTGGGGCACTGTACCCTATGTGCAGCACTGTACCCTGTGTGGAGCACTGTACGCTGTGAGGAGGTCTTTACCCAGTGTGAAGAATTGTACCCTGTGTGCAGCACTGTGCCCTGTGTGGAGCACTGTACCCTGTGTGGAGCACGGTAACCTGTGTGGAGCACTGTACCCTGTTTGGAGGACTGTACCCTGTGTGCAGCACTGTACCCTGTGTGGAGAACTGTACACTGTGTGCAATACTGTTCACTATGTGGAGATCTGCAAGCTGTGTGGAGCACTGTACCCTCTGTGCAGGACTGTATTCTGTGTGGAGCACTGTACCCTGTGTGGAAGACTGTACCTTGTGTGGAGCACTGTACCCTGTATGCAGCACTGCACCCTGTGTGGAGCAATCTACACTGTGTGGAGCACTGTACTCTGTGTGGAGGATTTACCCTGTGTGGAGGACTGTACCCTGTGTGGAGCACTCTACACTGTGGGGAGGAATGTACCCTAAGGGCATCACTGTACCCTGTGTGGACCAGTGTAACCTGTGTGCGGCACAGTTCACTTGTGGAGCTCTGCAAACTGTGTGGAGCACTGTTCCCTGTGTGGAGCACTGTACCCTGTGTGGAGCACTGTATCCTGTGTGGAGCACTGTTCCCTGTGTGGAGCACTGTACCCTTTGTGGAGTACTGTTCTCTGTGTGGAGGACTGTACCCTGTGTGCAGCACTATACACTGTGTGCATCACTGTACACTGTGTGCAACACGTACCCTGTGTGGAGGATTGTAACCTGTGTGGAGGACTGTCCCCTGTGTGGTGCACTGTGCCCTGTGTGTAGCACTGTACCCTTTGTGGTGCACTGTATCTTGTGTGGAGGACTGTATCCTGTGTGGATCACAGTGTCCTGTGTGGAGTACTGTACCCTGTGTGGAGCACTGTACCCTGTGTGGAGCACTGTACCCTGTGTGGAGCACTGTACCCTGTATGGAGCATTGTACCCTGTGTGGAGCACTGTACCCTGTGTGTAGCACTGTAACCTGAGTGGAGCACTGTAGACTGTGTGCAGCACTGTACCCTGTATGAGCACTGTAACCTGAGTGGATTACTGTACCCTGTGTGCAGGACCCTACCCTGTGTGAAGGACTGTACCCCATGTGCAGCACTGTACCCTGTGTGCAGCACTGTACCCTCTATGGTGCACTGTACCCTGTGTGCAGCACTGTACACTGTGTGCATCACTGTACACTGTGTGCAACACGTACCCTGTGTGGTGCACTGTATCTTGTGTGGAGGACTGTATCCTGTGTGGAGCACAGTGTCCTGTGTGGAGTACTGTACCCTGTGTGGAGCACTGTACCCTGTGTGGAGCACTGTACGCTGTGTGGAGGTCTTTACCCAGTGTGGAGAATTGTACCCTGTGTGCAGCACTGTGCCCTGTGTGGAGCACTGTACCCTGTGTGGAGCACTGTAACCTGTGTACAGCACGGTAACCTGTGTGGAGCACTGTACCCTGTTTGGAGGACTGTACCCAGTGTGCAGCACTGTACCCTGTGTGGAGCACTGTACCCTGTGTGCAGCACTGTACCCTGTGTGGAGCACTGTACCCTGTGTGCAGCACCCTACGCTGTGTGGAGGACTTTACACAGTGTGGAGGACTGTACCCTGTGTGCAGCACTGTAGCCTGTGTGGAGCACTGTATCCTGTGTGGAGCACTGTATCCTGAGTGGAGCACTGTACAGTGTGTGGAGCACTGTATCCTGTGGGCAGCACTATACCCTTTGTGGAGGACTGTACCCTGTGCGCAGCACTCTAACATGTGTGGAGCACTGTATCCTGTGTGCAGCACTGTAAACTGTGTGGAGAACTGTACCCTGCTTGCAGCACTGTACCCTGTGTGTAGCACTGTACACTGTGTGGAGGACTGTAACCTGTGTGGGGCACTGTACCCTATGTGCAGCACTGTACCCTGTGTGGAGCACTGTACGCTGTGTGGAGGTCTTTACCCAGTGTGAAGAATTGTACCCTGTGTGCAGCACTGTGCCCTGTGTGGAGCACTGTACCCTGTGTGGAGCACGGTAACCTGTGTGGAGCACTGTACCCTGTTTGGAGGACTGTACCCTGTGTGCAGCACTGTACCCTGTGTGGAGAACTGTACACTGTGTGCAATACTGTTCACTATGTGGAGATCTGCAAGCTGTGTGGAGCACTGTACCCTCTGTGCAGGACTGTATTCTGTGTGGAGCACTGTACCCTGTGTGGAAGACTGTACCTTGTGTGGAGCACTGTACCCTGTATGCAGCACTGCACCCTGTGTGGAGCAATCTACACTGTGTGGAGCACTGTACTCTGTGTGGAGGATTTACCCTGTGTGGAGGACTGTACCCTGTGTGGAGCACTGTACACTGTGGGGAGGAATGTACCCTATGGGCATCACTGTACCCTGTGTGGACCAGTGTAACCTGTGTGCAGCACAGTTCACTTGTGGAGCTCTGCAAACTGTGTGGAGCACTGTTCCCTGTGTGGAGCACTGTACCCTGTGTGGAGCACTGTAGCCTGTGTGGAGCACTGTATCCTGTGTGGAGCACTGTATCCTGAGTGGAGCACTGTACAGTGTGTGGAGCACTGTATCCTGTGGGCAGCACTGTACCCTTTGTGGAGGACTGTACCCTGTGCGCAGCACTCTAACCTGTGTGGAGCACTGTATCCTGTGTGCAGCACTGTAAACTGTGTGGAGAACTGTACCCTGCTTGCAGCACTGTACCCTGTGTGCAGCACTGTACCCTGTGTGGAGGACTGTAACCTGTGTGGGGCACTGTACCCTGTGTGCAGCACTGTACCCTGTGTGGAGCACTGTACGCTGTGTGGAGGTCTTTACCCAGTGTGCAGAATTGTACCCTGTGTGCAGCACTGTGCCCTGTGTGCAGCACTGTACCCTGTGTGGAGCACTGTAACCTGTGTACAGCGCGGTAACCTGTGTGGAGCACTGTACCCTGTTTGGAGGACTGTACCCTGTGTGCAGCACTGTACCCTGTGTGGAGAACTGTACACTGTGTGCAATACTGTTCACTATGTGGAGCTCGGCAAGCTGTGTGGAGCACTGTACCCTCTGTGCAGGACTGTATTCTGTGTGGAGCACTGTACCCTGTGTGGAAGACTGTGCCTTGTGTGGAGCACTGTACCCTGTATGCAGCACTGCACCCTGTGTGGAGCACTGTACTCTGTGTGGAGGATTTACCTTGTGTGGAGAACTGTACCCTGTGTGGAGCACTCTACACTGTGGGGAGGAATGTACCCTATGGGCATCACTGTACCCTGTGTGGACCAGTGTAACCTGTGTGCAGCACAGTTCACTTGTGGAGCTCTGCAAACTGTGTGGAGCACTGTTCCCTGTGTGGAGCACTGTACCCTGTGTGGAGTACTGTAGCCTGTGTGGAGCACTGTATCCTGTGTGGAGCACTGTATCCTGAGTGGAGCACTGTACAGTGTGTGGAGCACTGTATCCTGTGGGCAGCACTGTACCCTTTGTGGAGGACTGTACCCTGTGCGCAGCACTCTAACCTGTGTGGAGCACTGTATCCTGTGTGCAGCACTGTAAACTGTGTGGAGAACTGTACCCTGCTTGCAGCACTGTACCCTTTGTGCAGCACTGTACCCTGTGTGGAGGACTGTACCCTGTGTGGAGCACTGTACCCTGTGTGCAGCACTGTGCCCTTTGTGCAGCACTGTACCCTGTGTGCAGCACTCTACCCTGTGTGGAGGACTGTACCCTGTGTGGAGCACTGTACCCTGTGTGCAACACTGTACACTTTGTGCAGCACTGTACCCTGTGTGGAGAACTGTTCCCCGTGGGTAGGACGGTACCCTGTGTGCAACACAGTACCCAGTGTGGAGCACTGTACCCTGTGTGCAGCACTCTACCCTGTGTGTAGGACTGTACCCTGTGTGCAACACTGCACCCTGTATGGAGCACTGTACCATTTGTGCAGCACTGTACCCTGTGTTTAGGACTGTACCCCATGTGGAGGACGGTACCTTGTGTGCAGCACTGCACCCTGTGTGGAGGACTGTACCCTGAGTGCAACACTGTACCCTGTGTGGAGCACTGTACCCTGTGTGCAGCACTGTACCCTGTGTGCAGCACTGTACCCTGTGTGTAGGACTGTACCCTGTGTGGTGCACCGTATCTTGTGTGGAGGACTGTATCCTGTGTGGAGCACAGTGTCCTGTGTGGAGTACTGTTCCCAGTGTGGAGCTCTGTACCCTGTGTGTAGGACTGTACCCTGTGTGCAGCACTGTACCCTGTGTGGAGCACTGGATCCTGTGTCCATAACTGTACCATGGGTGCAGCACTTTACCCTGTATGGAGCACAGTACCCTGTGTGCAGCACTGTACACTGTGTGGAGGACATTACCCAGTGTGGAGGACTGTACCCTGTGTGCAGCACTGTGCCCTGTGTGGAGGACTGCACCCTGTGTGGAACACTGTACCCTGTGTGGAGGACTGTACCCTGTGTGCAGCGCTGTACCCTGTGTGGAGCTCTGTATATTGTGTGCAGCACTGTAACCTGTGAGTAGGACTATGACCTGTGTGCAGCACTGTACCCTGTATGGAGCACCGTACCCTAAATGCAGCACTGTTCCCTGTCTGGAGGACGGTACCCCATGTGCAGCACTGTACCCTGTGTACAGCACTGTACCCTGTGTAGAGGACTGTACCCTTTGTGCAACACTGTACCCTCTGTGGTGCACTGTACCCTGCGTGCAGCACTGTACCCTGTGTGCATCACTGTGCACTGTGTGCAACACTGTACCCTGTGTGGCGGATTGTACCCTGTGTGGAGGATTGTACCCTATGTGGAGGACTGTAGCCGGTGTGCAACACTGTACCCTGTGTGGAGCACTGTACCCTGTGTGCAGCACTGTACCCTGTGTGGAGCACTGTACCCTGTGTGCAGCACCCTACGCTGTGTGGAGGACTTTACACAGTGTGGAGGACTGTACCCTGTGTGCAGCACTGTGCCCTGTGTGGAACACTGTACCCTGTGTGGAACAATGTACCCTGTGTGCAGCACTGTAACCTGTGTGGAGGACTGTACCCTGTGTGCAGCACTGTACCCTGTTTGGACGACTGTACCCTGTGTGCAGCACTGTACCCTGTATGGAGCACTGTACCCTATATGCAGCACTGTTCCCTGTCTGGAGGACGGTACCCCATGTGCAGCAGTGTACCCTGTGTGCAGCACTGTACCCTCTGTGGTGCACTGTACCCTGCGTGCAGCACTGTACCCTGTGTGCGTCAATGTGCACTGTGTGCAACACTGTACCCTGTGTGGCAGATTGTACCCTGTGTGGAGGATTGTACCCTGTTTGGAGGACTGTAGCCGGTGAGCAACACTGTACCCTGTGTGGAGCACGGTAACCTGTGTGCAGCACTCTACCCTGTGTGGAGCACTGTACCCTGTGTGGAGGACTGTACCCTGTGCGGAGCACTGTACACTGTGTGCAGCAATGCAACCTGTGTGGAGGTCTGTACCCTGTGTGGAGCAGTGTACCCTGTTTGGAGGACTGTACCCTGTGTGCAGCACTGTAACCTGTGTGGAGCACTGTACCCTGTGTGCCGCACTCTGCCCTGTGTGGAGCACTGTACCCTGTGTTGAACACTGTACCCTGTGTGCAGCACTGTAACCTGTGTGGAGGACTGTACCCTGTGTGCAGCACTGTACCCTGTTTGTACGACTCTACCCTGTGTGCAGCACTGTACCCTGTGTGGAGCACTGTACCCTGTGTGCAGCACTGTTCACTGTGTGGAGCTCTGCAAACAGTGTGGAGCACTGTACCCTCTGTACAGGACAGTATTCTGTGTGGAGCACTTTATCCTGTGTGGAGGACTGTAACCTGTGTGGAGCACTGTTCCCATTGTGTAGAACTGTACTCCATCTGCAGCACGGTACCCTGTGTGGAGCAATGTACCCTGTGTGGAGCACAGTACCCTGGGTGCAGCACTGTACCCTGTGTGGAGCACTGTATCCTGTGTCCAGCACTACCCGGTGTGCAGCACTGTATCCTGTGTGCAGCACTGTACCCTGTGTGGAGCACTGTATCCTGTGTCCAGCACTACCCTGTGTGCAGCATTGTACCCTGCGTGGAGCACTGTACCCTGTGTGCAGCACTGTGCCCTGTGTGGAACACTGTACCCTGTGTGGAACAATGTACCCTGTGTGCAGCACTGTAACCTGTGTGGAGGACTGTACCCTGTGTGCAGCACTGTACCCTGTTTGGACGACTGTACCCTGTGTGCAGCACTGTACCCTGTATGGAGCACTGTACCCTATATGCAGCACTGTTCCCTGTCTGGAGGACGGTACCCCATGTGCAGCAGTGTACCCTGTGTGCAGCACTGTACCCTCTGTGGTGCACTGTACCCTGCGTGCAGCACTGTACCCTGTGTGCGTCAATGTGCACTGTGTGCAACACTGTACCCTGTGTGGCAGATTGTACCCTGTGTGGAGGATTGTACCCTGTTTGGAGGACTGTAGCCGGTGAGCAACACTGTACCCTGTGTGGAGCACGGTACCCTGTGTGCAGCACTCTACCCAGTGTGGAGCACTGTACCCTGTGTGGAGGACTGTACCCTGTGCGGAGCACTGTACACTGTGTGCAGCAATGCAACCTGTGTGGAGGTCTGTACCCTGTGTGGAGCAGTGTACCCTGTTTGGAGGACTGTACCCTGTGTGCAGCACTGTAACCTGTGTGGAGCACTGTACCCTGTGTGCCGCACTCTGCCCTGTGTGGAGCACTGTACCCTGTGTTGAACACTGTACCCTGTGTGCAGCACTGTAACCTGTGTGGAGGACTGTACCCTGTGTGCAGCACTGTACCCTGTTTGTACGACTCTACCCTGTGTGCAGCACTGTACCCTGTGTGGAGCACTGTACCCTGTGTGCAGCACTGTTCACTGTGTGGAGCTCTGCAAACTGTGTGGAGCACTGTACCCTCTGTACAGGACAGTATTCTGTGTGGAGCACTTTATCCTGTGTGGAGGACTGTAACCTGTGTGGAGCACTGTTCCCATTGTGTAGAACTGTACTCCATCTGCAGCACGGTACCCTGTGTGGAGCAATGTACCCTGTGTGGAGCACAGTACCCGGGGTGCAGCACTGTACCCTGTGTGGAGCACTGTATCCTGTGTCCAGCACTACCCGGTGTGCAGCACTGTATCCTGTGTGCAGCACTGTACCCTGTGTGGAGCACTGTATCCTGTGTCCAGCACTACCCTGTGTGCAGCATTGTACCCTGTGTGGAGCACTGTACCCTGTGTGCAGCACCTTAGCCTGTGTGGAGCAATGAAGCCTTTGTGCAGCACTGTACCCTGTGCGGAGCACTGTACCCTGAGTGGAGCACTGTATACTGTGTGGAGCACTGTACCCTGTGTGGAGCACTGTAACCTGAGAGGAGCACTGTAGACTGTATGGAGCACTGTATCCTGTGTGCAGCACTGTACCCTGTATGAGCACTGTAACCTGAGTGGAGCATTGTACCATGTGTGCAGGACCCTACCCTGTGTGAATGACTGTACCCCATGTGCAGCACTGTACCCTGTGTGCAGCACTGTACCCTGTGTGGAGGACTGTACCCTGTGTGCAACACTGTACCTTCTGTGGTGCACTGTACCCTGTGTGCAGCACTGTACACTGTGTGCATCACTGTACACTGTGTGCAACACGTACCCTGTGTGGAGGATTGTAACCTGTGTGGAGGACTGTCCCCTGTGTGGCGCACTGTGCCCTGTGTGTAGCACTGTACCCTGTGTGGTGCACTGTATCTTGTGTGGAGGACTGTATCCTGTGTGAAGCACAGTGTCCTGTGTGGAGTACTGTACCCTGTGTGGAGCACTGTACCCTGTGTGGAGCACTGTACGCTGTGTGGAGGACTTTACCCAGTGTGGAGGATTGTACCCTGTGTGCAGCACTGTGCCCTGTGTGGAGCACTGTACCCTGTGTGGAGCACTATAACCTGTGTACAGCACTGTAACCTGTGTGGAGCACTGTACCCTGTTTGGAGGACTGTACCCTGTGTGCAGCACTGTACCCTGTGTACAGCACTGTAACCTGTGTGGAGCACTGTACCCTGTATGGAGAACTACACTGTGTGCAACACTGTTCACTATGTGGAGCTCTGCAAACTGTGTGGAGCACTGTACCCTCTGTGCAGGACTGTATTCTGTGTGGAGCACTGTACCCTGTGTGGAGGACTGTACCTTGTGTGGAGCACTGTTCCCTGTATGCAGCACTGCACCCTGTGTGGAGCACTCTACACTGTGTGGAGCACTGTACTCTGTGTGGAGGATTTACCCTGTGTGGAGCACTGTACCCTGTGTGCAGCACAGATCCCTGTGTGGAGCACTCTACACTGTGGGGAGGACTGTACCCTATGGGCATCACTGTACCCTGTGTGGACCAGTGTAACCTGTGTGCAGCACTGTTCACTGTGTGGAGCTCCGCAAACTTTGTGGAGCACTGTATCCTCTGTGCAGGACTGTATTCTGTGTGGAGCACTGTTCCCTGTGTGGAGCACTGTACTCTGTGTGGAGCACTGTAGCCTGTGTGGGGCACTATATCCTATGTGGAGCACTGTATCCTGAGTGGAGCACTGTACCCTGTCTGGAGCACTGTACCCTGTGTGCAGCACTGTACCCTGTTTGTACGACTCTACCCTGTGTGCAGCACTGTACCCTGTGTGGAGCACTGTACCCTGTGTGCAGCACTGTTCACTGTGTGGAGCTCTGCAAACTGTGTGGAGCACTGTACCCTCTGTGCAGGACAGTATTCTGTGTGGAGCACTGTACCCTGTGTGGAGGACTGTAACCTGTGTGGAGCACTGTTCCCATTGTGTAGAACTGTACTCCGTCTGCAGCACGGTACCCTGTGTGGAGCAATGTACCCTGTGTGGAGCACAGTACCCTGGGTGCGGCACTGTACCCTGTGTGGAGCACTGTATCCTGTGTCCAGCACTACCCGGTGTGCAGCACTGTATCCTGTGTGCAGCACTGTACCCTGTGTGGAGCACTGTATCCTGTGTCCAGCACTACCCTGTGTGCAGCATTGTATCCTGTGTGGAGCACTGTACCCTGTGTGCAGCACTGTACCCTGAGTGGAGCACTGTATACTGTGTGCAGCACTGTACCCTGTGTGGAGCACTGTAACCTGAGTGGAGCACTGTAGACTATATGGAGCACTGTATCCTGTGTGCAGCACTGTACCCTGTATGAGCACTGTAACCTGAGTGGAGCATTGTACCCTGTGTGCAGGACCCTACCCTGTGTGAAGGACTGTACCCCATGTGCAGCACTGTACCCTGTGTGCAGCACTGTACCCTGTGTGGAGGACTGTACCCTGTGTGCAACACTGTACCTTCTGTGGTGCACTGTACCCTGTGTGCAGCACTGTACACTGTGTGCATCACTGTACACTGTGTGCAACACGTACCCTGTGTGGAGGATTGTAACCTGTGTGGAGGACTGTCCCCTGTGTGGTGCACTGTACCCTGTGTGTAGCACTGTACCTTGTGTGGTGCACTGTATCTTGTGTGGAGGACTGTATCCTGTGTGGAGCACAGTGTCCTGTGTGGAGTACTGTACCCTGTGTGGAGCACTGTACCCTGTGTGGAGCACTGTACGCTGTGTGGAGGACTTTACCCAGTGTGGAGGATTGTACCCTGTGTGCAGCACTGTGCCCTGTGTGGAGCACTGTACCCTGTGTGGAGCACTGTAACCTGTGTACAGCACTGTAACCTGTGTGGAGAACTGTACACTGTGTGCAACACTGTTCACTATGTGGAGCACTGCAAACTGTGTGGAGCACTGTACCCTCTGTGCAGGACTGTATTCTGTGTGGAGAACTGTACCCTGTGTGGAGGACTGTACCTTGTGTGGAGCACTGTGCCCTGTATGCAGCACTGCACCCTGTGTGGAGCACTCTACACTGTGTGGAGCACTGTACTCTGTGTGGAGGATTTACCCTGTGTGGAGGACTGTACCCTGTGTGGAGCACTGTACCCTGTGTGCAGCACTGATCCCTGTGTGGAGCACTCTACACTGTGGGGAGGACTGTACCCTGTGTGCATCACTCTACCCTGTGTGGACCAGTGCAAACTGTGTGCAGCACAGTTCACTGTGTGGAGCTCTGCAAACTGTGTGGAGCACTGTATCCTCTGTGCAGGACTGTATTCTGTGTGGAGCACTGTTCCCTGTGTGGAGCACTGTACCCTGTGTGGAGCACTGTACCCTGTGTGGAGCACTGTAACCTGTGTACAGCACTGTAACCTGTGTGGAGCACTGTACCCTGTATGGAGAACTGTACACTGTGTGCAACACTGTTCACTATGTGGAGCTCTGCAAACTGTGTGGAGCACTGTACCCTCTGTGCAGGACTGTATTCTGTGTGGAGCACTGTACTCTGTGTGGAGGACTGTACCTTGTGTGGAGCACTGTGCCCTGTATGCAGCACTGCACCCTGTGTGGAGCACTCTTCACTGTGTGGAGCACTGTACTCTGTGTGGAGGATTTACCCTGTGTGGAGCACTGTACCCTGTGTGCAGCACTGAACCCTGTGTGGAGCACTCTACACTGTGGGGAGGACTGTACCCTATGGGCATCACTGTACCCTGTGTGGACCAGTGCAACCTGTGTGCAGCACAGTTCACTGTTTGGAGCTCTGCAAACTGTGGGGGGCACTGTATCCTCTGTGCAGGACTGTATTCTGTGTGGAGCACTGTACCCTGTTTGGAGCACTGTAGCCTGTGTGGAGCACTGTATCCTGTGTGGAGCACTGTATCCTGAGTGGAGCACTGTACCCTGTGTGGAGCACTGTACCCAGTGTGGAGCACTGTACCCTTTGTGGAGGACTGTACCCCTGTGCGCAGCACTCTAACCTGTGTGGAGCACTGTATCCTGTGTGCAGCACTGTAAACTGTGTGGAGAACTGTACCCTGCTTGCAGCACTGTACCCTTTGTGCAGCACTGTACCCTGTGTGGATGACTGTACCCTGTGTGGGGCACTGTACCCTGTGTGCAACACTGCACCCTGTGTGGAATACTGTACCATTTGTGCAGCACTGTACCCTGTGTTTAGGACTGTACCCCATGTGGAGGACGGTACCCTGTGTGCAGCACTGCACCCTGTGTGGAGGATTGTACCCTGAGTGCAACACTGTACCCTGTGTGGAGCACTGTACCCTATGTGCAACACTGCACCCTGTGTGAAGCACTGTACCATTTGTGCAGCACTGTACCCTCTGTTTAGGACTGTACCCCATGTGGAGGACTGTACCCTTTGTGCAACATTGTACCCTCTGTGGTGCACTGTACCCTGCGTGCAGCACTGTACCCTGTGTGCATCACTGTGCACTGTGTGCAACACTGTACCCTGTGTGGCGGATTGTACCCTGTGTGGAGGATTGTACCCTATGTGGAGGACTGTAGCCAGTGTGCAACACTGTACCCTGTGTGGAGCACTGTACCCTGTGTGCAGCACTGTACCCTGTGTGGAGCACTGTACCCTGTGTGCAGCACTCTACGCTGTGTGGAGGACTTTACACAGTGTGGAGGACTGTACCCTGTGTGCAGCACTGTGCCCTGTGTGGAACACTGTACCCTGTGTGGAACAATGTACCCTGTGTGCAGCACTGTAACCTGTGTGGAGGACTGTACCCTGTGTGCAGCACTGTACCCTGTTTGCCGACTGTACCCTGTGTGCAGCACTGTACTCTGTATGGAGCACTGTACCCTATATGCAGCACTGTTCCCTGTCTGGAGGACTGTACCCCATGTGCAGCACTGTACCCTGTGTGCAGCACTGTACCCTGTGTGGAGCACTGTACCCTGTGTGCAGCACTCTACCCTGTGTGTAGGACTGTACCCTGTGTGCAACACTGCACCCTGTATGGAGCACTGTACCATTTGTGCAGCACTGTACCCTGTGTTTAGGACTGTACCCCATGTGGAGGACGGTACCTTGTGTGCAGCACTGCACCCTGTGTGGAGGACTGTACCCTGAGTGCAACACTGTACCCTGTGTGGAGCACTGTACCCTGTGTGCAGCACTGTACCCTGTGTGCAGCACTGTACCCTGTGTGTAGGACTGTACCCTGTGTGGTGCACCGTATCTTGTGTGGAGGACTGTATCCTGTGTGGAGCACAGTGTCCTGTGTGGAGTACTGTACCCTGTGTGGAGCTCTGTACCCTGTGTGTAGGACTGTACCCTGTGTGCAGCACTGTACCCTGTGTGGAGCACTGGATCCTGTGTCCATAACTGTACCATGGGTGCAGCACTTTACCCTGTATGGAGCACAGTACCCTGTGTGCAGCACTGTACACTGTGTAGAGGACATTACCCAGTGTGGAGGACTGTACCCTGTGTGCAGCACTGTGCCCTGTGTGGAGGACTGCACCCTGTGTGGAACACTGTACCCTGTGTGGAGCACTGTACCCTGTGTGCAGCGCTGTACCCTGTGTGGAGCTCTGTATATTGTGTGCAGCACTGTAACCTGTGAGTAGGACTATGACCTGTGTGCAGCACTGTACCCTGTATGGAGCACCGTACCCTAAATGCAGCACTGTTCCCTGTCTGGAGGACTGTACCCCATGTGCAGCACTGTACCCTGTGTGCAGCACTGTACCCTGTGTAGAGGACTGTACCCTTTGTGCAACACTGTACCCTCTGTGGTGCACTGTACCCTGCGTGCAGCACTGTACCCTGTGTGCATCACTGTGCACTGTGTGCAACACTGTACCCTGTGTGGCGGATTGTACCCTGTGTGGAGGATTGTACCCTATGTGGAGGACTGTAGCCGGTGTGCAACACTGTACCCTGTGTGGAGCACTGTACCCTGTGTGCAGCACTGTACCCTGTGTGGAGCACTGTACCCTGTGTGCAGCACCCTACGCTGTGTGGAGGACTTTACACAGTGTGGAGGACTGTACCCTGTGTGCAGCACTGTGCCCTGTGTGGAACACTGTACCCTGTGTGGAACAATGTACCCTGTGTGCAGCACTGTAACCTGTGTGGAGGACTGTACCCTGTGTGCAGCACTGTACCCTGTTTGGACGACTGTACCCTGTGTGCAGCACTGTACCCTGTATGGAGCACTGTACCCTATATGCAGCACTGTTCCCTGTCTGGAGGACGGTACCCCATGTGCAGCAGTGTACCCTGTGTGCAGCACTGTACCCTCTGTGGTGCACTGTACCCTGCGTGCAGCACTGTACCCTGTGTGCGTCAATGTGCACTGTGTGCAACACTGTACCCTGTGTGGCAGATTGTACCCTGTGTGGAGGATTGTACCCTGTTTGGAGGACTGTAGCCGGTGAGCAACACTGTACCCTGTGTGGAGCACGGTAACCTGTGTGCAGCACTCTACCCTGTGTGGAGCACTGTACCCTGTGTGGAGGACTGTACCCTGTGCGGAGCACTGTACACTGTGTGCAGCAATGCAACCTGTGTGGAGGTCTGTACCCTGTGTGGAGCAGTGTACCCTGTTTGGAGGACTGTACCCTGTGTGCAGCACTGTAACCTGTGTGGAGCACTGTACCCTGTGTGCCGCACTCTGCCCTGTGTGGAGCACTGTACCCTGTGTTGAACACTGTACCCTGTGTGCAGCACTGTAACCTGTGTGGAGGACTGTACCCTGTGTGCAGCACTGTACCCTGTTTGTACGACTCTACCCTGTGTGCAGCACTGTACCCTGTGTGGAGCACTGTACCCTGTGTGCAGCACTGTTCACTGTGTGGAGCCCTGCAAACTGTGTGGAGCACTGTACCCTCTGTACAGGACAGTATTCTGTGTGGAGCACTTTATCCTGTGTGGAGGACTGTAACCTGTGTGGAGCACTGTTCCCATTGTGTAGAACTGTACTCCATCTGCAGCACGGTACCCTGTGTGGAGCAATGTACCCTGTGTGGAGCACAGTACCCTGGGTGCAGCACTGTACCCTGTGTGGAGCACTGTATCCTGTGTCCAGCACTACCCGGTGTGCAGCACTGTATCCTGTGTGCAGCACTGTACCCTGTGTGGAGCACTGTATCCTGTGTCCAGCACTACCCTGTGTGCAGCATTGTACCCTGCGTGGAGCACTGTACCCTGTGTGCAGCACCTTAGCCTGTGTGGAGCAATGAAGCCTTTGTGCAGCACTGTACCCTGTGCGGAGCACTGTACCCTGTGTGGGAGCACTGTATACTGTGTGGAGCACTGTACCCTGTGCGGAGCACTGTACCCTGAGAGGAGCACTGTATACTGTGTGGAGCACTGTACCCTGTGTGGAGCACTGTAACCTGAGTGGAGCACTGTAGACTGTATGGAGCACTGTATACTGTGTGCAGCACTGTACCCTGTATGAGCACTGTAACCTGAGTGGAGCATTGTACCCTGTGTGCAGGACCCTACCCTATGTGAAGGACTGTACCCCATGTGCAGCACTGTACCCTGTGTGCAGCACTGTACCCTGTGTGGAGGACTGTACCCTGTGTGCAACACTGTACCTTCTGTGGTGCACTGTACCCTGTGTGCAGCACTGTACACTGTGTGCATCACTGTACACTGTGTGCAACACGTACCCTGTGTGGAGGATTGTAACCTGTGTGGAGGACTGTCCCCTGTGTGGTGCACTGTACCCTGTGTGTAGCACTGTACCTTGTGTGGTGCACTGTATCTTGTGTGGAGGACTGTATCCTGTGTGGAGCACAGTGTCCTGTGTGGAGTACTGTACCCTGTGTGGAGCACTGTACCCTGTGTGGAGCACTGTACGCTGTGTGGAGGACTTTACCCAGTGTGGAGGATTGTACCCTGTGTGCAGCACTGTGCCCTGTGTGGAGCACTGTACCCTGTGTGGAGCACTGTAACCTGTGTACAGCACTGTAACCTGTGTGGAGAACTGTACACTGTGTGCAACACTGTTCACTATGTGGAGCACTGCAAACTGTGTGGAGCACTGTACCCTCTGTGCAGGACTGTATTCTGTGTGGAGAACTGTACCCTGTGTGGAGGACTGTACCTTGTGTGGAGCACTGTATCCTGTGTCCAGCACTACCCGGTGTGCAGCACTGTATCCTGTGTGCAGCACTGTACCCTGTGTGGAGCACTGTATCCTGTGTCCAGCACTACCCTGTGTGCAGCATTGTATCCTGTGTGGAGCACTGTACCCTGTGTGCAGCACTGTACCCTGAGTGGAGCACTGTATACTGTGTGGAGCACTGTACCCTGTGTGGAGCACTGTAACCTGAGTGGAGCACTGTAGACTGTATGGAGCACTGTATCCTGTGTGCAGCACTGTACCCTGTATGAGCACTGTAACCTGAGTGGAGCATTGTACCCTGTGTGCAGGACCCTACCCTGTGTGAAGGACTGTACCCCATGTGCAGCATTGTACCCTGTGTGCAGCACTGTACCCTGTGTGGAGGACTGTACCCTGTGTGCAACACTGTACCTTCTGTGGTGCACTGTACCCTGTGTGCAGCACTGTACACTGTGTGCATCACTGTACACTGTGTGCAACACGTACCCTGTGTGGAGGATTGTAACCTGTGTGGAGGACTGTCCCCTGTGTGGTGCACTGTGCCCTGTGTGTAGCACTGTACCCTGTGTGGTGCACTGTATCTTGTGTGGAGGACTGTATCCTGTGTGAAGCACAGTGTCCTGTGTGGAGTACTGTACCCTGTGTGGAGCACTGTACCCTGTGTGGAGCACTGTACGCTGTGTGGAGGACTTTACCCAGTGTGGAGGATTGTACCCTGTGTGCAGCACTGTGCCCTGTGTGGAGCACTGTACCCTGTGTGGAGCACTATAACCTGTGTACAGCACTGTAACCTGTGTGGAGCACTGTACCCTGTTTGGAGGACTGTACCCTGTGTGCAGCACTGTACCCTGTGTACAGCACTGTAACCTGTGTGGAGCACTGTACCCTGTATGGAGAACTACACTGTGTGCAACACTGTTCACTATGTGGAGCTCTGCAAACTGTGTGGAGCACTGTACCCTCTGTGCAGGACTGTATTCTGTGTGGAGCACTGTACCCTGTGTGGAGGACTGTACCTTGTGTGGAGCACTGTTCCCTGTATGCAGCACTGCACCCTGTGTGGAGCACTCTACACTGTGTGGAGCACTGTACTCTGTGCGGAGGATTTACCCTGTGTGGAGCACTGTACCCTGTGTGCAGCACAGAACCCTGTGTGGAGCACTCTACACTGTGGGGAGGACTGTACCCTATGGGCATCACTGTTCCCTGTGTGGACCAGTGTAACCTGTGTGCAGCACTGTTCACTGTGTGGAGCTCTGCAAACTTTGTGGAGCACTGTATCCTCTGTGCAGGACTGTATTCTGTGTGGAGCACTGTTCCCTGTGTGGAGCACTGTACTCTGTGTGGAGCACTGTAGCCTGTGTGGAGCACTATATCCTATGTGGAGCACTGTATCCTGAGTGGAGCACTGTACCCTGTCTGGAGCACTGTACCCTGTGTGCAGCACTGTACCCTGTTTGTACGACTCTACCCTGTGTGCAGCACTGTACCCTGTGTGGAGCACTGTACCCTGTGTGCAGCACTGTTCACTGTGTGGAGCTCTGCAAACTGTGTGGAGCACTGTACCCTCTGTGCAGGACAGTATTCTGTGTGGAGCACTGTACCCTGTGTGGAGGACTGTAACCTGTGTGGAGCACTGTTCCCATTGTGTAGAACTGTACTCCGTCTGCAGCACAGTACCCTGTGTGGAGCAATGTACCCTGTGTGGAGCACAGTACCCTGGGTGCGGCACTGTACCCTGTGTGGAGCACTGTATCCTGTGTCCAGCACTACCCGGTGTGCAGCACTGTATCCTGTGTGCAGCACTGTACCCTGTGTGGAGCACTGTATCCTGTGTCCAGCACTACCCTGTGTGCAGCATTGTATCCTGTGTGGAGCACTGTACCCTGTGTGCAGCACTGTACCCTGAGTGGAGCACTGTATACTGTGTGGAGCACTGTACCCTGTGTGGAGCACTGTAACCTGAGTGGAGCACTGTAGACTATATGGAGCACTGTATCCTGTGTGCAGCACTGTACCCTGTATGAGCACTGTAACCTGAGTGGAGCATTGTACCCTGTGTGCAGGACCCTACCCTGTGTGAAGGACTGTACCCCATGTGCAGCACTGTACCCTGTGTGCAGCACTGTACCCTGTGTGGAGGAC
The DNA here is from genome assembly GCA_026770705.1 of Isurus oxyrinchus. Lineage (NCBI taxonomy): Eukaryota > Metazoa > Chordata > Chondrichthyes > Lamniformes > Lamnidae > Isurus > Isurus oxyrinchus. The sequence continues at coordinate 7,340,880 of JANJGN010000007.1, read as the reverse complement.
TGTACCCTGTGTGCAACACTGTACCTTCTGTGGTGCACTGTACCCTGTGTGCAGCACTGTACACTGTGTGCATCACTGTACACTGTGTGCAACACGTACCCTGTGTGGAGGATTGTAACCTGTGTGGAGGACTGTCCCCTGTGTGGTGCACTGTACCCTGTGTGTAGCACTGTACCTTGTGTGGTGCACTGTATCTTGTGTGGAGGACTGTATCCTGTGTGGAGCACAGTGTCCTGTGTGGAGTACTGTACCCTGTGTGGAGCACTGTACCCTGTGTGGAGCACTGTACGCTGTGTGGAGGACTTTACCCAGTGTGGAGGATTGTACCCTGTGTGCAGCACTGTGCCCTGTGTGGAGCACTGTACCCTGTGTGGAGCACTGTAACCTGTGTACAGCACTGTAACCTGTGTGGAGAACTGTACACTGTGTGCAACACTGTTCACTATGTGGAGCACTGCAAACTGTGTGGAGCACTGTACCCTCTGTGCAGGACTGTATTCTGTGTGGAGAACTGTACCCTGTGTGGAGGACTGTACCTTGTGTGGAGCACTGTGCCCTGTATGCAGCACTGCACCCTGTGTGGAGCACTCTACACTGTGTGGAGCACTGTACTCTGTGTGGAGGATTTACCCTGTGTGGAGGACTGTACCCTGTGTGGAGCACTGTACCCTGTGTGCAGCACTGATCCCTGTGTGGAGCACTCTCCCCTGTGTGGAGGACTGTACCCTGTGTGCAGCACTGTACCCTGTTTGAAGCACTGTATCCTGTGTCCATAAATGTACCCTGTGTGCAGCACTGTACCCTGTGTGGAGCACTGTACCCTGTGTGCAGCACTGTAAGCTGTGTGGAGGACTTTACACAGTGTGGAGGACTGTACCCTGTGTGCAGCACTCTGCCCTGTGTGGAGCACTATACCCTGTGTTGAACACTGTACCCTGTGTGCAGCACTGAAACCTGTGTGGAGGACTGTACCCTGTGTGCAGCACTGTACCCTGTTTGTACGACTCTACCCTGTGTGCAGCACTGTACCCTGTGTGGAGCACTGTACCCTGTGTGCAGCATTGTTCACTGTGTGGAGCTCTGCAAACTGTGTGGAGCACTGTACCCTCTGTGCAGGACAGTATTCTGTGTGGAGCACTGTACCCTGTGTGGAGGACTGTAACCTGTGTGGAGCACTGTTCCCATTGTGTAGAACTGTACTCCGTCTGCAGCACTGTACCCTGTGTGGAGCAATGTACCCTGTGTGGAGCACAGTACCCTGGGTGCAGCACTGTACCCTGTGTGGAGCACTGTATCCTGTGTCCAGCACTACCAGGTGTGCAGCACTGTATCCTGTGTGCAGCACTGTACCCTGTGTGGAGCACTGTATCCTGTGTCCAGCACTATATCCTGTGTGGAGCACTGTATCCTGAGTGGAGTACTGTACAGTGTGTGGAGCACTGTACCCTGTGTGGAGCACTGTACCCTTTGTGGAGGACTGTACCCCTGTGCGCAGCACTCTAACCTGTGTGGAGCACTGTATCCTGTGTGCAGCACTGTAAACTGTGTGGAGAACTGTACCCTGCTTGCAGCACTGTACCCTGTGTGCAGCACTGTACCCTGTGTGGATGACTGTACCCTGTGTGAGGCACTGTACCCTGTGTGCAACACTGCACCCTGTGTGGAGCACTGTACCATTTGTGCAGCACTGTACCCTGGGTTTAGGACTGTACCCCATGTGGAGGACGGTACCCTGCGTGCAGCACTGCACCCTGTGTGGAGGATTGTACCCTGAGTGCAACACTGTACCCTGTGTGGAGCATTGTACCCTGTGTGCAGCACTGTACCCTGTGTGCAACACTTTACCCTGTGTGGAGGATTGTACCCTGTGTGGAGGACTGTTCCCTGTGTGGAGCACTGTACCCTGTGTGATGCACTGTATCTCAAGTGGAGGTCTGTATCCTGTGTGCATCACTGTACACTGTGTGCAACGCATACCCTGTGTGGAGGATTGTAACCTGTGTGGAGGACTGTACTCTGTGTGGTGCACTGTACCCTGTGTGTAGCACTGTACCCTGTGTGGTGCACTGTATCTTGTGTGGAGGACAGTATCCTGTGTGGAGCACTGTACGCTGTGTGGAGGACTTTACCCAGTGTGGAGGATTGTACCCTGTGTGCAGCACTGTGCCCTGTGTGGAGCACTGTACCCTGTGTGGAGCACTGTAACCTGTGTACAGCACTGTAACCTGTGTGGAGCACTGTACCCTGTTTGGAGGACTGCACCCTGTGTGGAGCACTCTACACTGTGTGGAGCACTGTACTCTGTGTGGAGGATTTACCCTGTGTGGAGCACTGTACCCTGTGTGGAGCACTGTACCCTGTGTGCAGCACTGCACCCTGTGTGGAGCACTCTGCACTGTGGGGAGGACTGTACCCTATGGGCATCACTCTAACGTGTGTGGACCAGTGTAACCTGTGTGCAGCACAGTTCACTGTGTGGAGCTCTGCAAACTTTGTGGAGCACTGTACCCTCTGTGCAGGACTGTATTCTGTGTGGAACACTGTTCCCTGTGTGGAGCACTGTACCCTGTGTGGAGCACTGTAGCCTGTATGGAGCACTGTATCCTGTGTGGAGCATGGTATCCTGAGTGGAGCGCTGTACAGTGTGTGGAGCACTGTATCCTGTGGGCAGCACTGTAACCTTTGTGGAGGAATGTACCCTGTGCGCAGCACTCTAACCAGTGTGGAGCACTGTATCCTGTGTGCAGCACTGTAAACTGTGTGGAGGACTGTACCCTGCTTGCAGCACTGTACCCTTTGTGCAGCACTGTACCCTGTGTGGAGGACTGTACCCCGTGTGGGGCACTGTACCCTGTGTGGAGCACTGTGCCCTGTGTGCAGCACAGTACCCTGTGTCGAGCACTGTACCCTGTGTTGTGGATTGTGCGCTGTGTGGAGCACTGTACCCTGTGTGGAGCCCTGTACACTGTGTGTAGCACGATATCCTGTGTGGAGCATTGTACCCTGTGTGCAGGACCCTACACTGTGTGAAGGACTGTACCCCATGTGCAGCACTGTACCCTGTGTGCAGCACTGTACCCTGTGTGGAGGACTGTACCCTGTGTGCAACACTGTACCTTCTGTGGTGCACTGTACCCTGTGTGCAGCACTGTACACTGTGTGCATCACTGTACACTGTGTGCAACACGTACCCTGTGTGGAGGATTGTAACCTGTGTGGAGGACTGTCCCCTGTGTGGTGCACTGTACCCTGTGTGTAGCACTGTACCTTGTGTGGTGCACTGTATCTTGTGTGGAGGACTGTATCCTGTGTGGAGCACAGTGTCCTGTGTGGAGTACTGTACCCTGTGTGGAGCACTGTACCCTGTGTGGAGCACTGTACGCTGTGTGGAGGACTTTACCCAGTGTGGAGGATTGTACCCTGTGTGCAGCACTGTGCCCTGTGTGGAGCACTGTACCCTGTGTGGAGCACTGTAACCTGTGTACAGCACTGTAACCTGTGTGGAGAACTGTACACTGTGTGCAACACTGTTCACTATGTGGAGCACTGCAAACTGTGTGGAGCACTGTACCCTCTGTGCAGGACTGTATTCTGTGTGGAGAACTGTACCCTGTGTGGAGGACTGTACCTTGTGTGGAGCACTGTATCCTGTGTCCAGCACTACCCGGTGTGCAGCACTGTATCCTGTGTGCAGCACTGTACCCTGTGTGGAGCACTGTATCCTGTGTCCAGCACTACCCTGTGTGCAGCATTGTATCCTGTGTGGAGCACTGTACCCTGTGTGCAGCACTGTACCCTGAGTGGAGCACTGTATACTGTGTGGAGCACTGTACCCTGTGTGGAGCACTGTAACCTGAGTGGAGCACTGTAGACTGTATGGAGCACTGTATCCTGTGTGCAGCACTGTACCCTGTATGAGCACTGTAACCTGAGTGGAGCATTGTACCCTGTGTGCAGGACCCTACCCTGTGTGAAGGACTGTACCCCATGTGCAGCATTGTACCCTGTGTGCAGCACTGTACCCTGTGTGGAGGACTGTACCCTGTGTGCAACACTGTACCTTCTGTGGTGCACTGTACCCTGTGTGCAGCACTGTACACTGTGTGCATCACTGTACACTGTGTGCAACACGTACCCTGTGTGGAGGATTGTAACCTGTGTGGAGGACTGTCCCCTGTGTGGTGCACTGTGCCCTGTGTGTAGCACTGTACCCTGTGTGGTGCACTGTATCTTGTGTGGAGGACTGTATCCTGTGTGAAGCACAGTGTCCTGTGTGGAGTACTGTACCCTGTGTGGAGCACTGTACCCTGTGTGGAGCACTGTACGCTGTGTGGAGGACTTTACCCAGTGTGGAGGATTGTACCCTGTGTGCAGCACTGTGCCCTGTGTGGAGCACTGTACCCTGTGTGGAGCACTATAACCTGTGTACAGCACTGTAACCTGTGTGGAGCACTGTACCCTGTTTGGAGGACTGTACCCTGTGTGCAGCACTGTACCCTGTGTACAGCACTGTAACCTGTGTGGAGCACTGTACCCTGTATGGAGAACTACACTGTGTGCAACACTGTTCACTATGTGGAGCTCTGCAAACTGTGTGGAGCACTGTACCCTCTGTGCAGGACTGTATTCTGTGTGGAGCACTGTACCCTGTGTGGAGGACTGTACCTTGTGTGGAGCACTGTTCCCTGTATGCAGCACTGCACCCTGTGTGGAGCACTCTACACTGTGTGGAGCACTGTACTCTGTGCGGAGGATTTACCCTGTGTGGAGCACTGTACCCTGTGTGCAGCACAGAACCCTGTGTGGAGCACTCTACACTGTGGGGAGGACTGTACCCTATGGGCATCACTGTTCCCTGTGTGGACCAGTGTAACCTGTGTGCAGCACTGTTCACTGTGTGGAGCTCTGCAAACTTTGTGGAGCACTGTATCCTCTGTGCAGGACTGTATTCTGTGTGGAGCACTGTTCCCTGTGTGGAGCACTGTACTCTGTGTGGAGCACTGTAGCCTGTGTGGAGCACTATATCCTATGTGGAGCACTGTATCCTGAGTGGAGCACTGTACCCTGTCTGGAGCACTGTACCCTGTGTGCAGCACTGTACCCTGTTTGTACGACTCTACCCTGTGTGCAGCACTGTACCCTGTGTGGAGCACTGTACCCTGTGTGCAGCACTGTTCACTGTGTGGAGCTCTGCAAACTGTGTGGAGCACTGTACCCTCTGTGCAGGACAGTATTCTGTGTGGAGCACTGTACCCTGTGTGGAGGACTGTAACCTGTGTGGAGCACTGTTCCCATTGTGTAGAACTGTACTCCGTCTGCAGCACAGTACCCTGTGTGGAGCAATGTACCCTGTGTGGAGCACAGTACCCTGGGTGCGGCACTGTACCCTGTGTGGAGCACTGTATCCTGTGTCCAGCACTACCCGGTGTGCAGCACTGTATCCTGTGTGCAGCACTGTACCCTGTGTGGAGCACTGTATCCTGTGTCCAGCACTACCCTGTGTGCAGCATTGTATCCTGTGTGGAGCACTGTACCCTGTGTGCAGCACTGTACCCTGAGTGGAGCACTGTATACTGTGTGGAGCACTGTACCCTGTGTGGAGCACTGTAACCTGAGTGGAGCACTGTAGACTATATGGAGCACTGTATCCTGTGTGCAGCACTGTACCCTGTATGAGCACTGTAACCTGAGTGGAGCATTGTACCCTGTGTGCAGGACCCTACCCTGTGTGAAGGACTGTACCCCATGTGCAGCACTGTACCCTGTGTGCAGCACTGTACCCTGTGTGGAGGACTGTACCCTGTGTGCAACACTGTACCTTCTGTGGTGCACTGTACCCTGTGTGCAGCACTGTACACTGTGTGCATCACTGTACACTGTGTGCAACACGTACCCTGTGTGGAGGATTGTAACCTGTGTGGAGGACTGTCCCCTGTGTGGTGCACTGTACCCTGTGTGTAGCACTGTACCTTGTGTGGTGCACTGTATCTTGTGTGGAGGACTGTATCCTGTGTGGAGCACAGTGTCCTGTGTGGAGTACTGTACCCTGTGTGGAGCACTGTACCCTGTGTGGAGCACTGTACGCTGTGTGGAGGACTTTACCCAGTGTGGAGGATTGTACCCTGTGTGCAGCACTGTGCCCTGTGTGGAGCACTGTACCCTGTGTGGAGCACTGTAACCTGTGTACAGCACTGTAACCTGTGTGGAGAACTGTACACTGTGTGCAACACTGTTCACTATGTGGAGCACTGCAAACTGTGTGGAGCACTGTACCCTCTGTGCAGGACTGTATTCTGTGTGGAGAACTGTACCCTGTGTGGAGGACTGTACCTTGTGTGGAGCACTGTGCCCTGTATGCAGCACTGCACCCTGTGTGGAGCACTCTACACTGTGTGGAGCACTGTACTCTGTGTGGAGGATTTACCCTGTGTGGAGGACTGTACCCTGTGTGGAGCACTGTACCCTGTGTGCAGCACTGATCCCTGTGTGGAGCACTCTCCCCTGTGTGGAGGACTGTACCCTGTGTGCAGCACTGTACCCTGTTTGAAGCACTGTATCCTGTGTCCATAAATGTACCCTGTGTGCAGCACTGTACCCTGTGTGGAGCACTGTACCCTGTGTGCAGCACTGTAAGCTGTGTGGAGGACTTTACACAGTGTGGAGGACTGTACCCTGTGTGCAGCACTCTGCCCTGTGTGGAGCACTATACCCTGTGTTGAACACTGTACCCTGTGTGCAGCACTGAAACCTGTGTGGAGGACTGTACCCTGTGTGCAGCACTGTACCCTGTTTGTACGACTCTACCCTGTGTGCAGCACTGTACCCTGTGTGGAGCACTGTACCCTGTGTGCAGCATTGTTCACTGTGTGGAGCTCTGCAAACTGTGTGGAGCACTGTACCCTCTGTGCAGGACAGTATTCTGTGTGGAGCACTGTACCCTGTGTGGAGGACTGTAACCTGTGTGGAGCACTGTTCCCATTGTGTAGAACTGTACTCCGTCTGCAGCACTGTACCCTGTGTGGAGCAATGTACCCTGTGTGGAGCACAGTACCCTGGGTGCAGCACTGTACCCTGTGTGGAGCACTGTATCCTGTGTCCAGCACTACCAGGTGTGCAGCACTGTATCCTGTGTGCAGCACTGTACCCTGTGTGGAGCACTGTATCCTGTGTCCAGCACTATATCCTGTGTGGAGCACTGTATCCTGAGTGGAGTACTGTACAGTGTGTGGAGCACTGTACCCTGTGTGGAGCACTGTACCCTTTGTGGAGGACTGTACCCCTGTGCGCAGCACTCTAACCTGTGTGGAGCACTGTATCCTGTGTGCAGCACTGTAAACTGTGTGGAGAACTGTACCCTGCTTGCAGCACTGTACCCTGTGTGCAGCACTGTACCCTGTGTGGATGACTGTACCCTGTGTGAGGCACTGTACCCTGTGTGCAACACTGCACCCTGTGTGGAGCACTGTACCATTTGTGCAGCACTGTACCCTGGGTTTAGGACTGTACCCCATGTGGAGGACGGTACCCTGCGTGCAGCACTGCACCCTGTGTGGAGGATTGTACCCTGAGTGCAACACTGTACCCTGTGTGGAGCATTGTACCCTGTGTGCAGCACTGTACCCTGTGTGCAACACTTTACCCTGTGTGGAGGATTGTACCCTGTGTGGAGGACTGTTCCCTGTGTGGAGCACTGTACCCTGTGTGATGCACTGTATCTCAAGTGGAGGTCTGTATCCTGTGTGCATCACTGTACACTGTGTGCAACGCATACCCTGTGTGGAGGATTGTAACCTGTGTGGAGGACTGTACTCTGTGTGGTGCACTGTACCCTGTGTGTAGCACTGTACCCTGTGTGGTGCACTGTATCTTGTGTGGAGGACAGTATCCTGTGTGGAGCACTGTACGCTGTGTGGAGGACTTTACCCAGTGTGGAGGATTGTACCCTGTGTGCAGCACTGTGCCCTGTGTGGAGCACTGTACCCTGTGTGGAGCACTGTAACCTGTGTACAGCACTGTAACCTGTGTGGAGCACTGTACCCTGTTTGGAGGACTGCACCCTGTGTGGAGCACTCTACACTGTGTGGAGCACTGTACTCTGTGTGGAGGATTTACCCTGTGTGGAGCACTGTACCCTGTGTGGAGCACTGTACCCTGTGTGCAGCACTGCACCCTGTGTGGAGCACTCTGCACTGTGGGGAGGACTGTACCCTATGGGCATCACTCTACCGTGTGTGGACCAGTGTAACCTGTGTGCAGCACAGTTCACTGTGTGGAGCTCTGCAAACTTTGTGGAGCACTGTACCCTCTGTGCAGGACTGTATTCTGTGTGGAACACTGTTCCCTGTGTGGAGCACTGTACCCTGTGTGGAGCACTGTAGCCTGTATGGAGCACTGTATCCTGTGTGGAGCATGGTATCCTGAGTGGAGCACTGTACAGTGTGTGGAGCACTGTATCCTGTGGGCAGCACTGTAACCTTTGTGGAGGAATGTACCCTGTGCGCAGCACTCTAACCAGTGTGGAGCACTGTATCCTGTGTGCAGCACTGTAAACTGTGTGGAGGACTGTACCCTGCTTGCAGCACTGTACCCTTTGTGCAGCACTGTACCCTGTGTGGAGGACTGTACCCCGTGTGGGGCACTGTACCCTGTGTGGAGCACTGTGCCCTGTGTGCAGCACAGTACCCTGTGTCGAGCACTGTACCCTGTGTTGTGGATTGTGCGCTGTGTGGAGCACTGTACCCTGTGTGGAGCCCTGTACACTGTGTGTAGCACGATATCCTGTGTGGAGCATTGTACCCTGTGTGCAGGACCCTACACTGTGTGAAGGACTGTACCCCATGTGCAGCACTGTACCCTGTGTGCAGCACTGTACCCTGTGTGGAGGACTGTACCCTGTGTGCAACACTGTACCTTCTGTGGTGCACTGTACCCTGTGTGCAGCACTGTACACTGTGTGCATCACTGTACACTGTGTGCAACACGTACCCTGTGTGGAGGATTGTAACCTGTGTGGAGGACTGTCCCCTGTGTGGTGCACTGTGCCCTGTGTGTAGCACTGTACCCTGTGTGGTGCACTGTATCTTGTGTGGAGGACTGTATCCTGTGTGGAGCACAGTGTCCTGTGTGGAGTACTGTACCCTGTGTGGAGCACTGTACCCTGTGTGGAGCACTGTACGCTGTGTGGAGGACTTTACCCAGTGTGGAGGATTGTACCCTGTGTGCAGCACTGTGCCCTGTGTGGAGCACTGTACCCTGTGTGGAGCACTATAACCTGTGTACAGCACTGTAACCTGTGTGGAGCACTGTACCCTGTTTGGAGGACTGTACCCTGTGTGCAGCACTGTACCCTGTGTACAGCACTGTAACCTGTGTGGAGCACTGTACCCTGTATGGAGAACTACACTGTGTGCAACACTGTTCACTATGTGGAGCTCTGCAAACTGTGTGGAGCACTGTACCCTCTGTGCAGGACTGTATTCTGTGTGGAGCACTGTACCCTGTGTGGAGGACTGTACCTTGTGTGGAGCACTGTTCCCTGTATGCAGCACTGCACCCTGTGTGGAGCACTCTACACTGTGTGGAGCACTGTACTCTGTGTGGAGGATTTACCCTGTGTGGAGCACTGTACCCTGTGTGCAGCACAGAACCCTGTGTGGAGCACTCTACACTGTGGGGAGGACTGTACCCTATGGGCATCACTGTACCCTGTGTGGACCAGTGTAACCTGTGTGCAGCACTGTTCACTGTGTGGAGCTCTGCAAACTTTGTGGAGCACTGTATCCTCTGTGCAGGACTGTATTCTGTGTGGAGCACTGTTCCCTGTGTGGAGCACTGTACTCTGTGTGGAGCACTGTAGCCTGTGTGGAGCACTATATCCTATGTGGAGCACTGTATCCTGAGTGGAGCACTGTACCCTGTCTGGAGCACTGTACCCTGTGTGCAGCACTGTACCCTGTTTGTACGACTCTACCCTGTGTGCAGCACTGTACCCTGTGTGGAGCACTGTACCCTGTGTGCAGCACTGTTCACTGTGTGGAGCTCTGCAAACTGTGTGGAGCACTGTACCCTCTGTGCAGGACAGTATTCTGTGTGGAGCACTGTACCCTGTGTGGAGGACTGTAACCTGTGTGGAGCACTGTTCCCATTGTGTAGAACTGTACTCCGTCTGCAGCACAGTACCCTGTGTGGAGCAATGTACCCTGTGTGGAGCACAGTACCCTGGGTGCGGCACTGTACCCTGTGTGGAGCACTGTATCCTGTGTCCAGCACTACCCGGTGTGCAGCACTGTATCCTGTGTGCAGCACTGTACCCTGTGTGGAGCACTGTATCCTGTGTCCAGCACTACCCTGTGTGCAGCATTGTATCCTGTGTGGAGCACTGTACCCTGTGTGCAGCACTGTACCCTGAGTGGAGCACTGTATACTGTGTGCAGCACTGTACCCTGTGTGGAGCACTGTAACCTGAGTGGAGCACTGTAGACTATATGGAGCACTGTATCCTGTGTGCAGCACTGTACCCTGTATGAGCACTGTAACCTGAGTGGAGCATTGTACCCTGTGTGCAGGACCCTACCCTGTGTGAAGGACTGTACCCCATGTGCAGCACTGTACCCTGTGTGCAGCACTGTACCCTGTGTGGAGGACTGTACCCTGTGTGCAACACTGTACCTTCTGTGGTGCACTGTACCCTGTGTGCAGCACTGTACACTGTGTGCATCACTGTACACTGTGTGCAACACGTACCCTGTGTGGAGGATTGTAACCTGTGTGGAGGACTGTCCCCTGTGTGGTGCACTGTACCCTGTGTGTAGCACTGTACCTTGTGTGGTGCACTGTATCTTGTGTGGAGGACTGTATCCTGTGTGGAGCACAGTGTCCTGTGTGGAGTACTGTACCCTGTGTGGAGCACTGTACCCTGTGTGGAGCACTGTACGCTGTGTGGAGGACTTTACCCAGTGTGGAGGATTGTACCCTGTGTGCAGCACTGTGCCCTGTGTGGAGCACTGTACCCTGTGTGGAGCACTGTAACCTGTGTACAGCACTGTAACCTGTGTGGAGAACTGTACACTGTGTGCAACACTGTTCACTATGTGGAGCACTGCAAACTGTGTGGAGCACTGTACCCTCTGTGCAGGACTGTATTCTGTGTGGAGAACTGTACCCTGTGTGGAGGACTGTACCTTGTGTGGAGCACTGTGCCCTGTATGCAGCACTGCACCCTGTGTGGAGCACTCTACACTGTGTGCAGCACTGTACTCTGTGTGGAGGATTTACCCTGTGTGGAGGACTGTACCCTGTGTGGAGCACTGTACCCTGTGTGCAGCACTGATCCCTGTGTGGAGCACTCTCCCCTGTGTGGAGGACTGTACCCTGTGTGCAGCACTGTACCCTGTTTGAAGCACTGTATCCTGTGTCCATAAATGTACTCTGTGTGCAGCACTGTACCCTGTGTGGAGCACTGTACCCTGTGTGCAGCACTGTAAGCTGTGTGGAGGACTTTACACAGTGTGGAGGACTGTACCCTGTGTGCAGCACTCTGCCCTGTGTGGAGCACTATACCCTGTGTTGAACACTGTACCCTGTGTGCAGCACTGAAACCTGTGTGGAGGACTGTACCCTGTGTGCAGCACTGTACCCTGTTTGTACGACTCTACCCTGTGTGCAGCACTGTACCCTGTGTGGAGCACTGTACCCTGTGTGCAGCATTGTTCACTGTGTGGAGCTCTGCAAACTGTGTGGAGCACTGTACCCTCTGTGCAGGACAGTATTCTGTGTGGAGCACTGTACCCTGTGTGGAGGACTGTAACCTGTGTGGAGCACTGTTCCCATTGTGTAGAACTGTACTCCGTCTGCAGCACTGTACCCTGTGTGGAGCAATGTACCCTGTGTGGAGCACAGTACCCTGGGTGCAGCACTGTACCCTGTGTGGAGCACTGTATCCTGTGTCCAGCACTACCCGGTGTGCAGCACTGTATCCTGTGTGCAGCACTGTACCCTGTGTGGAGCACTGTATCCTGTGTCCAGCACTATATCCTGTGTGGAGCACTGTATCCTGAGTGGAGTACTGTACAGTGTGTGGAGCACTGTACCCTGTGTGGAGCACTGTACCCTTTGTGGAGGACTGTACCCCTGTGCGCAGCACTCTAACCTGTGTGGAGCACTGTATCCTGTGTGCAGCACTGTAAACTGTGTGGAGAACTGTACCCTGCTTGCAGCACTGTACCCTTTGTGCAGCACTGTACCCTGTGTGGATGACTGTACCCTGTGTGAGGCACTGTACCCTGTGTGCAACACTGCACCCTGTGTGGAGCACTGTACCATTTGTGCAGCACTGTACCCTGTGTGCAACACTGCACCCTGTGTGGAGCACTGTACCATTTGTGCAGCACTGTACCCTGTGTTTAGGACTGTACCCCATGTGGAGGACGGTACCCTGCGTGCAGCACTGCACCCTGTGTGGAGGATTGTACCCTGAGTGCAACACTGTACCCTGTGTGGAGCATTGTACCCTGTGTGCAGCACTGTACCCTGTGTGCAACACTTTACCCTGTGTGGAGGATTGTACCCTGTGTGGAGGACTGTTCCCTGTGTGGAGCACTGTACCCTGTGTGATGCACTGTATCTCAAGTGGAGGTCTGTATCCTGTGTGCATCACTGTACACTGTGTGCAACGCATACCCTGTGTGGAGGATTGTAACCTGTGTGGAGGACTGTACTCTGTGTGGTGCACTGTACCCTGTGTGTAGCACTGTACCCTGTGTGGTGCACTGTATCTTGTGTGGAGGACTGTATCCTGTGTGGAGCACAGTGTCCTGTGTGGAGCACTGTACCCTGTGTGGAGCACTGTACGCTGTGTGGAGGACTTTACCCAGTGTGGAGGATTGTACCCTGTGTGCAGCACTGTGCCCTGTGTGGAGCACTGTACCCTGTGTGGAGCACTGTAACCTGTGTACAGCACTGTAACCTGTGTGGAGCACTGTACCCTGTTTGGAGGACTGCACCCTGTGTGGAGCACTCTACACTGTGTGGAGCACTGTACTCTGTGTGGAGGATTTACCCTGTGTGGAGCACTGTACCCTGTGTGGAGCACTGTACCCTGTGTGCAGCACTGCACCCTGTGTGGAGCACTCTGCACTGTGGGGAGGACTGTACCCTATGGGCATCACTCTACCGTGTGTGGACCAGTGTAACCTGTGTGCAGCACAGTTCACTGTGTGGAGCTCTGCAAACTTTGTGGAGCACTGTACCCTCTGTGCAGGACTGTATTCTGTGTGGAACACTGTTCCCTGTGTGGAGCACTGTACCCTGTGTGGAGCACTGTAGCCTGTATGGAGCACTGTATCCTGTGTGGAGCATGGTATCCTGAGTGGAGCACTGTACAGTGTGTGGAGCACTGTATCCTGTGGGCAGCACTGTAACCTTTGTGGAGGAATGTACCCTGTGCGCAGCACTCTAACCAGTGTGGAGCACTGTATCCTGTGTGCAGCACTGTAAACTGTGTGGAGGACTGTACCCTGCTTGCAGCACTGTACCCTTTGTGCAGCACTGTACCCTGTGTGGAGGACTGTACCCCGTGTGGGGCACTGTACCCTGTGTGGAGCACTGTGCCCTGTGTGCAGCACAGTACCCTGTGTCGAGCACTGTACCCTGTGTTGTGGATTGTGCGCTGTGTGGAGCACTGTACCCTGTGTGGAGCCCTGTACACTGTGTGTAGCACGATATCCTGTGTGGAGCATTGTACCCTGTGTGCAGGACCCTACACTGTGTGAAGGACTGTACCCCATGTGCAGCACTGTACCCTGTGTGCAGCACTGTACCCTGTGTGGAGGACTGTACTCTGTGTGCAACACTGTACCTTCTGTGGTGCACTGTACCCTGTGTGCAGCACTGTACACTGTGTGCATCACTGTACACTGTGTGCAACACGTACCCTGTGTGGAGGATTGTAACCTGTGTGGAGGACTGTCCCCTGTGTGGTGCACTGTGCCCTGTGTGTAGCACTGTACCCTGTGTGGTGCACTGTATCTTGTGTGGAGGACTGTATCCTGTGTGGAGCACAGTGTCCTGTGTGGAGTACTGTACCCTGTGTGGAGCACTGTACCCTGTGTGGAGCACTGTACGCTGTGTGGAGGACTTTACCCAGTGTGGAGGATTGTACCCTGTGTGCAGCACTGTGCCCTGTGTGGAGCACTGTACCCTGTGTGGAGCACTATAACCTGTGTACAGCACTGTAACCTGTGTGGAGCACTGTACCCTGTTTGGAGGACTGTACCCTGTGTGCAGCACTGTACCCTGTGTACAGCACTGTAACCTGTGTGGAGCACTGTACCCTGTATGGAGAACTACACTGTGTGCAACACTGTTCACTATGTGGAGCTCTGCAAACTGTGTGGAGCACTGTACCCTCTGTGCAGGACTGTATTCTGTGTGGAGCACTGTACCCTGTGTGGAGGACTGTACCTTGTGTGGAGCACTGTTCCCTGTATGCAGCACTGCACCCTGTGTGGAGCACTCTACACTGTGTGGAGCACTGTACTCTGTGTGGAGGATTTACCCTGTGTGGAGGACTGTACCCTGTGTGGAGCACTGTACCCTGTGTGCAGCACTGATCCCTGTGTGGAGCACTCTCCCCTGTGTGGAGGACTGTACCCTGTGTGCAGCACTGTACCCTGTTTGAAGCACTGTATCCTGTGTCCATAAATGTACCCTGTGTGCAGGACTGTATTCTGTGTGGAGCACTGTACCCTGTGTGGAGGACTGTACCTTGTGTGGAGCACTGCACCCTGTGTTGAGCACTCTACACTGTGTGGAGCACTGTACTCTGTGTGGAGGATTTACCCTGTGTGGAGCACTGTACCCTGTGTCAGCACAGAACCCTGTGTGGAGCACTCTACACTGTGGGGAGGACTGTACCCTATGGGCATCACTGTACCCTGTGTGGACCAGTGTAACCTGTGTGCAGCACAGTTCACTGTTTGGAGCTCTGCAAACTTTGTGGAGCACTGTATCCTCTGTGCAGGACTGTATTCTGTGTGGAGCACTGTTCCCTGTGTGGAGCACTGTACTCTGTGTGGAGCACTGTAGCCTGTGTGGAGGACTATATCCTATGTGGAGCACTGTATCCTGAGTGGAGCACTGTACCCTGTCTAGAGCACTGTACCCTGTGTGCAGCACTGTACCCTGTTTGTACGACTCTACCCTGTGTGCAGCACTGTACCCTGTGTGGAGCACTGTACCCTGTGTGCAGCACTGTTCACTGTGTGGAGCTCTGCAAACTGTGTGGAGCACTGTACCCTCTGTGCAGGACAGTATTCTGTGTGGAGCACTGTACCCTGTGTGGAGGACTGTAACCTGTGTGGAGCACTGTTCCCATTGTGTAGAACTGTACTCCGTCTGCAGCACGGTACCCTGTGTGGAGCAATACCCTGTGTGGAGCACAGTACCCTGGGTGCGGCACTGTACCCTGTGTGGAGCACTGTATCCTGTGTCCAGCACTACCCGGTGTGCAGCACTGTATCCTGTGTGCAGCACTGTACCCTGTGTGGAGCACTGTATCCTGTGTCCAGCACTACCCTGTGTGCAGCATTGTATCCTGTGTGGAGCACTGTACCCTGTGTGCAGCACTGTACCCTGAGTGGAGCACTGTATACTGTGTGCAGCACTGTACCCTGTGTGGAGCACTGTAACCTGAGTGGAGCACTGTAGACTGTATGGAGCACTGTATCCTGTGTGCAGCACTGTACCCTGTATGAGCACTGTAACCTGAGTGGAGCATTGTACCCTGTGTGCAGGACCCTACCCTGTGTGCAGCACTGTACCCTGTATGAGCACTGTAACCTGAGTGGAGCATTGTACCCTGTGTGCAGGACCCTACCCTGTGTGAAGGACTGTACCCCATGTGCAGCACTGTACCCTGTGTGCAGCACTGTACACTGTGTGCATCACTGTACACTGTGTGCAACACGTACCCTGTGTGGAGGATTGTAACCTGTGTGGAGGACTGTCCCCTGTGTGGTGCACTGTGCCCTGTGTGTAGCACTGTACCCTGTGTGGTGCACTGTATCTTGTGTGGAGGACTGTATCCTGTGTGAAGCACAGTGTCCTGTGTGGAGTACTGTACCCTGTGTGGAGCACTGTACCCTGTGTGGAGCACTGTACGCTGTGTGGAGGACTTTACCCAGTGTGGAGGATTGTACCCTGTGTGCAGCACTGTGCCCTGTGTGGAGCACTGTACCCTGTGTGGAGCACTATAACCTGTGTACAGCACTGTAACCTGTGTGGAGCACTGTACCCTGTTTGGAGGACTGTACCCTGTGTGCAGCACTGTACCCTGTGTACAGCACTGTAACCTGTGTGGAGCACTGTACCCTGTATGGAGAACTACACTGTGTGCAACACTGTTCACTATGTGGAGCTCTGCAAACTGTGTGGAGCACTGTACCCTCTGTGCAGGACTGTATTCTGTGTGGAGCACTGTACCCTGTGTGGAGGACTGTACCTTGTGTGGAGCACTGTTCCCTGTATGCAGCACTGCACCCTGTGTGGAGCACTCTACACTGTGTGGAGCACTGTACTCTGTGTGGAGGATTTACCCTGTGTGGAGCACTGTACCCTGTGTGCAGCACAGAACCCTGTGTGGAGCACTCTACACTGTGGGGAGGACTGTACCCTATGGGCATCACTGTACCCTGTGTGGACCAGTGTAACCTGTGTGCAGCACTGTTCACTGTGTGGAGCTCTGCAAACTTTGTGGAGCACTGTATCCTCTGTGCAGGACTGTATTCTGTGTGGAGCACTGTTCCCTGTGTGGAGCACTGTACTCTGTGTGGAGCACTGTAGCCTGTGTGGAGCACTATATCCTATGTGGAGCACTGTATCCTGAGTGGAGCACTGTACCCTGTCTGGAGCACTGTACCCTGTGTGCAGCACTGTACCCTGTTTGTACGACTCTACCCTGTGTGCAGCACTGTACCCTGTGTGGAGCACTGTACCCTGTGTGCAGCACTGTTCACTGTGTGGAGCTCTGCAAACTGTGTGGAGCACTGTACCCTCTGTGCAGGACAGTATTCTGTGTGGAGCACTGTACCCTGTGTGGAGGACTGTAACCTGTGTGGAGCACTGTTCCCATTGTGTAGAACTGTACTCCGTCTGCAGCACAGTACCCTGTGTGGAGCAATGTACCCTGTGTGGAGCACAGTACCCTGGGTGCGGCACTGTACCCTGTGTGGAGCACTGTATCCTGTGTCCAGCACTACCCGGTGTGCAGCAATGTATCCTGTGTGCAGCACTGTACCCTGTGTGGAGCACTGTATCCTGTGTCCAGCACTACCCTGTGTGCAGCATTGTATCCTGTGTGGAGCACTGTACCCTGTGTGCAGCACTGTACCCTGAGTGGAGCACTGTATACTGTGTGGAGCACTGTACCCTGTGTGGAGCACTGTAACCTGAGTGGAGCACTGTAGACTATATGGAGCACTGTATCCTGTGTGCAGCACTGTACCCTGTATGAGCACTGTAACCTGAGTGGAGCATTGTACCCTGTGTGCAGGACCCTACCCTGTGTGAAGGACTGTACCCCATGTGCAGCACTGTACCCTGTGTGCAGCACTGTACCCTGTGTGGAGGACTGTACCCTGTGTGCAACACTGTACCTTCTGTGGTGCACTGTACCCTGTGTGCAGCACTGTACACTGTGTGCATCACTGTACACTGTGTGCAACACGTACCCTGTGTGGAGGATTGTAACCTGTGTGGAGGACTGTCCCCTGTGTGGTGCACTGTACCCTGTGTGTAGCACTGTACCTTGTGTGGTGCACTGTATCTTGTGTGGAGGACTGTATCCTGTGTGGAGCACAGTGTCCTGTGTGGAGTACTGTACCCTGTGTGGAGCACTGTACCCTGTGTGGAGCACTGTACGCTGTGTGGAGGACTTTACCCAGTGTGGAGGATTGTACCCTGTGTGCAGCACTGTGCCCTGTGTGGAGCACTGTACCCTGTGTGGAGCACTGTAACCTGTGTACAGCACTGTAACCTGTGTGGAGAACTGTACACTGTGTGCAACACTGTTCACTATGTGGAGCACTGCAAACTGTGTGGAGCACTGTACCCTCTGTGCAGGACTGTATTCTGTGTGGAGAACTGTACCCTGTGTGGAGGACTGTACCTTGTGTGGAGCACTGTGCCCTGTATGCAGCACTGCACCCTGTGTGGAGCACTCTACACTGTGTGGAGCACTGTACTCTGTGTGGAGGATTTACCCTGTGTGCAGCACTGCACCCTGTGTGGAGCACTCTGCACTGTGGGGAGGACTGTACCCTATGGGCATCACTCTACCGTGTGTGGACCAGTGTAACCTGTGTGCAGCACAGTTCACTGTGTGGAGCTCTGCAAACTTTGTGGAGCACTGTACCCTCTGTGCAGGACTGTATTCTGTGTGGAGCACTGTTCCCTGTGTGGAGCACTGTACCCTGTGTGGAGCACTGTAGCCTGTATGGAGCACTGTATCCTGTGTGGAGCATGGTATCCTGAGTGCAGCACTGTACAGTGTGTGGAGCACTGTATCCTGTGGGCAGCACTGTAACCTTTGTGGAGGAATGTACCCTGTGCGCAGCACTCTAACCTGTGTGGAGCACTGTATCCTGTGTGCAGCACTGTAAACTGTGTGGAGGACTGTACCCTGCTTGCAGCACTGTGCCCTGTGTGCAGCACAGTACCCTGTGTCGAGCACTGTACCCTGTGTGGAGCACTGTAGCCTGTGTTGTGGACTATACCCTGTGTGCAGCACTGTACCCTGTGTGGAGCACTGTACCCTGTGTGCAGCATTGTTCACTGTGTGGAGCTCTGCAAACTGTGTGGAGCACTGTACCCTCTGTGCAGGACAGTATTCTGTGTGGAGCACTGTACCCTGTGTGGAGGACTGTAACCTGTGTGGAGCACTGTTCCCATTGTGTAGAACTGTACTCCGTCTGCAGCACGGTACCCTGTGTGGAGCAATACCCTGTGTGGAGCACAGTACCCTGGGTGCGGCACTGTACCCTGTGTGGAGCACTGTATCCTGTGTCCAGCACTACCCGGTGTGCAGCACAGTATCCTGTGTGCAGCACTGTACCCTGTGTGGAGCACTGTATCCTGTGTCCAGCACTACCCTGTGTGCAGCATTGTATCCTGTGTGGAGCACTGTACCCTGTGTGCAGCACTGTAACCTGAGTGGAGCACTGTAGACTGTATGGAGCACTGTATCCTGTGTGCAGCACTGTACCCTGTATGAGCACTGTAACCTGAGTGGAGCATTGTACCCTGTGTGCAGGACCCTACCCTGTGTGAAGGACTGTACCCCATGTGCAGCACTGTACCCTGTGTGCAGCACTGTACCCTGTGTGGAGGACTGTACCCTGTGTGCAACACTGTACCTTCTGTGGTGCACTGTACCCTGTGTGCAGCACTGTACACTGTGTGCATCACTGTACACTGTGTGCAACACGTACCCTGTGTGGAGGATTGTAACCTGTGTGGAGGACTGTCCCCTGTGTGGTGCACTGTGCCCTGTGTGTAGCACTGTACCCTGTGTGGTGCACTGTATCTTGTGTGGAGGACTGTATCCTGTGTGGAGCACAGTGTCCTGTGTGGAGTACTGTACCCTGTGTGGAGCACTGTACCCTGTGTGGAGCACTGTACGCTGTGTGGAGGACTTTACCCAGTGTGGAGGATTGTACCCTGTGTGCAGCACTGTGCCCTGTGTGGAGCACTGTACCCTGTGTGGAGCACTATAACCTGTGTACAGCACTGTAACCTGTGTGGAGCACTGTACCCTGTTTGGAGGACTGTACCCTGTGTGCAGCACTGTACCCTGTGTACAGCACTGTAACCTGTGTGGAGCACTGTACCCTGTATGGAGAACTACACTGTGTGCAACACTGTTCACTATGTGGAGCTCTGCAAACTGTGTGGAGCACTGTACCCTCTGTGCAGGACTGTATTCTGTGTGGAGCACTGTACCCTGTGTGGAGGACTGTACCTTGTGTGGAGCACTGTTCCCTGTATGCAGCACTGCACCCTGTGTGGAGCACTCTACACTGTGTGGAGCACTGTACTCTGTGTGGAGGATTTACCCTGTGTGGAGCACTGTACCCTGTGTGCAGCACAGAACCCTGTGTGGAGCACTCTACACTGTGGGGAGGACTGTACCCTATGGGCATCACTGTTCCCTGTGTGGACCAGTGTAACCTGTGTGCAGCACTGTTCACTGTGTGGAGCTCTGCAAACTTTGTGGAGCACTGTATCCTCTGTGCAGGACTGTATTCTGTGTGGAGCACTGTTCCCTGTGTGGAGCACTGTACTCTGTGTGGAGCACTGTAGCCTGTGTGGAGCACTATATCCTATGTGGAGCACTGTATCCTGAGTGGAGCACTGTACCCTGTCTGGAGCACTGTACCCTGTGTGCAGCACTGTACCCTGTTTGTACGACTCTACCCTGTGTGCAGCACTGTACCCTGTGTGGAGCACTGTACCCTGTGTGCAGCACTGTTCACTGTGTGGAGCTCTGCAAACTGTGTGGAGCACTGTACCCTCTGTGCAGGACAGTATTCTGTGTGGAGCACTGTACCCTGTGTGGAGGACTGTAACCTGTGTGGAGCACTGTTCCCATTGTGTAGAACTGTACTCCGTCTGCAGCACAGTACCCTGTGTGGAGCAATGTACCCTGTGTGGAGCACAGTACCCTGGGTGCGGCACTGTACCCTGTGTGGAGCACTGTATCCTGTGTCCAGCACTACCCGGTGTGCAGCACTGTATCCTGTGTGCAGCACTGTACCCTGTGTGGAGCACTGTATCCTGTGTCCAGCACTACCCTGTGTGCAGCATTGTATCCTGTGTGGAGCACTGTACCCTGTGTGCAGCACTGTACCCTGAGTGGAGCACTGTATACTGTGTGGAGCACTGTACCCTGTGTGGAGCACTGTAACCTGAGTGGAGCACTGTAGACTATATGGAGCACTGTATCCTGTGTGCAGCACTGTACCCTGTATGAGCACTGTAACCTGAGTGGAGCATTGTACCCTGTGTGCAGGACCCTACCCTGTGTGAAGGACTGTACCCCATGTGCAGCACTGTACCCTGTGTGCAGCACTGTACCCTGTGTGGAGGACTGTACCCTGTGTGCAACACTGTACCTTCTGTGGTGCACTGTACCCTGTGTGCAGCACTGTACACTGTGTGCATCACTGTACACTGTGTGCAACACGTACCCTGTGTGGAGGATTGTAACCTGTGTGGAGGACTGTCCCCTGTGTGGTGCACTGTACCCTGTGTGTAGCACTGTACCTTGTGTGGTGCACTGTATCTTGTGTGGAGGACTGTATCCTGTGTGGAGCACAGTGTCCTGTGTGGAGTACTGTACCCTGTGTGGAGCACTGTACCCTGTGTGGAGCACTGTACGCTGTGTGGAGGACTTTACCCAGTGTGGAGGATTGTACCCTGTGTGCAGCACTGTGCCCTGTGTGGAGCACTGTACCCTGTGTGGAGCACTGTAACCTGTGTACAGCACTGTAACCTGTGTGGAGAACTGTACACTGTGTGCAACACTGTTCACTATGTGGAGCACTGCAAACTGTGTGGAGCACTGTACCCTCTGTGCAGGACTGTATTCTGTGTGGAGAACTGTACCCTGTGTGGAGGACTGTACCTTGTGTGGAGCACTGTGCCCTGTATGCAGCACTGCACCCTGTGTGGAGCACTCTACACTGTGTGGAGCACTGTACTCTGTGTGGAGGATTTACCCTG
The DNA here is from genome assembly GCA_026770705.1 of Isurus oxyrinchus. Lineage (NCBI taxonomy): Eukaryota > Metazoa > Chordata > Chondrichthyes > Lamniformes > Lamnidae > Isurus > Isurus oxyrinchus. Next base: position 7,319,103 of record JANJGN010000007.1, on the reverse strand, counting down.
TGTGGAGGACTGTACCCTGTGTGGAGCACTGTACCCTGTGTGCAGCACTGATCCCTGTGTGGAGCACTCTCCCCTGTGTGGAGGACTGTACCCTGTGTGCAGCACTGTACCCTGTTTGAAGCACTGTATCCTGTGTCCATAAATGTACCCTGTGTGCAGCACTGTACCCTGTGTGGAGCACTGTACCCTGTGTGCAACACTGTACCTTCTGTGGTGCACTGTACCCTGTGTGCAGCACTGTACACTGTGTGCATCACTGTACACTGTGTGCAACACGTACCCTGTGTGGAGGATTGTAACCTGTGTGGAGGACTGTCCCCTGTGTGGTGCACTGTGCCCTGTGTGTAGCACTGTACCCTGTGTGGTGCACTGTATCTTGTGTGGAGGACTGTATCCTGTGTGGAGCACAGTGTCCTGTGTGGAGTACTGTACCCTGTGTGGAGCACTGTACCCTGTGTGGAGCACTGTACGCTGTGTGGAGGACTTTACCCAGTGTGGAGGATTGTACCCTGTGTGCAGCACTGTGCCCTGTGTGGAGCACTGTACCCTGTGTGGAGCACTGTAACCTGTGTACAGCACTGTAACCTGTGTGGAGCACTGTACCCTGTTTGGAGGACTGTACCCTGTGTGCAGCACTGTACCCTGTGTACAGCACTGTAACCTGTGTGGAGCACTGTACCCTGTATGGAGAACTACACTGTGTGCAACACTGTTCACTATGTGGAGCTCTGCAAACTGTGTGGAGCACTGTACCCTCTGTGCAGGACTGTATTCTGTGTGGAGCACTGTACCCTGTGTGGAGGACTGTACCTTGTGTGGAGCACTGTTCCCTGTATGCAGCACTGCACCCTGTGTGGAGCACTCTCCCCTGTGTGGAGCACTGTACTCTGTGTGGAGGATTTACCCTGTGTGGAGCACTGTACCCTGTGTGCAGCACAGAACCCTGTGTGGAGCACTCTACACTGTGGGGAGGACTGTACCCTATGGGCATCACTGTTCCCTGTGTGGACCAGTGTAACCTGTGTGCAGCACTGTTCACTGTGTGGAGCTCTGCAAACTTTGTGGAGCACTGTATCCTCTGTGCAGGACTGTATTCTGTGTGGAGCACTGTTCCCTGTGTGGAGCACTGTACTCTGTGTGGAGCACTGTATCCTGTGTGGAGCACTATATCCTATGTGGAGCACTGTATCCTGAGTGGAGCACTGTACCCTGTCTGGAGCACTGTACCCTGTGTGCAGCACTGTACCCTGTTTGTACGACTCTACCCTGTGTGCAGCACTGTACCCTGTGTGGAGCACTGTACCCTGTGTGCAGCACTGTTCACTGTGTGGAGCTCTGCAAACTGTGTGGAGCACTGTACCCTCTGTGCAGGACAGTATTCTGTGTGGAGCACTGTACCCTGTGTGGAGGACTGTAACCTGTGTGGAGCACTGTTCCCATTGTGTAGAACTGTACTCCGTCTGCAGCACAGTACCCTGTGTGGAGCAATGTACCCTGTGTGGAGCACAGTACCCTGGGTGCGGCACTGTACCCTGTGTGGAGCACTGTATCCTGTGTCCAGCACTACCCGGTGTGCAGCACTGTATCCTGTGTGCAGCACTGTACCCTGTGTGGAGCACTGTATCCTGTGTCCAGCACTACCCTGTGTGCAGCATTGTATCCTGTGTGGAGCACTGTACCCTGTGTGCAGCACTGTACCCTGAGTGGAGCACTGTATACTGTGTGGAGCACTGTACCCTGTGTGGAGCACTGTAACCTGAGTGGAGCACTGTAGACTATATGGAGCACTGTATCCTGTGTGCAGCACTGTACCCTGTATGAGCACTGTAACCTGAGTGGAGCATTGTACCCTGTGTGCAGGACCCTACCCTGTGTGAAGGACTGTACCCCATGTGCAGCACTGTACCCTGTGTGCAGCACTGTACCCTGTGTGGAGGACTGTACCCTGTGTGCAACACTGTACCTTCTGTGGTGCACTGTACCCTGTGTGCAGCACTGTACACTGTGTGCATCACTGTACACTGTGTGCAACACGTACCCTGTGTGGAGGATTGTAACCTGTGTGGAGGACTGTCCCCTGTGTGGTGCACTGTACCCTGTGTGTAGCACTGTACCTTGTGTGGTGCACTGTATCTTGTGTGGAGGACTGTATCCTGTGTGGAGCACAGTGTCCTGTGTGGAGTACTGTACCCTGTGTGGAGCACTGTACCCTGTGTGGAGCACTGTACGCTGTGTGGAGGACTTTACCCAGTGTGGAGGATTGTACCCTGTGTGCAGCACTGTGCCCTGTGTGGAGCACTGTACCCTGTGTGGAGCACTGTAACCTGTGTACAGCACTGTAACCTGTGTGGAGAACTGTACACTGTGTGCAACACTGTTCACTATGTGGAGCACTGCAAACTGTGTGGAGCACTGTACCCTCTGTGCAGGACTGTATTCTGTGTGGAGCACTGTACCCTGTGTGGAGGACTGTACCTTGTGTGGAGCACTGTGCCCTGTATGCAGCACTGCACCCTGTGTGGAGCACTCTACACTGTGTGGAGCACTGTACTCTGTGTGGAGGATTTACCCTGTGTGGAGGACTGTACCCTGTGTGGAGCACTGTACCCTGTGTGCAGCACTGATCCCTGTGTGGAGCACTCTACACTGTGGGGAGGACTGTACCCTATGGGCATCACTCTACCCTGTGTGGACCAGTACAAACTGTGTGCAGCACAGTTCACTGTGTGGAGCTCTGCAAACTGTGTGGAGCACTGTACCCTGTGTGGAGCACTGTACCCTGTGTGGAGCACTGTAACCTGTGTACAGCACTGTAACCTGTGTGGAGCACTGTACCCTGTATGGAGAACTGTACACTGTGTGCAACACTGTTCACTATGTGGAGCTCTGCAAACTGTGTGGAGCACTGTACCCTCTGTGCAGGACTGTATTCTGTGTGGAGCACTGTACCCTGTGTGGAGGACTGTACCCTGTGTGGAGCACTGTACCCTGTGTGGAGGACTGTACCTTGTGTGGAGCACTGTGCCCTGTATGCAGCACTGCACCCTGTGTGGAGCACTCTTCACTGTGTGGAGCACTGTACTCTGTGTGGAGGATTTACCCTGTGTGGAGGACTGTACCCTGTGTGAAGCACTGTACCCTGTGTGCAGCACAGAACCCTGTGTGGAGCACTCTACACTGTGGGGAGGACTGTACCCTATGGGCATCACTGTACCCTGTGTGGACCAGTGCAACCTGTGTGCAGCACAGTTCACTGTTTGGAGCTCTGCAAACTGTGGGGAGCACTGTATCCTCTGTGCAGAACTGTATTCTGTGTGGAGCACTGTACCCTGTGTGGAGCACTGTAGCCTGTGTGGAGCACTGTATCCTGTGTGGAGCACTGTATCCTGAGTGGAGCACTGTACCCTGTGTGGAGCACTGTACCCAGTGTGGAGCACTGTACCCTTTGTGGAGGACTGTACCCCTGTGCGCAGCACTCTAACCTGTGTGGAGCACTGTATCCTGTGTGCAGCACTGTAAACTGTGTGGAGAACTGTACCCTGCTTGCAGCACTGTACTCTTTGTGCAGCACTGTACCCTGTGTGGATGACTGTACCCTGTGTGGGGCACTGTACCCTGAATGCAACACTGCACCCTGTGTGGAATACTGTACCATTTGTGCAGCACTGTACCCTGTGTTTAGGACTGTACCCCATGTGGAGGACGGTACCCTGTGTGCAACACTGTACCTTGTGTGGAGCACTGTACCCTATGTGCAACACTGCACACTGTGTGGTGCACTGTACCATTTGTGCAGCGCTGTACCCTCTGTTTAGGACTGTACCCCATGTGGAGGACTGTACCCTTTGTGCAACATTGTACCCTCTGTGGTGCACTGTACCCTGCGTGCAGCACTGTACCCTGTGTGCATCACTGTGCACTGTGTGCAACACTGTACCCTGTGTGGCGGATTGTACCCTGTGTGGAGGATTGTACCCTATGTGGAGGACTGTAGCCAGTGTGCAACACTGTACCCTGTGTGGAGCACTGTATCCTGTGTGCAGCACTGTACCCTGTGTGGAGCACTGTACCCTGTGTGCAGCACTCTACGCTGTGTGGAGGACTTTACACAGTGTGGAGGACTGTACCCTGTGTGCAGCACTGTGCCCTGTGTGGAACACTGTACCCTGTGTGGAACAATGTACCCTGTGTGCAGCACTGTAACCTGTGTGGAGGACTGTACCCTGTGTGCAGCACTGTACCCTGTTTGCCGACTGTACCCTGTGTGCAGCACTGTACCCTGTATGGAGCACTGTACCCTATATGCAGCACTGTTCCCTGTCTGGAGGACTGTAGCCAGTGTGCAACACTGTACCCTGTGTGGAGCACTGTACCCTGTGTGCAGCACTGTACCCTGTGTGGAGCACTGTACCCTGTGTGCAGCACTCTACGCTGTGTGGAGGACTTTACACAGTGTGGAGGACTGTACCCTGTGTGCAGCACTGTGCCCTGTGTGGAACACTGTACCCTGTGTGGAACAATGTACCCTGTGTGCAGCACTGTAACCTGTGTGGAGGACTGTACCCTGTGTGCAGCACTGTACCCTGTTTGCCGACTGTACCCTGTGTGCAGCACTGTACCCTGTATGGAGCACTGTACCCTATATGCAGCACTGTTCCCTGTCTGGAGGACTGTACCCCATGTGCAGCACTGTACCCTGTGTGCAGCACTGTACCCTGTGTGGAGGAATGTACCCTTTGTGCAACACTGTACCCTCTGTGGTGCACTGTACCCTGCATACAGCACTGTACCCTGTGTGCATCACTGTGCACTGTGTGCAACACTGTACCCTGTGTGGCAGATTAAACCCTGTGTGGAGGATTGTACCCTGTTTGGAGGATTGTAGCCGGTGTGCAACACTGTACCCTGTGTGGAGCACTGTACCCTGTGTGCAGCACTCTACCCTGTATGGAGCACTGTACCCTGTGTGGAGGACTGTACCCTGTGTGGAGCACTGTACCCTGTGTGCAGCAATGTAACCTGTGTGGAGGTCTGTACCCTGTGTGGAGCAGTGTACCCTGTTTGGAGGACTGTACCCTGTGTGCAGCACTGTTTACTGTGTGGAGCTCTGCAAACTGTGTGGAGTACTGTAACCTGTTTGGAGGACTGTACCCTGTGTGCAGCACTGCAACCTGTGTTGAGCATTCTACACTCTGTGGAGCACTCTCCCCTGTGTGGAGGATTGTACCCTGTGTGCAGCACTGTACCCTGTTTGAAGCACTGTATCCTGTGTCCATAAATGTACTCTGTGTGCAGCACTGTACCCTGTGTGGAGCACTGTACCCTGTGTGCAGCACTGTAAGCTGTGTGGAGGACTTTACACAGTGTGGAGGACTGTACCCTGTGTGCAGCACTCTGCCCTGTGTGGAGCACTATACCCTGTGTTGAACACTGTACCCTGTGTGCAGCACTGAAACCTGTGTGGAGGACTGTACCCTGTGTGCAGCACTGTACCCTGTTTGTACGACTCTACCCTGTGTGCAGCACTGTACCCTGTGTGGAGCACTGTACCCTGTGTGCAGCATTGTTCACTGTGTGGAGCTCTGCAAACTGTGTGGAGCACTGTACCCTCTGTGCAGGACAGTATTCTGTGTGGAGCACTGTACCCTGTGTGGAGGACTGTAACCTGTGTGGAGCACTGTTCCCATTGTGTAGAACTGTACTCCGTCTGCAGCACTGTACCCTGTGTGGAGCAATGTACCCTGTGTGGAGCACAGTACCCTGGGTGCAGCACTGTACCCTGTGTGGAGCACTGTATCCTGTGTCCAGCACTACCCGGTGTGCAGCACTGTATCCTGTGTGCAGCACTGTACCCTGTGTGGAGCACTGTATCCTGTGTCCAGCACTATATCCTGTGTGGAGCACTGTATCCTGAGTGGAGTACTGTACAGTGTGTGGAGCACAGTACCCTGTGTGGAGCACTGTACCCTTTGTGGAGGACTGTACCCCTGTGCGCAGCACTCTAACCTGTGTGGAGCACTGTATCCTGTGTGCAGCACTGTAAACTGTGTGGAGAACTGTACCCTGCTTGCAGCACTGTACCCTTTGTGCAGCACTGTACCCTGTGTGGATGACTGTACCCTGTGTGGGGCACTGTACCCTGTGTGCAACACTGCACCCTGTGTGGAGCACTGTACCATTTGTGCAGCACTGTACCCTGTGTTTAGGACTGTACCCCATGTGGAGGACGGTACCCTGTGTGCAGCACTGCACCCTGTGTGGAGGATTGTACCCTGAGTGCAACACTGTACCCTGTGTGGAGCATTGTACCCTGTGTGCAGCACTGTACCCTGTGTGCAACACTTTACCCTGTGTGGAGGATTGTACCCTGTGTGGAGGACTGTTCCCTGTGTGGAGCACTGTACCCTGTGTGATGCACTGTATCTCAAGTGGAGGTCTGTATCCTGTGTGCATCACTGTACACTGTGTGCAACGCATACCCTGTGTGGAGGATTGTAACCTGTGTGGAGGACTGTACTCTGTGTGGTGCACTGTACCCTGTGTGTAGCACTGTACCCTGTGTGGTGCACTGTATCTTGTGTGGAGGACTGTATCCTGTGTGGAGCACAGTGTCCTGTGTGGAGCACTGTACCCTGTGTGGAGCACTGTACGCTGTGTGGAGGACTTTACCCAGTGTGGAGGATTGTACCCTGTGTGCAGCACTGTGCCCTGTGTGGAGCACTGTACCCTGTGTGGAGCACTATAACCTGTGTACAGCACTGTAACCTGTGTGGAGCACTGTACCCTGTTTGGAGGACTGCACCCTGTGTGGAGCACTCTACACTGTGTGGAGCACTGTACTCTGTGTGGAGGATTTACCCTGTGTGGAGCACTGTACCCTGTGTGGAGCACTGTACCCTGTGTGCAGCACTGCACCCTGTGTGGAGCACTCTGCACTGTGGGGAGGACTGTACCCTATGGGCATCACTCTACCGTGTGTGGACCAGTGTAACCTGTGTGCAGCACAGTTCACTGTGTGGAGCTCTGCAAACTTTGTGGAGCACTGTACCCTCTGTGCAGGACTGTATTCTGTGTGGAGCACTGTTCCCTGTGTGGAGCACTGTACCCTGTGTGGAGCACTGTAGCCTGTATGGAGCACTGTATCCTGTGTGGAGCATGGTATCCTGAGTGCAGCACTGTACAGTGTGTGGAGCACTGTATCCTGTGGGCAGCACTGTAACCTTTGTGGAGGAATGTACCCTGTGCGCAGCACTCTAACCAGTGTGGAGCACTGTATCCTGTGTGCAGCACTGTAAACTGTGTGGAGGACTGTACCCTGCTTGCAGCACTGTACCCTTTGTGCAGCACTGTACCCTGTGTGGAGGACTGTACACCGTGTGGGGCACTGTACCCTGTGTGGAGCACTGTGCCCTGTGTGCAGCACAGTACCCTGTGTCGAGCACTGTACCCTGTGTGGAGCACTGTACCCTGTGTTGTGGATTGTGCGCTGTGTGGAGCACTGTACCCTGTGTGGAGCCCTGTACACTGTGTGTAGCACGGTATCCTGTGTGGAGCATTGTACCCTGTGTGCTGGACTGTACCCTGTGTGGAGTACTGTACCCTGTGTGCAGCACTGTACCCTGTGTGGAGGACTTTACCCCGTGTGCAGCACACTACCTGTGTGGAGAACTGTACCCCGTGTGGCGCACTGTATCCTGTGTGCAGCACTGTACCTGTGTGGAGCATGGTAACCTGTGTGGACGACGGTACCCTGTGTGGAGGTCTGTCCCCTGTGGGCAGCACTGTACCCTGTGTGCAGGACTGTACCCTGTGTGCAACACTGTACACTTTGTGCAGCACTGTACCCTGTTTGGAGGACTGTACCCCATGTGGAGGATGGCACCCTGTGTGCAACACTGTACCCAGTGTGGAGCACTGTACCCTGTGTGCAGCACTCTGCACTGTGTGTAGGACTGTACCTTTTGTGCAGCACTGTACCCTGTGTGCAACACTTTTCCCTGTGTGGAGGATTGTACCCTGTGTGGAGGACTGTACCCTGTGTGATGCACTGTATCCTGTGTGGAGTACTGTACCCTGTGTTCAGCACTGTACCCTGTGTGCATCACTGTACACTGTGTGCAACACTGTACCCTGTGACGAGGACTGTCCCCTGTGTGGTCCACTGTATCTTGTGTGGAGGACTGTATCCAGTTTGTAGCACTGTGTGCTGTGTGGAGTACTGTACCCTATGTGGAGCTCTGTACCCTGTGTGCAGCACTGTGCCCTTTGTGCAGCACTGTACCCTGTGTGCAGCACTCTACCCTGTGTGGAGCACTGTACCCTGTGTGGAGCACTGTACCCTGTGTGCAGCACTGTACCCTTTGTGCAGCACTGTACCCTGTGTGGAGGACTGTACCCTGTGTGCAACACTGTACCCTGTGTGGAGCACTGTACCCTGTATGCAGCACTGTACCCTGTGTGGAGGACTGTACCCTGTGTGCAACACTGTACGCTGTGTGGAGCACTGTAACCTGTGTGCAGCACTGTACCCTGTGTGCAGGACTGTACCTTGTGTGCACCACTGTACCCTGTGTGCAACACTTTATCCTGTGTGGAGGATTGTACCCTGTGTGGAGGACTGTACCCTGTGTGGAGCACTGTACCCTGTGTGGAGGACTGTACCCTGTGTGGAGGACTGTACCCTGTGTGCAACACTGTACCCTGTGTGGAGCACTGTACCCTGTGTGCAGCACAGTATCATGTGTGGAGGACTGTACCCTGTGTGCAACACTGTACCCTGTGTGCAGCACTGTACCCTGTGTGGAGCACTTTACCCTGTGTGGAGCACTGTACCCTGTGTGTAGGACTGTACACTGTGTGCAACACTGTTCCCTGTGTGGAGGATTGTATCCTGTGTGGAGGACTGTACCCTGTGTGGAGCACTGTACCGTTGTGTGGAGGACACTATCCTGTGTGCAGCACTGTACACTGTGTGTAGGACCGTACCTTGTGTGCACCACTGTACCCTGTGTGCAACACTTTACCCTGTGTGGAGGATTGTACCCTGTGTGGAGGACTGTTCCCTGTGTGGAGCACTGTACTCTGTGTGATGCCCTGTACCCTGTGTGGAGCACTTTACCCTGTGTGGAGCACTGTACCCTGTGTGTAGGACTGTACACTCTGTGCAACACTTTTCCCTGTGTGGAGGATTGTACCCTGTGTGGAGCACTGTACCCTGTGTGCAACACTTTATCCTGTGTGGAGGATTGTACCCTGCGTGGAGGACTGTACCCTGTGTGGAGCACTGTACCCTGTGTGGAGGACTGTACCCTGTGTGGAGGACTGTACCCTGTGTGCAACACTGTACCCTGTGTGGAGCACTGTACCCTGTGTGCAGCACTGTATCATGTGTGGAGCACTGTACCCTGTGTGCAGCACTGTACCCTGTGTGGAGCACTGTAACCTGTATGCAGCACTGTACCCTATGTGGAGGACTGTACCCTGTGTGCAACACTGTACGCTGTGTGGAGCACTGTAACCTGTGTGCAGCACTGTACCCTGTGTGCAGGACTGTACCTTGTGTGCACCACTGTACGCTGTGTGCAACACTTTATCCTGTGTGGAGGATTGTACCCTGTGTGGAGGACTGTACCCTGTGTGGAGCACTGTACCCTGTGTGGAGGACTGTACCCTGTGTGGAGGACTGTACCCTGTGTGCAACACTGTACCCTGTGTGGAGCACTGTACCCTGTGTGCAGCACTGTATCATGTGTGGAGGACTGTACCCTGTGTGCAACACTGTACCCTGTGTGCAGCACTGTACCCTGTGTGGAGCACTTTACCCTGTGTGGAGCACTGTACCCTGTGTGTAGGATTGTACACTGTGTGCAACACTGTTCCCTGTGTGGAGGATTGTATCCTGTGTGGAGGACTGTACCCTGTGTGGAGCACTGTACCGTTGTGTGGAGGACTTTATCCTGTGTGCAGCACTGTACACTGTGTGTAGGACCGTACCTTGTGTGCACCACTGTACCCTGTGTGCAACACTTTACCCTGTGTGGAGGATTGTACCCTGTGTGGAGGACTGTTCCCTGTGTGGAGCACTGTACTCTGTGTGATGCCCTGTACCCTGTGTGGAGCACTTTACCCTGTGTGGAGCACTGTACCCTGTGTGTAGGACTGTACACTGTGTGCAACACTTTTCCCTGTGTGGAGGATTGTACCCTGTGTGGAGCACTGTACCCTGTGTGCAACACTGTACCCTGTGTGGAGCACTGTACCCTGTGTGCAGCACTGTGCCCTGTGTTTAGGACTGAACCCCAAGTGGAGGACGGTACCCTGTGTGCAGCACTTCACCCTGTGTGGAGGACTGTACCCTGAGTGCAACACTGTACCCTGTGTGGAGCACTGTACCCTGTGTGCAGCACTGTACCCTGTGTGTAGGACTGTACCTTGTGTGCACCACTGTACCCTGTGTGCATCACTGTACCCTCTGTGGTGCACTGTACCCTGTGTGCAGCACTGTACACTGTGTGCATCACTGTACACTGTGTGCAACACGTACCCTGTGTGGAGGATTGTAACCTGTGTGGAGCACTGTACCCTGGGTGGAGCACTGTACGCTGTGTGGAGGACTTTACCCAGTGTGGAGGATTGTACCCTGTGTGCAGCACTGTGCCCTGTGTGGAGCACTGTACCCTGTGTGGAGCACTGTAACCTGTGTACAGCACTGTAACCTGTGTGGAGCACTGTACCCTGTTTGGATGACTGTACCCTGTGTGCAGCACTGTACCCTGTGTGGAGCACTGTAACCTGTGTACAGCACTGTAACCTGTGTGGAGCACTGTACCCTGTGTGGAGAACTGTACACTGTGTGCAACACTGTTCACTATGTGGAGCTCTGCAAACTGTGTGGAGCACTGTACCCTCTGTGCAGGACTGTATTCTGTGTGGAGCACTGTAGCTTGTGTGGAGCAGTGTACCCTGTATGCAGCACTGCACACTGTGTGGAGCACTCTGCACTGTGTGGAGCACTGTACTCTGTGTGGAGGATTTACCCTGTGTGGAGGACTGTACCCTGTGTGGAGCACTGTACCCTGTGTGCAGCACTGCACCCTGTGTGGAACACTCTGCACTGTGGGGAGGACTGTACCCTATGGGCATCACTGTAGCCTGTGTGGACCAGTGTAACCTGTGTGCAGCACAGTTCACTGTGTGGAGCTCTGCAAACTGTGGAGCACTGTACGCTCTGTGCAGGACTGTATTCTGTGTGGAGCACTGTTCCCTGTGTGGAGCACTGTACCCTGTGTGGAGCACTGTAGCCTGTATGGAGCACTGTATCCTGTGTGGAGCACTGTATCCTGAGTGGAGCACTGTACTGTGTGTGGAGCACTGTATCCTGTGGGCAGCACTGTAACCTTTGTGGAGGACTGTACCCTGTGCGCAGCACTCTAACCTGTGTGGAGCACTGCATCCTGTGTGCAGCACTGTAAACTGTGTGTAGGACTGTACCCTGCTTGCAGCACTGTACCCTTTGTGCAGCACTGTACCCTGTGTGGAGGACTGTACCCCGTGTGGGGCACTGTACCCTGTGTGCAGCACTGTGCCCTTTGTGCAGCACTGTACCACTTGTGGAGTACTGTACACTGTGTGGAGGACTGTACCACTTGTGGAGGACGGTAACCTGTGTGCAACACTGTACCCTGTGTGTAGGTCAGTACCCTGTGTGGAGCTCTGTACCCTGTGTGGAGCACTGTACCCTGTGTTGTGGACTATACCCTGTGTGCAGCACTGTACCCTGTGTCGAGCACTGTACACTGTGTATAGCACTGTATCCTGTGTGGAGCATTGTACCCTGTGTGCTGGACTGTACCCTGTGTGGAGTACTGTACCCTGTGTGCTGCACTGTACCTTGTGTTGTGGATTGTGCCCTGTGTGGAGCACTGTACCCTGTGTGGAGCCCTGTCCACTGTCTATAGCACTGTATCCTGTGTGGAGCATTGTACCCTGTGTGCTGGACTGTACCCTGTGTGGAGTACTGTACCCTGTGTGCAGCTCTGTACCCTGTGTGGATGACATTACCCCGTGTGCAGTACACTACCTGTGTGGCGCACTGTATCCTGTGTGCAGCACTGTACCCTGTGTGGACAACGGTAACCTGTGTGGAGGACTGTACCCCTGTGCGCAGCACTCTAACCTGTGTGGAGCTCTGTATCCTGTGTGCAGCACTGTAAACTGTGTGGAAAACGGTACCCTGCTTGCAGCACTGTACCCTTTGTGCAGCACTGTACCCTGTGTGGATGACTGTACCCTGTGTGGGGCACTGTACCCTGTGTGCAACACTGCACCCTGTGTGGAGCACTGTACCATTTGTGCAGCACTGTACCCTGTGTTTAGGACTGTACCCCATGTGGAGGACGGTACCCTGTGTGCAGCACTGCACCCTGTGTGGAGGATTGTACCCTGAGTGCAACACTGTACCCTGTGTGGAGCACTGTACCCTATGTGCAACACTGCACCCTGTGTGGAGCACTGTACCATTTGTGCAGCACTGTACCCTCTATTTAGGACTGTACCCCATGTGGAGGACTGTACCCTTTGTGCAACATTGTACCCTCTGTGGTGCACTGTACCCTGCGTGCAGCACTGTACCCTCTGTGCATCACTGTGCACTGTGTGCAACACTGTACCCTGTGTGGCGGATTGTACCCTGTGTGGAGGATTGTACCCTATGTGGAGGACTGTAGCCAGTGTGCAACACTGTACCCTGTGTGGAGCACTGTACCCTGTGTGCAGCACTGTACCCTGTGTGGAGCACTGTACCCTGTGTGCAGCACTCTACGCTGTGTGGAGGACTTTACACAGCGTGGAGCACTGTACCATGTGTGCAGCACTGTGCCCTGTGTGGAACACTGTACCCTGTGTGGAACAATGTACCCTGTGTGCAGCACTGTAACCTGTGTGGAGGACTGTACCCTGTGTGCAGCACTGTACCCTGTTTGCCGACTGTACCCTGTGTGCAGCACTGTACCCTGTATGGAGCACTGTACCCTATATGCAGCACTGTTCCCTGTCTGGAGGACTGTACCCCATGTGCAGCACTGTACCCTGTGTGCAGCACTGTACCCTGTGTGGAGGAATGTACCCTTTGTGCAACACTGTACCCTCTGTGGTGCACTGTACCCGGCGTGCAGCACTGTACCCTGGGTGCATCACTGTGCACTGTGTGCAACACTGTACCCTGTGTGGCAGATTGTACCCTGTGTGGAGGATCGTACCCTGTTTGGAGGACTGTAGCCGGTGTGCAACACTGTACCCTGTGTGGAGCACTGTACACTGTGTGCAGCACTCTACCCTGTGTGGAGCACTGTACCCTGTGTGGAGGACTGTACCCTGTGTGGAGCACTGTACCCTGTGTGCAGCAATGTAACCTGTGTGGAGGTCAGTACCCTGTGTGGAGCAGTGTACCCTGTTTGGAGGACTGTACCCTGTGTGCAGCACTGTTTACTGTGTGGAGCTCTGCAAACTGTGTGGAGTACTGTAACCTGTTTGGAGGACTGTACCCTGTGTGCAGCACTGCAACCTGTGTTGAGCATTCTACACTGTGTGGAGCACTCTCCCCTGTGTGGAGGATTGTACCCTGTGTGCAGCACTGTACCCTGTTTGAAGCACTGTATCCTGTGTCCATAAATGTACCCTGTGTGCAGCACTGTACCCTGTGTGGAGCACTGTACCCTGTGTGCAGCACTGTAAGCTGTGTGGAGGACTTTACACAGTGTGGAGGACTGTACCCTGTGTGCAGCACTCTGCCCTGTGTGGAGCACTATACCCTGTGTTGAACACTGTACCCTGTGTGCAGCACTGAAACCTGTGTGGAGGACTGTACCCTGTGTGCAGCACTCTGCCCTGTGTGGAGCACTATACCCTGTGTTGAACACTGTACCCTGTGTGCAGCACTGAAACCTGTGTGGAGGACTGTACCCTGTGTGCAGCACTGTACCCTGGTTGTACGACTCTACCCTGTGTGCAGCACTGTACCCTGTGTGGAGCACTCTACCCTGTGTGCAGCATTGTTCACTGTGTGGAGCTCTGCAAACTGTGTGGAGCACTGTACCCTCTGTGCAGGACAGTATTCTGTGTGGAGCACTGTACCCTGTGTGGAGGACTGTAACCTGTGTGGAGCACTGTTCCCATTGTGTAGAACTGTACTCCGTCTGCAGCACTGTACCCTGTGTGGAGCAATGTACCCTGTGTGGAGCACAGTACCCTGGGTGCAGCACTGTACCCTGTGTGGAGCACTGTATCCTGTGTCCAGCACTACCCGGTGTGCAGCACTGTATCCTGTGTGCAGCACTGTACCCTGTGTGGAGCACTGTATCCTGTGTCCAGCACTATATCCTGTGTGGAGCACTGTATCCTGAGTGGAGTACTGTACAGTGTGTGGAGCACTGTACCCTGTGTGGAGCACTGTACCCTTTGTGGAGGACTGTACCCCTGTGCGCAGCACTCTAACCTGTGTGGAGCACTGTATCCTGTGTGCAGCACTGTAAACTGTGTGGAGAACTGTACCCTGCTTGCAGCACTGTACCCTTTGTGCAGCACTGTACCCTGTGTGGATGACTGTACCCTGTGTGGGGCACTGTACCCTGTGTGCAACACTGCACCCTGTGTGGAGCACTGTACCATTTGTGCAGCACTGTACCCTGTGTTTAGGACTGTACCCCATGTGGAGGACGGTACCCTGTGTGCAGCACTGCACCCTGTGTGGAGGATTGTACCCTGAGTGCAACACTGTACCCTGTGTGGAGCATTGTACCCTGTGTGCAGCACTGTACCCTGTGTGCAACACTTTACCCTGTGTGGAGGATTGTACCCTGTGTGGAGGACTGTTCCCTGTGTGGAGCACTGTACCCTGTGTGATGCACTGTATCTCAAGTGGAGGTCTGTATCCTGTGTGCATCACTGTACACTGTGTGCAACGCATACCCTGTGTGGAGGATTGTAACCTGTGTGGAGGACTGTACCCTGTGTGGTGCACTGTACCCTGTGTGTAGCACTGTACCCTGTGTGGTGCACTGTATCTTGTGTGGAGGACTGTATCCTGTGTGGAGCACAGTGTCCTGTGTGGAGCACTGTACCCTGTGTGGAGCACTGTACGCTGTGTGGAGGACTTTACCCAGTGTGGAGGATTGTACCCTGTGTGCAGCACTGTGCCCTGTGTGGAGCACTGTACCCTGTGTGGAGCACTGTAACCTGTGTACAGCACTGTAACCTGTGTGGAGCACTGTACCCTGTTTGGAGGACTGCACCCTGTGTGGAGCACTCTACACTGTGTGGAGCACTGTACTCTGTGTGGAGGATTTACCCTGTGTGGAGCACTGTACCCTGTGTGGAGCACTGTACCCTGTGTGCAGCACTGCACCCTGTGTGGAGCACTCTGCACTGTGGGGAGGACTGTACCCTATGGGCATCACTCTACCGTGTGTGGGCCAGTGTAACCTGTGCGCAGCACAGTTCACTGTGTGGAGCTCTGCAAACTGTGTGGAGCACTGTACCCTCTGTGCAGGACTGTATTCTGTGTGGAACACTGTTCCCTGTGTGGAGCACTGTATCCTGTGTGGAGCACTGTAGCCTGTATGGAGCACTGTATCCTGTGTGGAGCATGGTATCCTGAGTGGAGCACTGTACAGTGTGTGGAGCACTGTATCCTGTGGGCAGCACTGTAACCTTTGTGGAGGAATGTACCCTGTGCGCAGCACTCTAACCAGTGTGGAGCACTGTATCCTGTGTGCAGCACTGTAAACTGTGTGGAGGACTGTACCCTGCTTGCAGCACTGTACCCTTTGTGCAGCACTGTACCCTGTGTGGAGGACTGTACCCTGTGTGGGGCACTGTACCCTGTGTGGAGCACTGTGCCCTGTGTGCAGCACAGTACCCTGTGTCGAGCACTGTACCCTGTGTGGAGCACTGTACCCTGTGTTGTGGACTATACCCTGTGTGCAGCACTGTACCCTGTGTTGTGGATTGTGCGCTGTGTGGAGCACTGTACCCTGTGTGGAGCCCTGTACACTGTGTGTAGCACGGTATCCTGTGTGGAGCATTGTACCCTGTGTGCTGGACTGTACCCTCTGTGGAGTACTGTACCCTGTGTGCAGCACTGTACCCTGTGTGGAGGACTTTACCCCGTGTGCAGCACACTACCTGTGTGGAGAACTGTAACCCGTGTGGCGCACTGTATCCTGTGTGCAGCACTGTACCCTGTGTGGAGCATGGTAACCTGTGTGGAGGACGGTACCCTGTGTGGAGGTCTGTCCCCTGTGGGCAGCACTGTACCCTGTGTGCAGGACTGTACCCTGTGTGCAACACTGTACACTTTGTGCAGCACTGTACCCTGTGTGGAGGACTGTACCCCATGTGGAGGATGGCACCCTGTGTGCAACACTGTACCCAGTGTGGAGCACTGTACCCTGTGTGCAGCACTCTGCACTGTGTGTAGGACTGTACCTTTTGTGCAGCACTGTACCCTGTGTGTAACACTGTACCCTGTGTGCAGCACTGTACCCTGTGTGGAGCACTTTACCCTGTGTGGAGCACTGTACCCTGTGTGTAGGACTGTACACTGTGTGCAACACTGTTCCCTGTGTGGAGGATTGTATCCTGTGTGGAGGACTGTACCCTGTGTGGAGCACTGTACCGTTGTGTGGAGGACTTTATCCTGTGTGCAGCACTGTACACTGTGTGTAGGACCGTACCTTGTGTGCACCACTGTACCCTGTGTGCAACACTTTACCCTGTGTGGAGGATTGTACCCTGTGTGGAGGACTGTTCCCTGTGTGGAGCACTGTACTCTGTGTGATGCCCTGTACCCTGTGTGGAGCACTTTACCCTGTGTGGAGCACTGTACCCTGTGTGTAGGACTGTACACTCTGTGCAACACTTTTCCCTGTGTGGAGGATTGTACCCTGTGTGGAGCACTGTACCCTGTGTGCAACACTTTATCCTGTGTGGAGGATTGTACCCTGTGTGGAGGACTGTACCCTGTGTGGAGCACTGTACCCTGTGTGGAGGACTGTACCCTGTGTGGAGGACTGTACCCTGTGTGCAACACTGTACCCTGTGTGGAGCACTGTACCCTGTGTGCAGCACTGTATCATGTGTGGAGCACTGTACCCTGTGTGCAGCACTGTACCCTGTGTGGAGCACTGTACCCTGTATGCATCACTGTACCCTATGTGGAGGACTGTACCCTGTGTGCAACACTGTACGCTGTGTGGAGCACTGTAACCTGTGTGCAGCACTGTATCCTGTGTGCAGGACTGTACCTTGTGTGCACCACTGTACCCTGTGTGCAACACTTTATCCTGTGTGGAGGATTGTACCCTGTGTGGAGGACTGTACCCTGTGTGGAGCACTGTACCCTGTGTGGAGGACTGTACCCTGTGTGGAGGACTGTACCCTGTGTGCAACACTGTACCCTGTGTGGAGCACTGTACCCTGTGTGCAGCACTGTATCATGTGTGGAGGACTGTACCCTGTGTGCAACACTGTACCCTGTGTGCAGCACTGTACCCTGTGTGGAGCACTTTACCCTGTGTGGAGCACTGTACCCTGTGTGTAGGACTGTACACTGTGTGCAACACTGTTCCCTGTGTGGAGGATTGTATCCTGTGTGGAGGACTGTACCCTGTGTGGAGCACTGTACCGTTGTGTGGAGGACTTTATCCTGTGTGCAGCACTGTACACTGTGTGTAGGACCGTACCTTGTGTGCACCACTGTACCCTGTGTGCAACACTTTACCCTGTGTGGAGGATTGTACCCTGTGTGGAGGACTGTTCCCTGTGTGGAGCACTGTACTCTGTGTGATGCCCTGTACCCTGTGTGGAGCACTTTACCCTGTGTGGAGCACTGTACCCTGTGTGTAGGACTGTACACTCTGTGCAACACTTTTCCCTGTGTGGAGGATTGTACCCTGTGTGGAGCACTGTGCCCTGTGTGCAACACTGTACCCTGTGTGGAGCACTGTACCCTGTGTGCAGCACTGTGCCCTGTGTTTAGGACTGAACCCCAAGTGGAGGACGGTACCCTGTGTGCAGCACTTCACCCTGTGTGGAGGACTGTACCCTGAGTGCAACACTGTACCCTGTGTGGAGCACTGTACCCTGTGTGCAGCACTGTACCCTGTGTGTAGGACTGTACCTTGTGTGCACCACTGTACCCTGTGTGCATCACTGTACCCTCTGTGGTGCACTGTACCCTGTGTGCAGCACTGTACACTGTGTGCATCACTGTACACTGTGTGCAACACGTACCCTGTGTGGAGGATTGTAACCTGTGTGGAGCACTGTACCCTGGGTGGAGCACTGTACGCTGTGTGGAGGACTTTACCCAGTGTGGAGGATTGTACCCTGTGTGCAGCACTGTGCCCTGTGTGGAGCACTGTACCCTGTGTGGAGCACTGTAACCTGTGTACAGCACTGTAACCTGTGTGGAGCACTGTACCCTGTTTGGATGACTGTACCCTGTGTGCAGCACTGTACCCTGTGTGGAGCACTGTAACCTGTGTACAGCACTGTAACCTGTGTGGAGCACTGTACCGTTTGGATGACTGTACCCTGTGTGCAGCACTGTACCCTGTGTGGAGAACTGTATACTGTGTGCAACACTGTTCACTATGTGGAGCTCTGCAAACTGTGTGGAGCACTGTACCCTCTGTGCAGGACTGTATTCTGTGTGGAGCACTGTAGCTTGTGTGGAGCAGTGTACCCTGTATGCAGCACTGCACACTGTGTGGAGCACTCTGCACTGTGTGGAGCACTGTACTCTGTGTGGAGGATTTACCCTGTGTGGAGGACTGTACCCTGTGTGGAGCACTGTACCCTGTGTGCAGCACTGCACCCTGTGTGGAACACTCTGCACTGTGGGGAGGATTGTACCCTATGGGCATCACTGTAGCCTGTGTGGACCAGTGTAACCTGTGTGCAGCACAGTTCACTGTGTGGAGCTCTGCAAACTGTGTGGAGCACTGTACGCTCTGTGCAGGACTGTATTCTGTGTGGAGCACTGTTCCCTGTGTGGAGCACTGTACCCTGTGTGGAGCACTGTAGCCTGTATGGAGCACTGTATCCTGTGTGGAGCACTGTATCCTGAGTGGAGCACTGTACTGTGTGTGGAGCACTGTATCCTGTGGGCAGCACTGTAACCTTTGTGGAGGACTGTACCCTGTGCGCAGCACTCTAACCTGTGTGGAGCACTGCATCCTGTGTGCAGCACTGTAAACTGTGTGGAGGACTGTACCCTGCTTGCAGCACTGTACCCTTTGTGCAGCACTGTACCCTGTGTGGAGGACTGTACCCCGTGTGGGGCACTGTACCCTGTGTGCAGCACTGTGCCCTTTGTGCAGCACTGTACCACTTGTGGAGTACTGTACACTGTGTGGAGGACTGTACCACTTGTGGAGGACGGTAACCTGTGTGCAACACTGTACCCTGTGTGTAGGTCAGTACCCTGTGTGGAGCTCTGTACCCTGTGTGGAGCACTGTACCCTGTGTTGTGGACTATACCCTGTGTGCAGCACTGTACCCTGTGTCGAGCACTGTACACTGTGTATAGCACTGTATCCTGTGTGGAGCATTTTACCCTGTGTGCTGGACTGTACCCTGTGTGGAGTACTGTACCCTGTGTGCTGCACTGTACCTTGTGTTGTGGATTGTGCCCTGTGTGGAGCACTGTACCCTGTGTGGAGCCCTGTACACTGTGTATAGCACTGTATCCTGTGTGGAGCATTGTACCCTGTGTGCTGGACTGTACCCTGTGTGGAGTACTGTACCCTGTGTGCTGCACTGTACCCTGTGTGGATGACATTACCCCGTGTGCAGTACACTACCTGTGTGGCGCACTGTATCCTGTGTGCAGCACTGTACCCTGTGTGGACAACGGTAACCTGTGTGGAGGACTGTACCCCTGTGCGCAGCACTCTAACCTGTGTGGAGCACTGTATCCTGTGTGCAGCACTGTAAACTGTGTGGAGAACGGTACCCTGCTTGCAGCACTGTACCCTTTGTGCAGCACTGCACCCTGTGTGGATGACTGTACCCTGTGTGGGGCACTGTACCCTGTGTGCAACACTGCACCCTGTGTGGAGCACTGTACCATTTGTGCAGCACTGTACCCTGTGTTTAGGACTGTACCCCATGTGGAGGACGGTACCCTGTGTGCAGCACTGCACCCTGTGTGGAGGATTGTACCCTGAGTGCAACACTGTACCCTGTGTGGAGCACTGTACCCTATGTGCAACACTGCACCCTGTGTGGAGCACTGTACCATTTGTGCAGCACTGTACCCTCTATTTAGGACTGTACCCCATGTGGAGGACTGTACCCTTTGTGCAACATTGTACCCTCTGTGGTGCACTGTACCCTGCGTGCAGCACTGTACCCTCTGTGCATCACTGTGCACTGTGTGCAACACTGTACCCTGTGTGGCGGATTGTACCCTGTGTGGAGGATTGTACCCTATGTGGAGGACTGTAGCCAGTGTGCAACACTGTACCCTGTGTGGAGCACTGTACCCTGTGTGCAGCACTGTACCCTGTGTGGAGCACTGTACCCTGTGTGCAGCACTCTACGCTGTGTGGAGGACTTTACACAGCGTGGAGCACTGTACCATGTGTGCAGCACTGTGCCCTGTGTGGAACACTGTACCCTGTGTGGAACAATGTACCCTGTGTGCAGCACTGTAACCTGTGTGGAGGACTGTACCCTGTGTGCAGCACTGTACCCTGTTTGCCGACTGTACCCTGTGTGCAGCACTGTACCCTGTATGGAGCACTGTACCCTATATGCAGCACTGTTCCCTGTCTGGAGGACTGTACCCCATGTGCAGCACTGTACCCTGTGTGCAGCACTGTACCCTGTGTGGAGGAATGTACCCTTTGTGCAACACTGTACCCTCTGTGGTGCACTGTACCCTGCGTGCAGCACTGTACCCTGTGTGCATCACTGTGCACTGTGTGCAACACTGTACCCTGTGTGGCAGATTGTACCCTGTGTGGAGGATCGTACCCTGTTTGGAGGACTGTAGCCGGTGTGCAACACTGTACCCTGTGTGGAGCACTGTACCCTGTGTGCAGCACTCTACCCTGTGTGGAGCACTGTACCCTGTGTGGAGGACTGTACCCTGTGTGGAGCACTGTACCCTGTGTGCAGCAATGTAACCTGTGTGGAGGTCTGTACCCTGTGTGGAGCAGTGTACCCTGTTTGGAGGACTGTACCCTGTGTGCAGCACTGTTTACTGTGTGGAGCTCTGCAAACTGTGTGGAGTACTGTAACCTGTTTGGAGGACTGTACCCTGTGTGCAGCACTGTACCCTGTTTGAAGCACTGTATCCTGTGTCCATAAATGTACCCTGTGTGCAGCACTGTACCCTGTGTGGAGCACTGTACCCTGTCTGCAGCACTGTAAGCTGTGTGGAGGACTTTACACAGTGTGGAGGACTGTACCCTGTGTGCAGCACTCTGCCCTGTGTGGGGCACTGTACCCTGTGTGCAACACTGCACCCTGTGTGGAGCACTGTACCATTTGTGCAGCACTGTACCCTGTGTTTAGGACTGTACCCCATGTGGAGGACGGTACCCTGTGTGCAGCACTGCACCCTGTGTGGAGGATTGTACCCTGAGTGCAACACTGTACCCTGTGTGGAGCATTGTACCCTGTGTGCAGCACTGTACCCTGTGTGCAACACTTTACCCTGTGTGGAGGATTGTACCCTGTGTGGAGGACTGTTCCCTGTGTGGAGCACTGTACCCTGTGTGATGCACTGTATCTCAAGTGGAGGTCTGTATCCTGTGTGCATCACTGTACACTGTGTGCAACGCATACCCTGTGTGGAGGATTGTAACCTGTGTGGAGGACTGTACCCTGTGTGGTGCACTGTACCCTGTGTGTAGCACTGTACCCTGTGTGGTGCACTGTATCTTGTGTGGAGGACTGTATCCTGTGTGGAGCACAGTGTCCTGTGTGGAGCACTGTACCCTGTGTGGAGCACTGTACGCTGTGTGGAGGACTTTACCCAGTGTGGAGGATTGTACCCTGTGTGCAGCACTGTGCCCTGTGTGGAGCACTGTACCCTGTGTGGAGCACTGTAACCTGTGTACAGCACTGTAACCTGTGTGGAGCACTGTACCCTGTTTGGAGGACTGCACCCTGTGTGGAGCACTCTACACTGTGTGGAGCACTGTACTCTGTGTGGAGGATTTACCCTGTGTGGAGCACTGTACCCTGTGTGGAGCACTGTACCCTGTGTGCAGCACTGCACCCTGTGTGGAGCACTCTGCACTGTGGGGAGGACTGTACCCTATGGGCATCACTACCGTGTGTGGACCAGTGTAACCTGTGTGCAGCACAGTTCACTGTGTGGAACTCTGCAAACTTTGTGGAGCACTGTACCCTCTGTGCAGGACTGTATTCTGTGTGGAGCACTGTTCCCTGTGTGGAGCACTGTACCCTGTGTGGAGCACTGTAGCCTGTATGGAGCACTGTATCCTGTGTGGAGCATGGTATCCTGAGTGGAGCACTGTACAGTGTGTGGAGCACTGTATCCTGTGGGCAGCACTGTAACCTTTGTGGAGGAATGTACCCTGTGCGCAGCACTCTAACCTGTGTGGAGCACTGTATCCTGTGCGCAGCACTGTAAACTGTGTGGAGGACTGTACCCTGCTTGCAGCACTGTACCCTTTGTGCAGCACTGTACCCTGTGTGGAGGACTGTACCCCATGTGGGGCACTGTACCCTGTGTGGAGCACTGTGCCCTGTGTGCAGCACTGTACCCTGTGTCGAGCACTGTACCCTGTGTGGAGCACTGTACCCTGTGTTGTGGACTATACCCTGTGTGCAGCACTGTACCCTGTGTTGTGGATTGTGCGCTGTGTGGAGCACTGTACCCTGTGTGGAGCCCTGTACACTGTGTGTAGCACGGTATCCTGTGTGGAGCATTGTACCCTGTGTGCTGGACTGTACCCTGTGTGGAGTACTGTACCCTGTGTGCAGCACTGTACCCTGTGTGGAGGACTTTACCCCGTGTGCAGCACACTACCTGTGTGGAGAACTGTACCCCGTGTGGCGCACTGTATCCTGTGTGCAGCTCTGTACCCTGTGTGGAGCATGGTAACCTGTGTGGAGGACGGTACCCTGTGTGGAGGTCTGTCCCTTGTGGGCAGCACTGTACCCTGTGTGCAGGACTGTACCCTGTGTGCAACACTGTACACTTTGTGCAGAACTGTACCCTGTTTGGAGGACTGTACCCCATGTGGAGGATGGTACCCTGTGTGCAACACTGTACCCAGTGTGGAGCACTGTACCCTGTGTGCAGCACTCTGCACTGTGTGTAGGACTGTACCTTTTGTGCAGCACTGTACCCTGTGTGCAACACTTTTCCCTGTGTGGAGGATTGTACCCTGTGTGGAGGACTGTACCCTGTGTGATGCACTGTATCCTGTGTGGAGTACAGTACCCTGTGTTCAGCACTGTACCCTGTGTGCATCACTGTACACTGTGTGCAACACTGTACCCTGTGACGAGGACTGTCCCCTGTGTGGTCCACTGTATCTTGTGTGGAGGACTGTATCCAGTTTGTAGCACTGTGTGCTGTGTGGAGTACTGTACCCAGTGTGGAGCTCTGTACCCTGTGTGCAGCACTGTGCCCTTTGTGCAGCACTGTACCCTGTGTGCAGCACTCTACCCTGTGTGGAGCACTGTACCCTGTGTGGAGCACTGTACCCTGTGTGCAGCACTGTACCCTTTGTGCAGCACTGTACCCTGTGTGGAGGACTGTACCCTGTGTGCAACACTGTACCCTGTGTGGAGCACTGTACCCTGTATGCAGCACTGTACCCTGTGTGGAGGACTGTACCCTGTGTGCAACACTGTACCCTGTGTGGAACACTGTAACCTGTGTGCAGCACTGTACCCTGTGTGTAGGACTGTACCTAGTGTGCACCACTGTACCCTGTGTGCAACACTTTATCCTGTGTGGAGGATTGTACCCTGTGTGGAGGACTGTACCCTGTGTGGAGCACTGTACCCTGTGTGTAGGACTGTACCCTGTGTGCAACACTGTACCCTGTGTGGAGCACTGTACCCTGTGTGCAGCACTGTATCATGTGTGGAGGACTGTACCCTGTGTGCAACACTGTACCCTGTGTGCAGCACTGTACCCTGTGTGGAGCACTTTACCCTGTGTGGAGCACTGTACCCTGTGTGTAGGACTGTACACTGTGTGCAACACTGTTCCCTGTGTGGAGGATTGTATCCTGTGTGGAGGACTGTACCCTGTGTGGAGCACTGTACCGTTGTGTGGAGGACTTTATCCTGTGTGCAGCACTGTACACTGTGTGTAGGACCGTACCTTGTGTGCACCACTGTACCCTGTGTGCAACACTTTACCCTGTGTGGAGGATTGTACCCTGTGTGGAGGACTGTTCCCTGTGTGGAGCACGGTACTCTGTGTGATGCACTGTACCCTGTGTGGAGCACTTTACCCTGTGTGGAGCACTGTACCCTGTGTGTAGGACTGTACACTCTGTGCAACACTTTTCCCTGTGTGGAGTATTGTACCCTGTGTGGAGCACTGTACCCTGTGTGCAACACTGTACCCTGTGTGGAGCACTGTACCCTGTGTGCAGCACTGTGCCCTGTCTTTAGGACTGAACCCCAAGTGGAGGACTGTACCCTGTGTGCAGCACTGCACCCTGTGTGGAGGACTGTACCCTGAGTGCAACACTGTACCCTGTGTGGAGCACTGTACCCTGTGTGCAGCACTGTACCCTGTGTGTAGGACTGTACCTTGTGTGCAGCACTGTACCCTGTGTGCAACACTTTACCCTGTGTGGAGGATTGTACCCTGCGTGGAGAACTTTACCCTGAGTGGAGCACTGTACCCTGTGTGTAGGACTGTACCCTGTGTGCAACACTGTACCCTCTGTGGTGCACTGTACCCTGTGTGCAGCACTGTACACTGTGTGCATCACTGTACACTGTGTGCAACACGTACCCTGTGTGGAGGATTGTAACCTGTGTGGAGGACTGTACCCTGGGTGGAGCACTGTACGCTGTGTGGAGGACTTTACCCAGTGTGGAGGATTGTACCCTGTGTGCAGCTCTGTGCCCTGTGTGGAGCACTGTACCCTGTGTGGAGCACTGTAACCTGTGTACAGCACTGTAACCTGTGTGGAGCACTGTACCCTGTTTGGATGACTGTACCCTGTGTGCAGCACTGTACCCTGTGTGGAGAACTGTACACTGTGTGCAACACTGTTCACTATGTGGAGCTCTGCAAACTGTGTGGAGCACTGTACCCTCTGTGCAGGACTGTATTCTGTGTGGAGCACTGTAGCTTGTGTGGAGCAGTGTACCCTGTATGCAGCACTGCACACTGTGTGGAGCACTCTGCACTGTGTGGAGCACTGTACTCTGTGTGGAGGATTTACCCTGTGTGGAGGACTGTACCCTGTGTGGAGCACTGTACCCTGTGTGCAGCACTGCACCCTGTGTGGAACACTCTGCACTGTGGGGAGGACTGTACCCTATGGGCATCACTGTAGCCTGTGTGGACCAGTGTAACCTGTGTGCAGCACAGTTCACTGTGTGGAGCTCTGCAAACTGTGTGGAGCACTGTACGCTCTGTGCAGGACTGTATTCTGTGTGGAGCACTGTTCCCTGTGTGGAGCACTGTACCCTGTGTGGAGCACTGTAGCCTGTATGGAGCACTGTATCCTGTGTGGAGCACTGTATCCTGAGTGGAGCACTGTACTGTGTGTGGAGCACTGTATCCTGTGGGCAGCACTGTAACCTTTGTGGAGGACTGTACCCTGTGCGCAGCACTCTAACCTGTGTGGAGCACTGCATCCTGTGTGCAGCACTGTAAACTGTGTGGAGGACTGTACCCTGCTTGCAGCACTGTACCCTTTGTGCAGCACTGTACCCTGTGTGGAGGACTGTACCCCGTGTGGGGCACTGTACCCTGTGTGCAGCACTGTGCCCTTTGTGCAGCACTGTACCACTTGTGGAGTACTGTACACTGTGTGGAGGACTGTACCACTTGTGGAGGACGGTAACCTGTGTGCAACACTGTACCCTGTGTGTAGGTCAGTACCCTGTGTGGAGCTCTGTACCCTGTGTGGAGCACTGTACCCTGTGTGCTGGACTGTACCCTGTGTGGAGTACTGTACCCAGTGTGCTGCACTGTACCTTGTGTTGTGGATTGTGCCCTGTGTGGAGCACTGTACCCTGTGTGGAGCCCTGTACACTGTGTATAGCACTGTATCCTGTGTGGAGCATTGTACCCTGTGTGCTGGACTGTACCCTGTGTGGAGTACTGTACCCTGTGTGCAGCACTATACCCTGAGTGGAGGACATTACCCCGTGTGCAGTACACTACCTGTGTGGCGCACTGTATCGTGTGTGCAGCACTGTACCCTGTGTGGACAACGGTAATCTGTGTGGAGGACGGTACCCTGTGTGGAGGTCTGTCCCCTGTGTGCAGCACTGTACCCTGTGTGCAGGACTGTACCCTGTGTGCAGCACTGTACACTTTGTGGAGCACTATACCCTGTGTGGAGGACTGTACCCCATTTGGAGGACGGTACCCCGTGTGCAGCACACTACCTGTGTAGAGAACTGTACCCCGTGTGGCGCACTGTATCCTGTGTGCAGCACTGTACCCTGTGTGGAGCACGGTAACCTGTGTGGAGGACGGTACCCTGTGTGGAGGTCTGTCCCCTGTGGGCAGCACTGTACCCTGTGTGCAGGACTGTACCCTGTGTGCAGCACTGTACACTTTGTGCAGAACTGTACCCTGTTTGGAGGACTGTACCCCATGTGGAGGATGGTACCCTGTGTGCAACACTGTACCCAGTGTGGAGCACTGTACCCTGTGTGCAGCACTCTACACTGTGTGTAGGACTGTACCTTTTGTGCAGCACTGTACCCTGTGTGCAACACTTTTCCCTGTGTGGAGGATTGTACCCTGTGTGGAGGACTGTACCCTGTGTGATGCACTGTATCCTGTGTGGAGTACTGTACCTGTGTTCAGCACTGTACCCTGTATGCATCACTGTACACTGTGTGCAACACTGTACCCTGTGACGAGGACTGTCCCCTGTGTGGTCCACTGTATCTTGTGTGGAGGACTGTATCCAGTTTGTAGCACTGTGTGCTGTGTAGAGTACTGTACCCTGTGTGGAGCTCTGTACCCTGTGTTGAACACTGTACCCTGTGTGCAGCACTGTAACCTGTGTGGAGGACTGTACCCTGTGTGCAGCACTGTACCCTGTTTGTACGACTCTACCCTGTGTGCAGCACTGTACCCTGTGTGGAGCATTGTACCCTGTGTGCAGCACTGTTCACTGTGTGGAGCTCTGCAAACTGTGTGGAGCACTGTACCCTCTGTGCAGGACTGTATTCTGTGTGGAGCACTGTACCCTGTGTGGAGGACTGTAACCTGTGTGGAGCACTGTTCCCATTGTGTAGAACTGTACTCCGTCTGCAGCACGGTACCCTGTGTGGAGCAATGTACCCTGTGTGGAGCACAGTACCCTGGGTGCAGCACCGTACCCTGTGTGGAGCACTGTATCCTGTGTCCAGCACTACCCGGTGTGCAGCACTGTATCCTGTGTGCAGCACTGTACCCTGTGTGGAGCACTGGATCCTGTGTCCAGCACTACCTTGTGTGCAGCATTGTACCCTGTGTGGAGCACTGTACCCTGTGTGCAGCACCGTAGCCTGTGTGGAGCAATGAAGCCTTTGTGCAGCACTGTACCCTGTGTGGAGCACTGTACCCTGAGTGGAGCACTGTATACTGTGTGGAGCACTGTACCCTGTGTGGAGCACTGTAACCTGAGTGGAGCACTGTAGACTGTATGGAGCACTGTATCCTGTGTGCAGCACTGTACCCTGTGTGAAGCACTGTATACTGTGTGCAGCACTGTACCCTGTATGAGCACTGTAACCTGAGTGGAGTATTGTACCCTGTGTGCAGGACCCTACCCTGTGTGAAGGACTGTACCCCATGTGCAGCACTGTACCCTGTGTGGAGGACTGTACCCTGTGTGCAACACTGCACCCTCTGTGGTGCACTGTACCCTGTGTGCAGCACTGTACACTGTGTGCATCACTGTACACTGTGTGCAATACGTACCCTGTGTGGAGGATTGTACCCTGTGTGGAGGACTGTTCCCTGTGTGGAGCACTGTACCCTGTGTGATGTACTGTATCTCAAGTGGAGGTCTGTATACTGTGTGCATCACTGTACACTGTGTACAACGCATACCCTGTGAGGAGGATTGTAACCTGTGTGGAGAACTGTACCCTGTGTGGTGCACTGTACCCTGTGTGTAGCACTGTACCCTGTGTGGTGCACTGTATCTTGTGTGGAGGACTGTATCCTGTGTGGAGCACAGTGTCCTGTGTGGAGTACTGTACCCTGTGTGGAGCACTGTACCCTGTGTGGAGCACTGTACGCTGTGTGGAGGACTTTACCCAGTGTGGAGGATTGTACCCTGTGTGCAGCACTGTGCCCTGTGTGGAGCACTGTACCCTGTGTGGAGCACTGTAACCTGTGTACAGCACTGTAACCTGTGTGGAGCACTGTACCCTGTTTGGAGGACTGTACCCTGTGTGCAGCACTGTACCCTGTATGGAGAACTGTACACTGTGTGCAACACTGTTCACTATGTGGAGCTCTGCAAACTGTGTGGAGCACTGTACCCTCTGTGCAGGACTGTATTCTGTGTGGAGCACTGTACCCTGTGTGGAGCACTGTACCCTGTGTGCAGGACTGAACCCTGTGTGGAGCACTCTACACTGTGGGGAGGACTGTACCCTATGGGCATCACTCTACCCTGTGTGGACCAGTGCAAACTGTGTGCAGCACAGTTCACTGTGTGGAGCTCTGCAAACTGTGTGGAGCACTGTACCCTCTGTGCAGGACTGTATTCTGTGTGGAGCACTGTTTCCTGCGTGGAGCACTGTACCCTGTGTGGAGCACTGTATCCTGTGTGGAGCACTGTATCCTGAGTGGAGTACTGTACAGTGTGTGGAGCACTGTACCCTGTGTGGAGCACTGTACCCTTTGTGGAGGACTGTACCCCTGTGCGTAGCACTCTAACCTGTGTGGAGCACTGTATCCTGTGTGCAGCACTGTAAACTGTGTGGAGAACTGTACCCTGCTTGCAGCACTGTACCCTTTGTGCAGCACTGTACCCTGTGTGGATGACTGTACCCTGTGTGGGGCACGGTACCCTGTGTGCAACACTGCACCCTGTGTGGAGCACTGTATCATTTGTGCAGCACTGTACCCTGTGTTTAGGACTGTACCCCATGTGGAGGACGGTACCCTGTGTGCAGCACTGCACCCTGTGTGGAGGATTGTACCCTGAGTGCAACACTGTACCCTGTGTGGAGCACTGTACCCTGTGTGCAGCACTGTACCCTGTGTGCAACACTTTACCCTGTGTGGAGGATTGTACCCTGTGTGGAGGACTGTTCCCTGTGTGGAGCACTGTACCCTGTGTGATGCACTGTATCTCAAGTGGAGGTCTGTATCCTGTGTGCATCACTGTACACAGTGTGCAACGCATACCCTGTGTGGAGGATTGTAACCTGTGTGGAGGACTGTACCCTGTGTGGTGCACTGTACCCTGTGTGTAGCACTGTACCCTGTGTGGTGCACTGTATCTTGTGTGGAGGACTGTATCCTGTGTGGAGCACAGTGTCCTGTGTGGAGCACTGTACCCTGTGTGGAGCACTGTACGCTGTGTGGAGGACTTTACCCAGTGTGGAGGATTGTACCCTGTGTGCAGCACTGTGCCCTGTATGGAGCACTGTACCCTGTGTGGAGCACTGTAACCTGTGTACAGCACTGTAACCTGTGTGGAGCACTGTACCCTGTTTGGAGGACTGCACCCTGTGTGGAGCACTCTACACTGTGTGGAGCACTGTACTCTGTGTGGAGGATTTACCCTGTGTGGAGCACTGTACCCTGTGTGGAGCACTGTACCCTGTGTGCAGCACTGCACCCTGTGTGGAGCACTCTGCACTGTGGGGAGGACTGTACCCTATGGGCATCACTGTACCCTGTGTGGACCAGTGTAACCTGTGTGCAGCACAGTTCACTGTGTGGAGCTCTGCAAACTGTGTGGAGCACTGTACCCTCTGTGCAGGACTGTATTCTGTGTGGAGCACTGTTCCCTGTGTGGAGCACTGTACCCTGTGTGGAGCACTGTAGCCTGTATGGAGCACTGTATCCTGTGTGGAGCACTGTATCCTGAGTGGAGCACTGTACAGTGTGTGGAGCACTGTATCCTGTGGGCAGCACTGTAACCTTTGTGGAGGAATGTACCCTGTGTGCAGCACTCTAAACTGTGTGGAGCACTGTATCCTGTGTGCAGCACTGTAAACTGTGTGGAGGACTGTACCCTGCTTGCAGCACTGTACCCTTTGTGCAGCACTGTACCCTGTGTGGTGGACTGTACCCCGTGTATGGGCACTGTACCCTATGTGGAGCACTGTGCCCTGTGTGGAGCACTGTACGCTGTGTTGTGGACTATACCCTGTGTGCAGCACTGTACCCTGTGTTGTGGATTGTGCGCTGTGTGGAGCACTATAGCCTGTGTGGAGCCCTGTACACTGTGTGTAGCACTGTATCCTGTGTGGAGCATTGTACCCTGTGTGCTGGACTGTACCCTGTGTGGAGTACTGTACCCTGTGTGCAGCACTGTACCCTGTGTGGAGGACTTTACCCCGTGTGCAGCAAACTACCTGTGTGGAGAACTGTACCCCATGTGGCGCACTGTATCCTGTGTGCAGCACTGTACCCTGTGTGGAGCACGGTAACCTGTGTGGAGGACGGTACACTGTGTGGAGGTCTGTCCCCAGTGGGCAGCACTGTACCCTGTGTGCAGGACTGTACCCTGTGTGCAACACTGTACACTTTGTGCAGCACTGTACCCTGTTTGGAGGACTGTACCCTGTGTGCAACACTGTACCCTGTGTGGAGCACTGTAACCTGTGTGCAGCACTGTACCCTGTGTGGAGGACTGTACCCTGTGTGCACCACTGTACCCTGTGTGGAGCACTGTAACCTGTGTGCAGCACTGTACCCTGTGTGTAGGACTGTACCTTGTGTGCACCACTGTACCCTGTGTGCAACACTTTATCCTGTGTGGAGGATTGTACCCTGTGTGGAGGACTGTACCCTGTGTGGAGCACTGTACCCTGTGTGGAGGACTGTACCCTGTGTGGAGGACTGTACCCTGTGTGCAACACTGTACCGTGTGTGGAGCACTGTACCCTGTGTGCAGCACTGTATCATGTGTGGAGGACTGTACCCTGTGTGCAACACTGTACCCTGTGTGCAGCACTGTACCCTGTGTGGAGCACTTTACCCTGTGTGGAGCACTGTACCCTGTGTGTAGGACTGTACACTGTGTGCAACACTGTTCCCTGTGTGGAGGATTGTATCCTGTGTGGAGGACTGTACCCTGTGTGGAGCACTGTACCGTTGTGTGGAGGACTTTATCCTGTGTGCAGCACTGTACACTGTGTGTAGGACCGTACCTTGTGTGCACCACTGTACCCTGTGTGCAACACTTTACCCTGTGTGGAGGATTGTACCCTGTGTGGAGGACTGTTCCCTGTGTGGAGCACTGTACTCTGTGTGATGCACTGTACCCTGTGTGGAGCACTTTACCCTGTGTGGAGCACTGTACCCTGTGTGTAGGACTGTACACTCTGTGCAACACTTTTCCCTGTGTGGAGGATTGTACCCTGTGTGGAGCACTGTACCCTGTGTGCAACACTGTACCCTGTGTGGAGCACTGTACCATTTGTGCAGCACTGTGCCCTGTGTTTAGGACTGTACCCCAAGTAGAGGACGGTACCCTGTGTGCAGCACTGCACCCTGTGTGGAGGACTGTACCCTGAGTGCAACACTGTACCCTGTGTGGAGCACTGTAACCTGTGTGCAGCACTGTACCCTGTGTGTAGGACTGTACCTTGTGTGCAGCACTGTACCCTGTGTGCAACACTTTACCCTGTGTGGAGGATTGTACCCTGTGTGGAGGACTGTTCCCTGTGTGGAGCACTGTACCCTGTGTGATGCACTGTATCTCAAGTGGAGGTCTGTATCCTGTGTGCTGCACTGTACCCTGCGTGGAGCACTTTACCCTGTGTGGAGCACTGTACCCTGTGTGTAGGACTGTACCCTGTGTGCAACACTCTACCCTCTGTGGTGCACTGTACCCTGTGTGCAGCACTGTACACTGTGTGCATCACTGTACACTGTGTGCAACACGTACCCTGTGTGGAGGATTGTAACCTGTGTGGAGGACTGTACCCTGTGTGGTGCACTGTACCCTGTGTGTAGCACTGTACCCTGTGTGGTGCACTGTATCTCGTGTGGAGGACTGTATCCTGTGTGGAGAACTGTACCCTGGGTGGAGCACTGTACGCTGTGTGGAGGACTTTACCCAGTGTGGAGGATTGTACCCTGTGTGCAGCATTGTGCCCTGTGTGGAGCACTGTACCCTGTGTGGAGCACTGTAACCTGTGTACAGCACTGTACCCTGTGTGGAGCACTGTACCCTGTTTGGATGACTGTACCCTGTGTGCAGCACTGTACTCTGTGTGGAGAACTGTACACTGTGTGCAACACTGTTCACTATGTGGAGCTCTGCAAAATGTGTGCAGCACTGTGCCCTGTGTGGAGCACTGTACTCTGTGTGGAGCACTGTAACCTGTGTACAGCACTGTACCCTGTGTGGAGCACTGTACCCTGTTTGGATGACTGTACCCTGTGTGCAGCACTGTACCCTGTGTGGAGAACTGTACCCTGTGTGCAACACTGTTCACTATGTGGAGCTCTGCAAACTGTGTGGAGCACTGTACCCTCTGTGCAGGACTGTATTCTGTGTGGAGCACTGTAGCTTGTGTGGAGCAGTGTACCCTGTATGCAGCACTGCACACTGTGTGGAGCACTCTGCACTGTGTGGAGCACTGTACTCTGTGTGGAGGATTTACCCTGTGTGGAGGACTGTACCCTGTGTGGAGCACTGTACCCTGTGTGCAGCACTGCACCCTGTGTGGAACACTCTGCACTGTGGGGAGGACTGTACCCTATGGGCATCACTGTAGCCTGTGTGGACCAGTGTAACCTGTGTGCAGCACAGTTCACTGTGTGGAGCTCTGCAAACTGTGTGGAGCACTGTACACTCTGTGCAGGAAGGTATTCTGTGTGGAGCACTGTTCCCTGTGTGGAGCACTGTACCCTGTGTGGAGCACTGTAGCCTGTATGGAGCACTGTATCCTGTGTGGAGCACTGTATCCTGAGTGGAGCACTGTACTGTGTGTAGAGCACTGTATCCTGTGGGCAGCACTATAACCTTTGTGAAGGACTGTACCCTGTGTGGAGCACTGTAACCTGTGTGGAGCACTGCATCCTGTGTGCAGCACTGTAAACTGTGTGTAGGACTGTACCCTGCTTGCAGCACTGTACCCTTTGTGCAGCACTGTACCCTGTGTGGAGGACTGTACCCCGTGTGGGGCACTGTACCCTGTGTGCAGCACTGTGCCCTTTGTGCAGCACTGTACCACTTGTGGAGTACTGTACACTGTGTGGAGGACTGTAGCACTTGTGGAGGACTGTACCCTGTGTGCAACACTGTACCCTGTGTGTAGGTCTGTACCCTGTGTGGAGCTCTGTACACTGTGTGGAGCACTGTACCCTGTGTTGTGGACTATACCCTGTGTGCAGCACTGTACCCTGTGTCGAGCACTATACACTGTGTATAGCACTGTATCCTGTGTGGAGCATTGTACCCTGTGTGCTGGACTGTACCCTGTGTGGAGTACTGTACCCTGTGTGCAGCACTGTACCTTGTGTTGTGGATTGTGCCCTGTGTGGAGCACTGTACCCTGTGTGGAGCCCTGTACACTGTGTATAGCACTGTATCCTGTGTGGAGCATTGTACCCTGTGTGCTGGACTGTACCCTGTGTGGAGTACTGTACCCTGTGTGCAGCACTGTACCCTGTGTGGAGGACATTACCCCGTGTGCAGTACACTACCTGTGTGGCGCACTGTATCCTGTGTGCAGCACTGTACCCTATGTGGAGCACAGTAACCTGTGTGGAGGACGGTACCCTGTGTGGAGGTCTGTCCCCTGTGTGCAGCACTGTACCCTGTGTGCAGGACTGTACCCTGTGTGCAGCACTGTACACTTTGTGCAGCACTATACCCTGTGTGGAGGACTGTACCCCATTTGGAGGACGGTACCCTGTGTGCAACACTGTACCCTGTGTGGAGAACTGTACCCTGTGGGCAGCACTCTACACTGTGTGGAGCATTGTACCCTGTGTGGAGCACTGTACCCTGTGTGGAGCACTCTACCCTGTGTGGG
Organism: Isurus oxyrinchus; assembly: GCA_026770705.1. Lineage (NCBI taxonomy): Eukaryota > Metazoa > Chordata > Chondrichthyes > Lamniformes > Lamnidae > Isurus > Isurus oxyrinchus. Next base: position 7,284,678 of record JANJGN010000007.1, on the reverse strand, counting down.
GGACTGTACCCCGTGTGGAGCACTGTATCCTGTGTGCAGCACTGTGCCCTTTCTGCAGCACTGTACCCTGTGTGCAGCACTCTACCCTGCGTAATGCACTGTACCCTGTGTGGAGCACTGTACCCTGTGTGCAGCACTTTACCCTGTGTGCAGGACTGTACCCCGTGTGGAGGACGGTACCCTGGGTGCAACACTGTACCCAGTGTGGAGCACTGTACCCTGTGTGCAACACTGTACCCTGTGTGTAGGATTGTACCTTGTGTGCAGCACATTACACTGTCTGGAGCACTGTACCCTGTGTGGAGCACTGTACCCTGTGTGCAGCACTGTACACTTTGTGCAGCACTGTACCCTGTGTGGAGCACTGTACCCTGTGTGCAGCACTGTACCGTGTGTGCAACACTTCTCCCTGTGTGGAGGATTGTACCCTGTGTGTAGGACTGTACCCTGTGTGCAATACTGTACCCTGTGTGCAGCACTGTACCCTGTGTTTAGGACTGTACCCCATGTGGAGGACTGTACCCTGTGTGCAGCACTGTACCCTGTGAGGAGGATTGTACCCTGTGTGCAACACTGTACCCTGTGTGGAGCACTGTACCCTGTGTGCAGCACTGTACCCTGTGTGTAGGACTGTACCTTGTGTGCACCACTGTACCCTGTGAGCAACACTTTACACTGTGTGGAGGATTGTACCCTGTGTGGAGGACTGTACACTGTGTGCAACACTGTACCCTGTGTGCAACACTGTACCCTGTGTGGAGCACTGTACCCTGTGTGCAGCACTGTACCCTGTGTGGAGGACTGTACCCTGTGTGCAGCACTGTACCCTGTGTGGAGCACTTTACCCTGTGTGCAGCACTGTACCCTGTGTGTAGGACTGTACCTTGTGTGCACCACTGTACCCTGTGTGCAACACTTTACCCTGTGTGGAGGATTGTACCCTGTGTGGAGGACTGTACCCTGTGTGGAGCACTTTACCCTGTGTGGAGCACTGTACCCTGTGTGTAGGACTGTACACTGTGTGCAACACTGTTCCCTGTGTGGAGGATTGTACCCTGTGTGGAGGGCTGTACCCTGTGTGGAGAACTGTACCCTGTGTGGAGGACTTTATCCTGTGTGGAGCACTGTAACCTGTGTGGAGCACTGTACCCTGTGTGGAGGATTTACACTGTGTGGAAGACTGTACCCTGTGTGGAGCACTGTACCCTGTGTGCAGCACTGCACCCTGTGTGGAACACTCTGCACTGTGGGGAGGACTGTACCCTATGGGCATCACTGTAGCCTGTGTGGACCAGTGTAACCTGTGTGCAGCACAGTTCACTGTGTGGAGCTCTGCAAACTGTGTGGAGCACTGTACACTCTGTGCAGGACTGTAATCTGTGTGGAGCACTGTTCCCTGTGTGGAGCACTGTACCCTGTGTGGAGCACTGTAGCCTGTATGGAGCACTGTATCCTGTGTGGAGCACTGTATCCTGAGTGGAGCACTGTACTGTGTGTGGAGCACTGTATCCTGTGGGCAGCACTGTAACCTTTGTGGAGGACTGTACCCTGTGTGCAGCTATCTAACCTGTGTGGAGCACTGCATCCTGTGTGCAGCACTGTAAACTGTGTGTAGGACTGTACCCTGCTTGCAGCACTGTACCCTTTGTGCAGCACTGTACCCTGTGTGGAGGACTGTACCCCGTGTGGGGCACTGTACCCTGTGTGCAGCACTGTGCCCTTTGTGCAGCACTGTACCACTTGTGGAGTACTGTACACTGTGTGGAGGACTGTAGCACTTGTGGAGGACGGTACCCTGTGTGCAACACTGTACCCTGTGTGTAGGTCTGTACCCTGTGTGGAGCTCTGTACACTGTGTGCTGCACTGTACCTTGTGTTGTGGATTGTGCCCTGTGTGGAGCACTGTACCCTGTGTGGAGCCCTGTACACTGTTTATAGCACTGTATCCTGTGTGGAGCATTGTACCCTGTGTGCTGGACTGTACCTTGTGTGGAGTACTGTACCCTGTGTGCAGCACTGTACCCTGTGTGGAGGACATTACCCCGTGTGCAGTACACTACCTGTGTGGCGCACTGTATCGTGTGTGCAGCACTGTACCCTGTGTGGAGCACGGTTACCTGTGTGGAGGACGGTACCCTGTGTGGAGGTCTGCCCCTGTGTGCAGCACTGTACCCTGTGTGCAGGACTGTACCCTGTGTGCAGCAATGTACACTTTGTGCAGCACTATACCCTGTGTGGAGGACTGTACCCCATTTGGAGGACGGTACCCTGTGTGGAACACTGTACCCAGTGTGGAGCACTGTACCCTGTGGGCAGCACTCTACACTGTGTGGAGCATTGTACCCTGTGTGGAGCACTGTACCCTGTGTGGAGCACTCTACCCTGTGTGGGGGACTGTACCCCGTGTGGAGCACTGTATCCTGTGTGCAGCACTGTGCCCTTTCTGCAGCACTGTACCCTGTGTGCAGCACTCTACCCTGTGTAATGCACTGTACCCTGTGTGGAGCACTGTACCCTGTGTGCAGCACTTTACCCTGTGTGCAGGACTGTACCCCGTGTGGAGGACGGTACCCTGGGTGCAACACTGTACCCAGTGTGGAGCACTGTACCCTGTGTGCAACACTGTACCCTGTGTGTAGGATTGTACCTTGTGTGCAGCACTGTACACTGTCTGGAGCACTGTACCCTGTGTGGAGCACTGTACACTTTGTGCAGCACTGTACCCTGTGTGGAGCACTGTGCCCTGTGTGCAGCACTGTACCCTGTGTGCAACACTTTTCCCTGTGTGGAGGATTGTACCCTGTGTGTAGGACTGTACCCAGTGTGCAATACTGTACCCTGTGTGCAGCACTGTACCCTGTGTTTAGGACTGTACCCCGTGTGGAGGACTGTACCCTGTGTGCAGCACTGTACCCTGTGTGCAGCACTGTACCCTGTGTGTAGGATTGTACCTTGTGTGCACCACTGTACCCTGTGAGCAACACTTTACACTGTGTGGAGGATTGTACCCTGTGTGGAGGACTGTACCCTGTGTGCAACACTGTACCCTGTGTGCAACACTGTACCCTGTGTGGAGCACTGTACCCTGTGTGCAGCACTGTACCCTGTGTGGAGGACTGTACCCTGTGTGCAACACTGTACCCTGTGTGGAGCACTTTACCCTTTGTGCAGCACTGTACCCTGTGTGTAGGACTGTACCTTGTGTGCACCACTGTACCCTGTGTGCAACACTTTACCCTGTGTGGAGGATTGTACCCTGTGTGGAGGACTGTACCCTGTGTGGAGCACTGTACCCTGTGTGATGCACTGTACCCTGTGTGGAGCACTTTACCCTGTGTGGAGCACTGTACCCTGTGTGTAGGACTGTACACTGTGTGCAACACTGTTCCCTGTGTGGAGGATTGTACCCTGTGTGGAGGGCTGTACCCTGTGTGGAGCACTGTACCCTGTGTGGAGGACTTTATCCTGTGTGGAGCACTGTAACCTGTGTGGAGCACTGTACCCTGTGTGTAGGTCTGTACCCTGTGTGGAGATCTGTACCCTGTGTGGAGAACTGTACCCTGTGTGCAGCACTGTACCCTGTGTGCAGCACTGTAACCTTGTGTGGTGCACTGTATCTTGTGTGGAGGACTGTATCCTGTGTGGAGCACAGTGTCCTGTGTGGAGTACTGTACCCTGTGTGGAGCACTGTACCCTGTGTGGAGCACTGTACGCTGTGTGGAGGACTTTACCCAGTGTGGAGGATTGTACCCTGTGTGCAGCACTGTGCCCTGTGTGGAGCACTGTACCCTGTGTGGAGCACTGTAACCTGTGTACAGCACTGTAACCTGTGTGGAGCACTGTACACTGTTTGGAGGACTGTACCCTGTGTGCAGCACTGTACCCTGTATGGAGAACTGTACACTGTGTGCAACACTGTTCACTATGTGGAGCTCTGCAAACTGTGTGGAGCACTGTACCCTCTGTGCAGGACTGTATTCTGTGTGCAGCACTGTACCCTGTATGGAGAACTGTACACTGTGTGCAACACTGTTCACTATGTGGAGCTCTGCAAACTGTGTGGAGCACTGTACCCTCTGTGCAGGACTGTATTCTGTGTGGAGCACTGTACCCTGTGTGGAGGACTGTACCTTGTGTGGAGCACTGTGCCCTGTATGCAGCACTGCACCCTGTGTGGAGCACTCTACACTGTGTGGAGCACTGTACTCTGTGTGGAGGATTTACCCTGTGTGGAGGACTGTACCCTGTGTGGATCACTGTACCCTATCTGCAGCACTGAACCCTGTGTGGAGCACTCTACACTGTGGGGAGGACTGTACCCTATGGGCATCACTCTACCCTGTGTGGACCAGTGCAAACTGTGTGCAGCACAGTTCACTGTGTGGAGCTCTGCAAACTGTGTGGAGCACTGTACCCTCTGTGCAGGACTGTATTCTGTGTGGAGCACTGTTCCCTGTGTGGAGCACTGTACCCTGTGTGGAGAACTGTAGCCTGTGTGGAGCACTGTATCCTGTGTGGAGCACTGTATCCTGAGTGGAGCACTGTACAGTGTGTGGAGCACTGTACCCTGTGTGGAGCACTGTACCCTTTGTGGAGGACTGTACCCCTGTGCGCAGCACTCTAACCTGTGTGGAGCACTGTATCCTGTGTGCAGCACTGTAAACTGTGTGGAGAATTGTACCCTGTGTGCAGCACTGTACCCTGTGTGGAGGACTGTGCCCTGTGTGGAGCACTGTACCCTGTGTGATGCACTGTACCCTGTGTGGAGCACTTTACCCTGTGTGGAGCACTGTACCCTGTGTGTAGGACTGTACACTGTGTGCAACACTGTTCCCTGTGTGGAGGATTGTACCCTGTGTGTAGGTCTGTACCCTGTGTGGAGATCTGTACCCTGTGTGGAGAACTGTACCCTGTGTGCAGCACTGTACCCTGTGTGCAGCACTGTAACCTTGTGTGGTGCACTGTATCTTGTGTGGAGGACTGTATCCTGTGTGGAGCACTGTGTCCTGTGTGGAGTACTGTACCCTGTGTGGAGCACTGTACCCTGTGTGGAGCACTGTACGCTGTGTGGAGGACTTTACCCAGTGTGGAGGATTGTACCCTGTGTGCAGCACTGTGCCCTGTGTGGAGCGCTGTACCCTGTGTGGAGCACTGTAACCTGTGTACAGCACTGTAACCTGTGTGGAGCACTGTACACTGTTTGGAGGACTGTACCCTGTGTGCAGCACTGTACCCTGTATGGAGAACTGTACACTGTGTGCAACACTGTTCACTATGTGGAGCTCTGCAAACTGTGTGGAGCACTGTACCCTCTGTGCAGGACTGTATTCTGTGTGGAGCACTGTACCCTGTGTGGAGGACTGTACCTTGTGTGGAGCACTGTGCCCTGTATGCAGCACTGCACCTTGTGTGGAGCACTCTACACTGTGTGGAGCACTGTACTCTGTGTGGAGGATTTACCCTGTGTGGAGGACTGTACCCTGTGTGGAGCACTGTACCCTGTGTGCAGCACTGATCCCTGTGTGGAGCACTCTACACTGTGGGGAGGACTGTACCCTATGGGCATCACTCTACCCTGTGTGGACCAGTGCAAACTGTGTGCAGCACAGTTCACTGTGTGGAGCTCTGCAAACTGTGTGGAGCACTGTATCCTCTGTGCAGGACTGTATTCTGTGTGGAGCACTGTTCCCTGTGTGGAGCACTGTACCCTGTGTGGAGCACTGTAGCCTGTGTGGAGCACTGTATCCTGTGTGGAGCACTGTATCCTGAGTGGAGTACTGTACAGTGTGTAGAGCACTGTACCCTGTGTGGAGCACTGTACCCTGTGTGTAGGACTGTACACTGTGTGCAACACTGTTCCCTGTGTGGAGGATTGTACCCTGTGTGTAGGTCTGTACCCTGTGTGGAGATCTGTACCCTGTGTGGAGAACTGTACCCTGTGTGCAGCACTGTACCCTGTGTGCAGCACTGTAACCTTGTGTGGTGCTCTGTATCTTGTGTGGAGGACTGTATCCTGTGTGGAGCACAGTGTCCTGTGTGGAGTACTGTACCCTGTGTGGAGCACTGTACCCTGTGTGGAGCACTGTACGCTGTGTGGAGGACTTTACCCAGTGTGGAGGATTGTACCCTGTGTGCAGCACTGTGCCCTGTGTGGAGCGCTGTACCCTGTGTGGAGCACTGTAACCTGTGTACAGCACTGTAACCTGTGTGGAGCACTGTACACTGTTTGGAGGACTGTACCCTGTGTGCAGCACTGTACCCTGTATGGAGAACTGTACACTGTGTGCAACACTGTTCACTATGTGGAGCTCTGCAAACTGTGTGGAGCACTGTACCCTCTGTGCAGGACTGTATTCTGTGTGGAGCACTGTACCCTGTGTGGAGGACTGTACCTTGTGTGGAGCACTGTGCCCTGTATGCAGCACTGCACCTTGTGTGGAGCACTCTACACTGTGTGGAGCACTGTACTCTGTGTGGAGGATTTACCCTGTGTGGAGGACTGTACCCTGTGTGGAGCACTGTACCCTGTGTGCAGCACTGATCCCTGTGTGGAGCACTCTACACTGTGGGGAGGACTGTACCCTATGGGCATCACTCTACCCTGTGTGGACCAGTGCAAACTGTGTGCAGCACAGTTCACTGTGTGGAGCTCTGCAAACTGTGTGGAGCACTGTATCCTCTGTGCAGGACTGTATTCTATGTGGAGCACTGTTCCCTGTGTGGAGCACTGTACCCTGTGTGGAGCACTGTAGCCTGTGTGGAGCACTGTATCCTGTGTGGAGCACTGTATCCTGAGTGGAGTACTGTACAGTGTGTAGAGCACTGTACCCTGTGTGGAGCACTGTACCCTTTGTGGAGGACTGTACCCCTGTGCGCAGCACTCTAACCTGTGTGGAGCACTGTATCCTGTGTGCAGCACTGTAAACTGTGTGGAGAACTGTACCCTGTGTGCAGCACTGTACCCTGTGTGGAGGACTGTGCCCTGTGTGGAGCACTGTACCCTGTGTGATGCACTGTACCCTGTGTGGAGCACTTTACCCTGTGTGGAGCACTGTACCCTGTGTGTAGGACTGTACACTGTGTGCAACACTGTTCCCTGTGTGGAGAATTGTACCCTGTGTGGAGGGCTGTACCCTGTGTGGAGCACTGTACTCTGTGTGGAGGACTTTATCCTGTGTGGAGCACTGTAACCTGTGTGGAGCACTGTACCCTGTGTGTAGGTCTGTACCCTGTGTGGAGATCTGTACCCTGTGTGGAGAACTGTACTCTGTGTGCAGCACTGTACCCTGTGTGTAGCACTGTAACCTTGTGTGGTGCACTGTATCTTGTGTGGAGGACTGTATCCTGTGTGGAGCACAGTGTCCTGTGTGGAGTACTGTACCCTGTGTGGAGCACTGTACCCTGTGTGGAGCACTGTACGCTGTGTGGATGACTTTACCCAGTGTGGAGGATTGTACCCTGTGTGCAGCACTGTGCCCTGTGTGGAGCACTGTACCCTGTGTGGAGCACTGTAACCTGTGTACAGCACTGTAACCTGTGTGCAGCACTGAACCCTGTGTGGAGCACTCTACACTGTGGGGAGGACTGTACCCTATGGGCATCACTCTACCCTGTGTGGACCAGTGCAAACTGTGTGCAGCACAGTTCACTGTGTGGAGCTCTGCAAACAGTGTGGAGCACTGTACCCTCTGTGCAGGACTGTATTCTGTGTGGAGCACTGTACCCTGTATGGAGAACTGTACACTGTGTGCAACACTGTTCACTATGTGGAGCTCTGCAATCTGTGTGGAGTACTGTACCCTCTGTGCAGGACTGTATTCTGTGTGGAGCACTGTACCCTGTGTGGAGGACTGTACCTTGTGTGGAGCACTGTGCCCTGTATGCAGCACTGCACCCTGTGTGGAGCACTCTACACTGTGTGGAGCACTGTACTCTGTGTGGAGGATTTACCCTGTGTGGAGGACTGTACCCTGTGTGGAGCACTGTACCCTGTGTGCAGCACTGAACCCTGTGTGGAGCACTCTACACTGTGGGGAGGACTGTACCCTATGGGCATCACTCTACCCTGTGTGGACCAGTGCAAACTGTGTGCAGCACAGTTCACTGTGTGGAGCTCTGCAAACAGTGTGGAGCACTGTACCCTCTGTGCAGGACTGTATTCTGTGTGGAGCACTGTTCCCTGTGTGGAGCACTGTACCCTGTGTGGAGCACTGTAGCCTGTGTGGAGCACTGTATCCTGTGTGGAGCACTGTATCCTGAGTGGAGTACTGTACAGTGTGTGGAGCACTGTACCCTGTGTGGAGCACCGTACCCTTTGTGGAGGACTGTACCCCTGTGCGCAGCACTCTAACCTGTGTGGAGCACTGTATCCTGTGTGCAGCACTGTAAACTGTGTGGAAAACTGTACCATGCTTGCAGCATTGTACCCTTTGTGCAGCACTGTACCCTGTGTGGATGACTGAACCCTGTGTGGGGCACTGTACCCTGTGTGCAACACTGCACCCTGTGTGGAGCACTGTACCATTTGTGCAGCACTGTACCCTGTGTTTAGGACTGTACCCCATGTGGAGGACTGTACCCTGTGTGCAGCACTGCACCCTGTGTGGAGGATTGTACCCTGAGTGCAACACTGTACCCTGTGTGGAGCACTGTACCCTGTGTGCAGCACTGTACCCTGTGTGTAGGACCGTACCTTGTGTGCACCACTGTACCCTGTGTGCAACACTTTACCCTGTGTGGAGGATTGTACCCTGTGTGGAGGACTGTTCCCTGTGTGGAGCACTGTACCCTGTGTGATGTACTGTATCTCAAGTGGAGGTCTGTATACTGTGTGCATCACTGTACACTGTGTACAACGCATACCCTGTGAGGAGGATTGTAACCTGTGTGGAGAACTGTACCCTGTGTGGTGCACTGTACCCTGTGTGTAGCACTGTACCCTGTGTGGTGCACTGTATCTTGTGTGGAGGACTGTATCCTGTGTGGAGCACAGTGTCCTGTGTGGAGCACTGTACCCTGTGTGGAGCACTGTTCGCTGTGTGGAGGACTTTACCCAGTGTGGAGGATTGTACCCTGTGTGCAGCACTGTGCCCTGTGTGGAGCACTGTACCCTGTGTGGAGCACTGTAACCTGTGTACAGCACTGTAACCTGTGTGGAGCACTGTACCCTGTTTGGAGGACTGCACCCTGTGTGGAGCACTCTACACTGTGTGGAGCACTGTACTCTGTGTGGAGGATTTACCCTGTATGGAGCACTGTACCCTGTGTGGAGCACTGTACCCTGTGTGCAGCACTGAACCCTGTGTGGAGCACTCTGCACTGTGGGGAGGACTGTACCCTATGGGCATCACTGTACCCTGTGTGGACCAGTGTAACCTGTGTGCAGCACAGTTCACTGTGTGGAGCTCTGCAAACTTTGTGGAGCTCTGTACCCTCTGTGCAGGACTGTATTCTGTGTGGAGCACTGTTCCCTGTGTGGAGCACTGTACCCTGTGTGGAGCACTGTAGCCTGTATGGAGCACTGTATCCTGTGTGGAGCATGGTATCCTGAGTGGAGCACTGTACAGTGTGTGGAGCACTGTATCCTGTGGGCAGCACTGTAAACTTTGTGGAGGAATGTACCCTGTGCGCAGCACTCTAACCTGTGTGGAGAACTGTATCCTGTGTGCAGCACTGTAAACTGTGTGGAGGACTGTACCCTGCTTGCAGCACTGTACCCTTTGTGCAGCACTGTACCCTGTGTGGAGGACTGTACCCTGTGTGGAGCACTGTGCCCTGTGTGCAGCACAGTACCCTGTGTCGAGCACTGTACCCTGTGTGGAGCACTGTACCCTGTGTTGTGGACTATACCCTGTGTGCAGCACTGTACCCTGTGTTGTGGATTGTGCGCTGTGTGGAGCACTGTACCCTGTGTGGAGCCCTGTACACTGTGTGTAGCACGGTATCCTGTGTGGAGCATTGTATCCTGCGTGCTGGACTGTACCCTGTGTGGAGTACTGTACCCTGTGTGCAGCACTGTACCCTGTGTGGAGGACTTTACCCCGTGTGCAGCACACTACCCGTGTGGTGCACTGTATCCTGTGTGCAGCACTGTACCCTGTGTGGAGCACGGTAACCTGTGTGGAGGACGGTACCCTGTGTGGAGGTCTGCCCCTGTGGGCAGCACTGTACCCTGTGTGCAGGACTGTACCCTGTTTGGAGGACTGTACCCCATGTGGAGGATGGTACCCTGTGTGCAACAGTGTATACTTTGTGCAGCACTGTACCCTGTTTGGAGGACTGTACCCCATGTGGAGGATGGTACCCTGTGTGCAACACTGTACCCAGTGTGGAGCACTGTACCCTGTGTGCAGCACTCTGCACTGTGTGTAGGACTGTACCTTTTGTGCAGCACTGTACCCTGTGTGCAACACTTTTCCCTGTGTGGAGGATTGTACCCTGTGTGGAGGACTGTACCCTGTGTGATGCACTGTATCCTGTGTGGAGTACTGTACCCTGTGTTCAGCACTGTACCCTGTGTGCATCACTGTACACTGTGTGCAACACTGTACCCTGTGACGAGGACTGTCCCCTGCGTGGTCCACTGTATCTTGTGTGGAGGACTGTATCCAGTTTGTAGCACTGTGTGCTGTGTGGAGTACTGTACCCTGTGTGGAGCTCTGTACCCTGTGTGCAGCACTGTGCCCTTTGTGCAGCACTGTACCCTGTGTGCAGCACTCTACCCTGTGTGGAGTACTGTACCCTGTGTGGAGCACTGTACCCTGTGTGCAGCACTGTACCCTTTGTGCAGCACTGTACCCTGTGTGCAGCACTCTACCCTGTGTGGAGCACTGTACCCTGTGTGGAGTACTGTACCCTGTGGGCAGCACTGTACCCTTTGTGCAGCACTGTACCCTGTGTGGAGGACTGTCCCCTGTGTGCAACACTGTACCCTGTGTGGAGCACTGTACCCTGTATGCAGCACTGTACCCTGTGTGGAGGACTGTACCCTGTGTGCAACACTGTACCCTGTGTGGAGCACTGTAACCTGTGTGCAGCACTGTACCCTGTGTGGAGGACTGTACCTTGTGTGCACCACTGTACCCTGTGTGCAACACTTTATCCTGTGTGGAGGATTGTACCCTGTGTGGAGGACTGTACCCTGTGTGGAGCAATGTACCCTGTGTGGAGGACTGTACCCTGTGTGGAGGACTGTACCCTGTGTGCAGCACTGTACCCTGTGTGGAGCACTTTACCCTGTGTGGAGCACTGTACCCTGTGTGGAGCACTTTACCCTGTGTGGAGCACTGTACCCTGTGTGTAGGACTGTACACTGTGTGCAACACTGTTCCCTGTGTGGAGGATTGTATCCTGTGTGGAGGACTGTACCCTGTGTGGAGCACTGTACCATTGTGTGGAGGACTTTATCCTGTGTGGAGCACTGTAACCTGTGTGCAGCACTGTACACTGTGTGTAGGACCGTACCTTGTGTGCACCACTGTACCCTGTGTGCAACACTTTACCCTGTGTGGAGGATTGTACCCTGTGTGGAGGACTGTTCCCTGTGTGGAGCACTGTACTCTGTGTGATGCACAGTACCCTGTGTGGAGCACTTTACCCTGTGTGGAGGATTGTACCCTGTGTGGAGCACTGTACCCTGTGTGGAGCACTTTACCCTGTGTGGAGCACTGTACCCTGTGTGTAGGACTGTACACTGTGTGCAACACTGTTCCCTGTGTGGAGGATTGTACCCTGTGTGGAGGGCTGTACCCTGTGTGGAGAACTGTACCCTGTGTGGAGGACTTTATCCTGTGTGGAGCACTGTAACCTGTGTGGAGCACTGTACCCTGTGTGGAGGATTTACACTGTGTGGAAGACTGTACCCTGTGTGGAGCACTGTACCCTGTGTGCAGCACTGCACCCTGTGTGGAACACTCTGCACTGTGGGGAGGACTGTACCCTATGGGCATCACTGTAGCCTGTGTGGACCAGTGTAACCTGTGTGCAGCACAGTTCACTGTGTGGAGCTCTGCAAACTGTGTGGAGCACTGTACACTCTGTGCAGGACTGTAATCTGTGTGGAGCACTGTTCCCTGTGTGGAGCACTGTACCCTGTGTGGAGCACTGTAGCCTGTATGGAGCACTGTATCCTGTGTGGAGCACTGTATCCTGAGTGGAGCACTGTACTGTGTGTGGAGCACTGTATCCTGTGGGCAGCACTGTAACCTTTGTGGAGGACTGTACCCTGTGTGCAGCTATCTAACCTGTGTGGAGCACTGCATCCTGTGTGCAGCACTGTATACTGTGTGTAGGACTGTACCCTGCTTGCAGCACTGTACCCTTTGTGCAGCACTGTACCCTGTGTGGAGGACTGTACCCCGTGTGGGGCACTGTACCCTGTGTGCAGCACTGTGCCCTTTGTGCAGCACTGTACCACTTGTGGAGTACTGTACACTGTGTGGAGGACTGTAGCACTTGTGGAGGACGGTACCCTGTGTGCAACACTGTACCCTGTGTGTAGGTCTGTACCCTGTGTGGAGTTCTGTACCCTGTGTGGAGCACTGTACCCTGTGTTGTGGACTATACCCTGTGTGCAGCACTGTACCCTGTGTCGAGCACTGTACACTGTGTATAGCACTGTATCCTGTGTGGAGCATTGTACCCTGTGTGCTGGACTGTACCCTGTGTGGAGTACTGTAGCCTGTGTGCTGCACTGTACCTTGTGTTGTGGATTGTGCCCTGTGTGGAGCACTGTACCCTGTGTGGAGCCCTGTACACTGTGTATAGCACTGTATCCTGTGTGGAGCATTGTACCCTGTGTGCTGGACTGTACCTTGTGTGGAGTACTGTACCCTGTGTGCAGCACTGTACCCTGTGTGGAGGACATTACCCCGTGTGCAGTACACTACCTGTGTGGCGCACTGTATCGTGTGTGCAGCACTGTACCCTGTGTGGAGCACGGTTACCTGTGTGGAGGACGGTACCCTGTGTGGAGGTCTGCCCCTGTGTGCAGCACTGTACCCTGTGTGCAGGACTGTACCCTGTGTGCAGCACTGTACACTTTGTGCAGCACTATACCCTGTGTGGAGGACTGTACCCCATTTGGAGGACGGTACCCTGTGTGGAACACTGTACCCAGTGTGGAGCACTGTACCCTGTGGGCAGCACTCTACACTGTGTGGAGCATTGTACCCTGTGTGGAGCACTGTACCCTGTGTGGAGCACTCTACCCTGTGTGGGGGACTGTACCCCGTGTGGAGCACTGTATCCTGTGTGCAGCACTGTGCCCTTTCTGCAGCACTGTACCCTGTGTGCAGCACTCTACCCTGTGTAATGCACAGTACCCTGTGTGGAGCACTGTACCCTGTGTGCAGCACTTTACCCTGTGTGCAGGACTGTACCCCGTGTGGAGGACGGTACCCTGGGTGCAACACTGTACCCAGTGTGGAGCACTGTACCCTGTGTGCAACACTGTACCCTGTGTGTAGGATTGTACCTTGTGTGCAGCACTGTACACTGTCTGGAGCACTGTACCCTGTGTGGAGCACTGTACACTTTGTGCAGCACTGTACCCTGTGTGGAGCACTGTGCCCTGTGTGCAGCACTGTACCCCGTGTGCAACACTTTTCCCTGTGTGGAGGATTGTACCCTGTGTGTAGGACTGTACCCAGTGTGCAATACTGTACCCTGTGTGCAGCACTGTACCCTGTGTTTAGGACTGTACCCCGTGTGGAGGACTGTACCCTGTGTGCAGCACTGTACCCTGTGTGCAGCACTGTACCCTGTGTGTAGGATTGTACCTTGTGTGCACCACTGTACCCTGTGAGCAACACTTTACACTGTGTGGAGGATTGTACCCTGTGTGGAGGACTGTACCCTGTGTGCAACACTGTACCCTGTGTGCAACACTGTACCCTGTGTGGAGCACTGTACCCTGTGTGCAGCACTGTACCCTGTGTGGAGGACTGTACCCTGTGTGCAACACTGTACCCTGTGTGGAGCACTTTACCCTTTGTGCAGCACTGTACCCTGTGTGTAGGACTGTACCTTGTGTGCACCACTGTACCCTGTGTGCAACACTTTACCCTGTGTGGAGGATTGTACCCTGTGTGGAGGACTGTACCCTGTGTGGAGCACTGTACCCTGTGTGATGCACTGTACCCTGTGTGGAGCACTTTACCCTGTGTGGAGCACTGTACCCTGTGTGTAGGACTGTACACTGTGTGCAACACTGTTCCCTGTGTGGAGGATTGTACCCTGTGTGGAGGGCTGTACCCTGTGTGGAGCACTGTACCCTGTGTGGAGGACTTTATCCTGTGTGGAGCACTGTAACCTGTGTGGAGCACTGTACCCTGTGTGTAGGTCTGTACCCTGTGTGGAGATCTGTACCCTGTGTGGAGAACTGTACCCTGTGTGCAGCACTGTACCCTGTGTGCAGCACTGTAACCTTGTGTGGTGCACTGTATCTTGTGTGGAGGACTGTATCCTGTGTGGAGCACAGTGTCCTGTGTGGAGTACTGTACCCTGTGTGGAGCACTGTACCCTGTGTGGAGCACTGTACGCTGTGTGGAGGACTTTACCCAGTGTGGAGGATTGTACCCTGTGTGCAGCACTGTGCCCTGTGTGGAGCACTGTACCCTGTGTGGAGCACTGTAACCTGTGTACAGCACTGTAACCTGTGTGGAGCACTGTACCCTGTTTGGAGGACTGTACCCTGTGTGCAGCACTGTACCCTGTATGGAGAACTGTACACTGTGTGCAACACTGTTCACTATGTGGAGCTCTGCAAACTGTGTGGAGCACTGTACCCTCTGTGCAGGACTGTATTCTGTGTGCAGCACTGTACCCTGTATGGAGAACTGTACACTGTGTGCAACACTGTTCACTATGTGGAGCTCTGCAAACTGTGTGGAGCACTGTACCCTCTGTGCAGGACTGTATTCTGTGTGGAGCACTGTACCCTGTGTGGAGGACTGTACCTTGTGTGGAGCACTGTGCCCTGTATGCAGCACTGCACCCTGTGTGGAGCACTCTACACTGTGTGGAGCACTGTACTCTGTGTGGAGGATTTACCCTGTGTGGAGGACTGTACCCTGTGTGGATCACTGTACCCTATCTGCAGCACTGAACCCTGTGTGGAGCACTCTACACTGTGGGGAGGACTGTACCCTATGGGCATCACTCTACCCTGTGTGGACCAGTGCAAACTGTGTGCAGCACAGTTCACTGTGTGGAGCTCTGCAAACTGTGTGGAGCACTGTACCCTCTGTGCAGGACTGTATTCTGTGTGGAGCACTGTTCCCTGTGTGGAGCACTGTACCCTGTGTGGAGCACTGTAGCCTGTGTGGAGCACTGTATCCTGTGTGGAGCACTGTATCCTGAGTGGAGCACTGTACAGTGTGTGGAGCACTGTACCCTGTGTGGAGCACTGTACCCTTTGTGGAGGACTATACCCCTGTGCGCAGCACTCTAACCTGTGTGGAGCACTGTATCCTGTGTGCAGCACTGTAAACTGTGTGGAGAATTGTACCCTGTGTGCAGCACTGTACCCTGTGTGGAGGACTGTACCCTGTGTGGAGCACTGTACCCTGTGTGATGCACTGTACCCTGTGTGGAGCACTTTACCGTGTGTGGAGCACTGTACCCTGTGTGTAGGACTGTACACTGTGTGCAACACTGTTCCCTGTGTGGAGGATTGTACCCTGTGTGTAGGTCTGTACCCTGTGTGGAGATCTGTACCCTGTGTGGAGAACTGTACCCTGTGTGCAGCACTGTACCCTGTGTGCAGCACTGTAACCTTGTGTGGTGCACTGTATCTTGTGTGGAGGACTGTATCCTGTGTGGAGCACAGTGTCCTGTGTGGAGTACTGTACCCTGTGTGGAGCACTGTACCCTGTGTGGAGCACTGTACGCTGTGTGGAGGACTTTACCCAGTGTGGAGGATTGTACCCTGTGTGCAGCACTGTGCCCTGTGTGGAGCGCTGTACCCTGTGTGGAGCACTGTAACCTGTGTACAGCACTGTAACCTGTGTGGAGCACTGTACACTGTTTGGAGGACTGTACCCTGTGTGCAGCACTGTACCCTGTATGGAGAACTGTACACTGTGTGCAACACTGTTCACTATGTGGAGCTCTGCAAACTGTGTGGAGCACTGTACCCTCTGTGCAGGACTGTATTCTGTGTGGAGCACTGTACCCTGTGTGGAGGACTGTACCTTGTGTGGAGCACTGTGCCCTGTATGCAGCACTGCACCTTGTGTGGAGCACTCTACACTGTGTGGAGCACTGTACTCTGTGTGGAGGATTTACCCTGTGTGGAGGACTGTACCCTGTGTGGAGCACTGTACCCTGTGTGCAGCACTGATCCCTGTGTGGAGCACTCTACACTGTGGGGAGGACTGTACCCTATGGGCATCACTCTACCCTGTGTGGACCAGTGCAAACTGTGTGCAGCACAGTTCACTGTGTGGAGCTCTGCAAACTGTGTGGAGCACTGTATCCTCTGTGCAGGACTGTATTCTGTGTGGAGCACTGTTCCCTGTGTGGAGCACTGTACCCTGTGTGGAGCACTGTAGCCTGTGTGGAGCACTGTATCCTGTGTGGAGCACTGTATCCTGAGTGGAGTACTGTACAGTGTGTAGAGCACTGTACCCTGTGTGGAGCACTGTACCCTTTGTGGAGGACTGTACCCCTGTGCGCAGCACTCTAACCTGTGTGGAGCACTGTATCCTGTGTGCAGCACTGTAAACTGTGTGGAGAACTGTACCCTGTGTGCAGCACTGTACCCTGTGTGGAGGAGTGTGCCCTGTGTGGAGCACTGTACCCTGTGTGATGCACTGTACCCTGTGTGGAGCACTTTACCCTGTGTGGAGCACTGTACCCTGTGTGTAGGACTGTACACTGTGTGCAACACTGTTCCCTGTGTGGAGGATTGTACCCTGTGTGGAGGGCTGTACCCTGTGTGGAGCACTGTACTCTGTGTGGAGGACTTTATCCTGTGTGGAGCACTGTAACCTGTGTGGAGCACTGTACCCTGTGTGTAGGTCTGTACCCTGTGTGGAGATCTGTACCCTGTGTGGAGAACTGTACTCTGTGTGCAGCACTGTACCCTGTGTGTAGCACTGTAACCTTGTGTGGTGCACTGTATCTTGTGTGGAGGACTGTATCCTGTGTGGAGCACAGTGTCCTGTGTGGAGTACTGTACCCTGTGTGGAGCACTGTACCCTGTGTGGAGCACTGTACGCTGTGTGGAGGACTTTACCCAGTGTGGAGGATTGTACCCTGTGTGCAGCACTGTGCCCTGTGTGGAGCACTGTACCCTGTGTGGAGCACTGTAACCTGTGTACAGCACTGTAACCTGTGTGCAGCACTGAACCCTGTGTGGAGCACTCTACACTGTGGGGAGGACTGTACCCTATGGGCATCACTCTACCCTGTGTGGACCAGTGCAAACTGTGTGCAGCACAGTTCACTGTGTGGAGCTCTGCAAACAGTGTGGAGCACTGTACCCTCTGTGCAGGACTGTATTCTGTGTGGAGCACTGTACCCTGTATGGAGAACTGTACACTGTGTGCAACACTGTTCACTATGTGGAGCTCTGCAATCTGTGTGGAGTACTGTACCCTCTGTGCAGGACTGTATTCTGTGTGGAGCACTGTACCCTGTGTGGAGGACTGTACCTTGTGTGGAGCACTGTGCCCTGTATGCAGCACTGCACCCTGTGTGGAGCACTCTACACTGTGTGGAGCACTGTACTCTGTGTGGAGGATTTACCCTGTGTGGAGGACTGTACCCTGTGTGGAGCACTGTACCCTGTGTGCAGCACTGAACCCTGTGTGGAGCACTCTACACTGTGGGGAGGACTGTACCCTATGGGCATCACTCTACCCTGTGTGGACCAGTGCAAACTGTGTGCAGCACAGTTCACTGTGTGGAGCTCTGCAAACAGTGTGGAGCACTGTACCCTCTGTGCAGGACTGTATTCTGTGTGGAGCACTGTTCCCTGTGTGGAGCACTGTACCCTGTGTGGAGCACTGTAGCCTGTGTGGAGCACTGTATCCTGTGTGGAGCACTGTATCCTGAGTGGAGTACTGTACAGTGTGTGGAGCACTGTACCCTGTGTGGAGCACCGTACCCTTTGTGGAGGACTGTACCCCTGTGCGCAGCACTCTAACCTGTGTGGAGCACTGTATCCTGTGTGCAGCACTGTAAACTGTGTGGAAAACTGTACCATGCTTGCAGCACTGTACCCTTTGTGCAGCACTGTACCCTGTGTGGATGACTGAACCCTGTGTGGGGCACTGTACCCTGTGTGCAACACTGCACCCTGTGTGGAGCACTGTACCATTTGTGCAGCACTGTACCCTGTGTTTAGGACTGTACCCCATGTGGAGGACTGTACCCTGTGTGCAGCACTGCACCCTGTGTGGAGGATTGTACCCTGAGTGCAACACTGTACCCTGTGTGGAGCACTGTACCCTGTGTGCAGCACTGTACCCTGTGTGTAGGACCGTACCTTGTGTGCACCACTGTACCCTGTGTGCAACACTTTACCCTGTGTGGAGGATTGTACCCTGTGTGGAGGACTGTTCCCTGTGTGGAGCACTGTACCCTGTGTGATGTACTGTATCTCAAGTGGAGGTCTGTATACTGTGTGCATCACTGTACACTGTGTACAACGCATACCCTGTGAGGAGGATTGTAACCTGTGTGGAGAACTGTACCCTGTGTGGTGCACTGTACCCTGTGTGTAGCACTGTACCCTGTGTGGTGCACTGTATCTTGTGTGGAGGACTGTATCCTGTGTGGAGCACAGTGTCCTGTGTGGAGCACTGTACCCTGTGTGGAGCACTGTTCGCTGTGTGGAGGACTTTACCCAGTGTGGAGGATTGTACCCTGTGTGCAGCACTGTGCCCTGTGTGGAGCACTGTACCCTGTGTGGAGCACTGTAACCTGTGTACAGCACTGTAACCTGTGTGGAGCACTGTACCCTGTTTGGAGGACTGCACCCTGTGTGGAGCACTCTACACTGTGTGGAGCACTGTACTCTGTGTGGAGGATTTACCCTGTGTGGAGCACTGTACCCTGTGTGGAGCACTGTACCCTGTGTGCAGCACTGAACCCTGTGTGGAGCACTCTGCACTGTGGGGAGGACTGTACCCTATGGGCATCACTGTACCCTGTGTGGACCAGTGTAACCTGTGTGCAGCACAGTTCACTGTGTGGAGCTCTGCAAACTTTGTGGAGCTCTGTACCCTCTGTGCAGGACTGTATTCTGTGTGGAGCACTGTTCCCTGTGTGGAGCACTGTACCCTGTGTGGAGCACTGTAGCCTGTATGGAGCACTGTATCCTGTGTGGAGCATGGTATCCTGAGTGGAGCACTGTACAGTGTGTGGAGCACTGTATCCTGTGGGCAGCACTGTAAACTTTGTGGAGGAATGTACCCTGTGCGCAGCACTCTAACCTGTGTGGAGAACTGTATCCTGTGTGCAGCACTGTAAACTGTGTGGAGGACTGTACCCTGCTTGCAGCACTGTACCCTTTGTGCAGCACTGTACCCTGTGTGGAGGACTGTACCCTGTGTGGAGCACTGTGCCCTGTGTGCAGCACAGTACCCTGTGTCGAGCACTGTACCCTGTGTGGAGCACTGTACCCTGTGTTGTGGACTATACCCTGTGTGCAGCACTGTACCCTGTGTTGTGGATTGTGCGCTGTGTGGAGCACTGTACCCTGTGTGGAGCCCTGTACACTGTGTGTAGCACGGTATCCTGTGTGGAGCATTGTATCCTGCGTGCTGGACTGTACCCTGTGTGGAGTACTGTACCCTGTGTGCAGCACTGTACCCTGTGTGGAGGACTTTACCCCGTGTGCAGCACACTACCCGTGTGGCGCACTGTATCCTGTGTGCAGCACTGTACCCTGTGTGGAGCACGGTAACCTGTGTGGAGGACGGTACCCTGTGTGGAGGTCTGCCCCTGTGGGCAGCACTGTACCCTGTGTGCAGGACTGTACCCTGTTTGGAGGACTGTACCCCATGTGGAGGATGGTACCCTGTGTGCAACAGTGTATACTTTGTGCAGCACTGTACCCTGTTTGGAGGACTGTACCCCATGTGGAGGATGGTACCCTGTGTGCAACACTGTACCCAGTGTGGAGCACTGTACCCTGTGTGCAGCACTCTGCACTGTGTGTAGGACTGTACCTTTTGTGCAGCACTGTACCCTGTGTGCAACACTTTTCCCTGTGTGGAGGATTGTACCCTGTGTGGAGGACTGTACCCTGTGTGATGCACTGTATCCTGTGTGGAGTACTGTACCCTGTGTTCAGCACTGTACCCTGTGTGCATCACTGTACACTGTGTGCAACACTGTACCCTGTGACGAGGACTGTCCCCTGCGTGGTCCACTGTATCTTGTGTGGAGGACTGTATCCAGTTTGTAGCACTGTGTGCTGTGTGGAGTACTGTACCCTGTGTGGAGCTCTGTACCCTGTGTGCAGCACTGTGCCCTTTGTGCAGCACTGTACCCTGTGTGCAGCACTCTACCCTGTGTGGAGTACTGTACCCTGTGTGGAGCACTGTACCCTGTGTGCAGCACTGTACCCTTTGTGCAGCACTGTACCCTGTGTGCAGCACTCTACCCTGTGTGGAGCACTGTACCCTGTGTGGAGTTCTGTACCCTGTGGGCAGCACTGTACCCTTTGTGCAGCACTGTACCCTGTGTGGAGGACTGTCCCCTGTGTGCAACACTGTACCCTGTGTGGAGCACTGTACCCTGTATGCAGCACTGTACCCTGTGTGGAGGACTGTACCCTGTGTGCAACACTGTACCCTGTGTGGAGCACTGTAACCTGTGTGCAGCACTGTACCCTGTGTGTAGGACTGTACCTTGTGTGCACCACTGTACCCTGTGTGCAACACTTTATCCTGTGTGGAGGATTGTACCCTGTGTGGAGGACTGTACCCTGTGTGGAGCAATGTACCCTGTGTGGAGGACTGTACCCTGTGTGGAGGACTGTACCCTGTGTGCAACACTGTACCCTGTGTGGAGGACTGTACCCTGTGTGCAGCACTGTATCATGTGTGGAGGACTGTACCCTGTGTGGAACACTGTACCCTGTGTGCAGCACTGTACCCTGTGTGGAGCACTTTACCCTGTGTGGAGCACTGTACCCTGTGTGGAGCACTTTACCCTGTGTGGAGCACTGTACCCTGTGTGTAGGACTGTACACTGTGTGCAACACTGTTCCCTGTGTGGAGGATTGTATCCTGTGTGGAGGACTGTACCCTGTGTGGAGCACTGTACCATTGTGTGGAGGACTTTATCCTGTGTGGAGCACTGTAACCTGTGTGCAGCACTGTACACTGTGTGTAGGACCGTACCTTGTGTGCACCACTGTACCCTGTGTGCAACACTTTACCCTGTGTGGAGGATTGTACCCTGTGTGGAGGACTGTTCCCTGTGTGGAGCACTGTACTCTGTGTGATGCACAGTACCCTGTGTGGAGCACTTTACCCTGTGTGGAGGATTGTACCCTGTGTGGAGCACTGTACCCTGTGTGGAGCACTTTACCCTGTGTGGAGCACTGTACCCTGTGTGTAGGACTGTACACTGTGTGCAACACTGTTCCCTGTGTGGAGGATTGTACCCTGTGTGGAGGGCTGTACCCTGTGTGGAGAACTGTACCCTGTGTGGAGGACTTTATCCTGTGTGGAGCACTGTAACCTGTGTGGAGCACTGTACCCTGTGTGGAGGATTTACACTGTGTGGAAGACTGTACCCTGTGTGGAGCACTGTACCCTGTGTGCAGCACTGCACCCTGTGTGGAACACTCTGCACTGTGGGGAGGACTGTACCCTATGGGCATCACTGTAGCCTGTGTGGACCAGTGTAACCTGTGTGCAGCACAGTTCACTGTGTGGAGCTCTGCAAACTGTGTGGAGCACTGTACACTCTGTGCAGGACTGTATTCTGTGTGGAGCACTGTTCCCTGTGTGGAGCACTGTACCCTGTGTGGAGCACTGTAGCCTGTATGGAGCACTGTATCCTGTGTGGAGCACTGTATCCTGAGTGGAGCACTGTACTGTGTGTGGAGCACTGTATCCTGTGGGCAGCACTGTAACCTTTGTGGAGGACTGTACCCTGTGTGCAGCTATCTAACCTGTGTGGAGCACTGCCTCCTGTGTGCAGCACTGTATACTGTGTGTAGGACTGTACCCTGCTTGCAGCACTGTACCCTTTGTGCAGCACTGTACCCTGTGTGGAGGACTGTACCCCGTGTGGGGCACTGTACCCTGTGTGCAGCACTGTGCCCTTTGTGCAGCACTGTACCACTTGTGGAGTACTGTACACTGTGTGGAGGACTGTAGCACTTGTGGAGGACGGTACCCTGTGTGCAACACTGTACCCTGTGTGTAGGTCTGTACCCTGTGTGGAGTTCTGTACCCTGTGTGGAGCACTGTACCCTGTGTTGTGGACTATACCCTGTGTGCAGCACTGTACCCTGTGTCGAGCACTGTACACTGTGTATAGCACTGTATCCTGTGTGGAGCATTGTACCCTGTGTGCTGGACTGTACCCTGTGTGGAGTACTGTAGCCTGTGTGCTGCACTGTACCTTGTGTTGTGGATTGTGCCCTGTGTGGAGCACTGTACCCTGTGTGGAGCCCTGTACACTGTGTATAGCACTGTATCCTGTGTGGAGCATTGTACCCTGTGTGCTGGACTGTACCTTGTGTGGAGTACTGTACCCTGTGTGCAGCACTGTACCCTGTGTGGAGGACATTACCCCGTGTGCAGTACACTACCTGTGTGGCGCACTGTATCGTGTGTGCAGCACTGTACCCTGTGTGGAGCACGGTTACCTGTGTGGAGGACGGTACCCTGTGTGGAGGTCTGCCCCTGTGTGCAGCACTGTACCCTGTGTGCAGGACTGTACCCTGTGTGCAGCACTGTACACTTTGTGCAGCACTATACCCTGTGTGGAGGACTGTACCCCATTTGGAGGACGGTACCCTGTGTGGAACACTGTACCCAGTGTGGAGCACTGTACCCTGTGGGCAGCTCTCTACACTGTGTGGAGCATTGTACCCTGTGTGGAGCACTGTACCCTGTGTGGAGCACTCTACCCTGTGTGGGGGACTGTACCCCGTGTGGAGCACTGTATCCTGTGTGCAGCACTGTGCCCTTTCTGCAGCACTGTACCCTGTGTGCAGCACTCTACCCTGTGTAATGCACAGTACCCTGTGTGGAGCACTGTACCCTGTGTGCAGCACTTTACCCTGTGTGCAGGACTGTACCCCGTGTGGAGGACGGTACCCTGGGTGCAACACTGTACCCAGTGTGGAGCACTGTACCCTGTGTGCAACACTGTACCCTGTGTGTAGGATTGTACCTTGTGTGCAGCACTGTACACTGTCTGGAGCACTGTACCCTGTGTGGAGCACTGTACACTTTGTGCAGCACTGTACCCTGTGTGGAGCACTGTGCCCTGTGTGCAGCACTGTACCCCGTGTGCAACACTTTTCCCTGTGTGGAGGATTGTACCCTGTGTGTAGGACTGTACCCAGTGTGCAATACTGTACCCTGTGTGCAGCACTGTACCCTGTGTTTAGGACTGTACCCCGTGTGGAGGACTGTACCCTGTGTGCAGCACTGTACCCTGTGTGCAGCACTGTACCCTGTGTGTAGGATTGTACCTTGTGTGCACCACTGTACCCTGTGAGCAACACTTTACACTGTGTGGAGGATTGTACCCTGTGTGGAGGACTGTACCCTGTGTGCAACACTGTACCCTGTGTGCAACACTGTACCCTGTGTGGAGCACTGTACCCTGTGTGCAGCACTGTACCCTGTGTGGAGGACTGTACCCTGTGTGCAACACTGTACCCTGTGTGGAGCACTTTACCCTTTGTGCAGCACTGTACCCTGTGTGTAGGACTGTACCTTGTGTGCACCACTGTACCCTGTGTGCAACACTTTACCCTGTGTGGAGGATTGTACCCTGTGTGGAGGACTGTACCCTGTGTAGAGCACTGTACCCTGTGTGATGCACTGTACCCTGTGTGGAGCACTTTACCCTGTGTGGAGCACTGTACCCTGTGTGTAGGACTGTACACTGTGTGCAACACTGTTCCCTGTGTGGAGGATTGTACCCTGTGTGGAGGGCTGTACCCTGTGTGGAGCACTGTACCCTGTGTGGAGGACTTTATCCTGTGTGGAGCACTGTAACCTGTGTGGAGCACTGTACCCTGTGTGTAGGTCTGTACCCTGTGTGGAGATCTGTACCCTGTGTGGAGAACTGTACCCTGTGTGCAGCACTGTACCCTGTGTGCAGCACTGTAACCTTGTGTGGTGCACTGTATCTTGTGTGGAGGACTGTATCCTGTGTGGAGCACAGTGTCCTGTGTGGAGTACTGTACCCTGTGTGGAGCACTGTACCCTGTGTGGAGCACTGTACGCTGTGTGGAGGACTTTACCCAGTGTGGAGGATTGTACCCTGTGTGCAGCACTGTGCCCTGTGTGGAGCACTGTACCCTGTGTGGAGCACTGTAACCTGTGTACAGCACTGTAACCTGTGTGGAGCACTGTACCCTGTTTGGAGGACTGTACCCTGTGTGCAGCACTGTACCCTGTATGGAGAACTGTACACTGTGTGCAACACTGTTCACTATGTGGAGCTCTGCAAACTGTGTGGAGCACTGTACCCTCTGTGCAGGACTGTATTCTGTGTGCAGCACTGTACCCTGTATGGAGAACTGTACACTGTGTGCAACACTGTTCACTATGTGGAGCTCTGCAAACTGTGTGGAGCACTGTACCCTCTGTGCAGGACTGTATTCTGTGTGGAGCACTGTACCCTGTGTGGAGGACTGTACCTTGTGTGGAGCACTGTGCCCTGTATGCAGCACTGCACCCTGTGTGGAGCACTCTACACTGTGTGGAGCACTGTACCCTGTGTGGAGGATTTACCCTGTGTGGAGGACTGTACCCTGTGTGGATCACTGTACCCTATCTGCAGCACTGAACCCTGTGTGGAGCACTCTACACTGTGGGGAGGACTGTACCCTATGGGCATCACTCTACCCTGTGTGGACCAGTGCAAACTGTGTGCAGCACAGTTCACTGTGTGGAGCTCTGCAAACTGTGTGGAGCACTGTACCCTCTGTGCAGGACTGTATTCTGTGTGGAGCACTGTTCCCTGTGTGGAGCACTGTACCCTGTGTGGAGCACTGTAGCCTGTGTGGAGCACTGTATCCTGTGTGGAGCACTGTATCCTGAGTGGAGCACTGTACAGTGTGTGGAGCACTGTACCCTGTGTGGAGCACTGTACCCTTTGTGGAGGACTGTACCCCTGTGCGCAGCACTCTAACCTGTGTGGAGCACTGTATCCTGTGTGCAGCCCTGTAAACTGTGTGGAGAATTGTACCCTGTGTGCAGCACTGTACCCTGTGTGGAGGACTGTACCCTGTGTGGAGCACTGTACCCTGTGTGATGCACTGTACCCTGTGTGGAGCACTTTACCCTGTGTGGAGCACTGTACCCTGTGCGTAGGACTGTACACTGTGTGCAACACTGTTCCCTGTGTGGAGGATTGTACCCTGTGTGTAGGTCTGTACCCTGTGTGGAGATCTGTACCCTGTGTGGAGAACTGTACCCTGTGTGCAGCACTGTACCCTGTGTGCAGCACTGTAACCTTGTGTGGTGCACTGTATCTTGTGTGGAGGACTGTATCCTGTGTGGAGCACAGTGTCCTGTGTGGAGTACTGTACCCTGTGTGGAGCACTGTACCCTGTGTGGAGCACTGTACGCTGTGTGGAGGACTTTACCCAGTGTGGAGGATTGTACCCTGTGTGCAGCACTGTGCCCTGTGTGGAGCGCTGTACCCTGTGTGGAGCACTGTAACCTGTGTACAGCACTGTAACCTGTGTGGAGCACTGTACACTGTTTGGAGGACTGTACCCTGTGTGCAGCACTGTACCCTGTATGGAGAACTGTACACTGTGTGCAACACTGTTCACTATGTGGAGCTCTGCAAACTGTGTGGAGCACTGTACCCTCTGTGCAGGACTGTATTCTGTGTGCAGCACTGTACCCTGTATGGAGAACTGTACACTGTGTGCAACACTGTTCACTATGTGGAGCTCTGCAAACTGTGTGGAGCACTGTACCCTCTGTGCAGGACTGTATTCTGTGTGGAGCACTGTACCCTGTGTGGAGGACTGTACCTTGTGTGGAGCACTGTGCCCTGTATGCAGCACTGTATACTGTGTGTAGGACTGTACCCTGCTTGCAGCACTGTACCCTGTGTGCAGCTATCTAACCTGTGTGGAGCACTGCATCCTGTGTGCAGCACTGTATACTGTGTGTAGGACTGTACCCTGCTTGCAGCACTGTACCCTTTGTGCAGCACTGTACCCTGTGTGGAGGACTGTACCCCGTGTGGGGCACTGTACCCTGTGTGCAGCACTGTGCCCTTTGTGCAGCACTGTACCACTTGTGGAGTACTGTACACTGTGTGGAGGACTGTAGCACTTGTGGAGGACGGTACCCTGTGTGCAACACTGTACCCTGTGTGTAGGTCTGTACCCTGTGTGGAGTTCTGTACCCTGTGTGGAGCACTGTACCCTGTGTTGTGGACTATACCCTGTGTGCAGCACTGTACCCTGTGTCGAGCACTGTACACTGTGTATAGCACTGTATCCTGTGTGGAGCATTGTACCCTGTGTGCTGGACTGTACCCTGTGTGGAGTACTGTAGCCTGTGTGCTGCACTGTACCTTGTGTTGTGGATTGTGCCCTGTGTGGAGCACTGTACCCTGTGTGGAGCCCTGTACACTGTGTGCAGCACTGTATCCTGTGTGGAGCATTGTACCCTGTGTGCTGGACTGTACCTTGTGTGGAGTACTGTACCCTGTGTGCAGCACTGTACCCTGTGTGGAGGACATTACCCCGTGTGCAGTACACTACCTGTGTGGCGCACTGTATCGTGTGTGCAGCACTGTACCCTGTGTGGAGCACGGTTACCTGTGTGGAGGACGGTACCCTGTGTGGAGGTCTGCCCCTGTGTGCAGCACTGTACCCTGTGTGCAGGACTGTACCCTGTGTGCAGCACTGTACACTTTGTGCAGCACTATACCCTGTGTGGAGGACTGTACCCCATTTGGAGGACGGTACCCTGTGTGGAACACTGTACCCAGTGTGGAGCACTGTACCCTGTGGGCAGCACTCTACACTGTGTGGAGCATTGTACCCTGTGTGGAGCACTGTACCCTGTGTGGAGCACTCTACCCTGTGTGGGGGACTGTACCCCGTGTGGAGCACTGTATCCTGTGTGCAGCACTGTGCCCTTTCTGCAGCACTGTACCCTGTGTGCAGCACTCTACCCTGTGTAATGCACAGTACCCTGTGTGGAGCACTGTACCCTGTGTGCAGCACTTTACCCTGTGTGCAGGACTGTACCCCGTGTGGAGGACGGTACCCTGGGTGCAACACTGTACCCAGTGTGGAGCACTGTACCCTGTGTGCAACACTGTACCCTGTGTGTAGGATTGTACCTTGTGTGCAGCACTGTACACTGTCTGGAGCACTGTACCCTGTGTGGAGCACTGTACACTTTGTGCAGCACTGTACCCTGTGTGGAGCACTGTGCCCTGTGTGCAGCACTGTACCCCGTGTGCAACACTTTTCCCTGTGTGGAGGATTGTACCCTGTGTGTAGGACTGTACCCAGTGTGCAATACTGTACCCTGTGTGCAGCACTGTACCCTGTGTTTAGGACTGTACCCCGTGTGGAGGACTGTACCCTGTGTGCAGCACTGTACCCTGTGTGCAGCACTGTACCCTGTGTGTAGGATTGTACCTTGTGTGCACCACTGTACCCTGTGAGCAACACTTTACACTGTGTGGAGGATTGTACCCTGTGTGGAGGACTGTACCCTGTGTGCAACACTGTACCCTGTGTGCAACACTGTACCCTGTGTGGAGCACTGTACCCTGTGTGCAGCACTGTACCCTGTGTGGAGGACTGTACCCTGTGTGCAACACTGTACCCTGTGTGGAGCACTTTACCCTTTGTGCAGCACTGTACCCTGTGTGTAGGACTGTACCTTGTGTGCACCACTGTACCCTGTGTGCAACACTTTACCCTGTGTGGAGGATTGTACCCTGTGTGGAGGACTGTACCCTGTGTGGAGCACTGTACCCTGTGTGATGCACTGTACCCTGTGTGGAGCACTTTACCCTGTGTGGAGCACTGTACCCTGTGTGTAGGACTGTACACTGTGTGCAACACTGTTCCCTGTGTGGAGGATTGTACCCTGTGTGGAGGGCTGTACCCTGTGTGGAGCACTGTACCCTGTGTGGAGGACTTTATCCTGTGTGGAGCACTGTAACCTGTGTGGAGCACTGTACCCTGTGTGTAGGTCTGTACCCTGTGTGGAGATCTGTACCCTGTGTGGAGAACTGTACCCTGTGTGCAGCACTGTACCCTGTGTGCAGCACTGTAACCTTGTGTGGTGCACTGTATCTTGTGTGGAGGACTGTATCCTGTGTGGAGCACAGTGTCCTGTGTGGAGTACTGTACCCTGTGTGGAGCACTGTACCCTGTGTGGAGCACTGTACGCTGTGTGGAGGACTTTACCCAGTGTGGAGGATTGTACCCTGTGTGCAGCACTGTGCCCTGTGTGGAGCACTGTACCCTGTGTGGAGCACTGTAACCTGTGTACAGCACTGTAACCTGTGTGGAGCACTGTACCCTGTTTGGAGGACTGTACCCTGTGTGCAGCACTGTACCCTGTATGGAGAACTGTACACTGTGTGCAACACTGTTCACTATGTGGAGCTCTGCAAACTGTGTGGAGCACTGTACCCTCTGTGCAGGACTGTATTCTGTGTGCAGCACTGTACCCTGTATGGAGAACTGTACACTGTGTGCAACACTGTTCACTATGTGGAGCTCTGCAAACTGTGTGGAGCACTGTACCCTCTGTGCAGGACTGTATTCTGTGTGGAGCACTGTACCCTGTGTGGAGGACTGTACCTTGTGTGGAGCACTGTGCCCTGTATGCAGCACTGCACCCTGTGTGGAGCACTCTACACTGTGTGGAGCACTGTACTCTGTGTGGAGGATTTACCCTGTGTGGAGGACTGTACCCTGTGTGGATCACTGTACCCTATCTGCAGCACTGAACCCTGTGTGGAGCACTCTACACTGTGGGGAGGACTGTACCCTATGGGCATCACTCTACCCTGTGTGGACCAGTGCAAACTGTGTGCAGCACAGTTCACTGTGTGGAGCTCTGCAAACTGTGTGGAGCACTGTACCCTCTGTGCAGGACTGTATTCTGTGTGGAGCACTGTTCCCTGTGTGGAGCACTGTACCCTGTGTGGAGCACTGTAGCCTGTGTGGAGCACTGTATCCTGTGTGGAGCACTGTATCCTGAGTGGAGCACTGTACAGTGTGTGGAGCACTGTACCCTGTGTGGAGCACTGTACCCTTTGTGGAGGACTGTACCCCTGTGCGCAGCACTCTAACCTGTGTGGAGCACTGTATCCTGTGTGCAGCACTGTAAACTGTGTGGAGAATTGTACCCTGTGTGCAGCACTGTACCCTGTGTGGAGGACTGTACCCTGTGTGGAGCACTGTACCCTGTGTGATGCACTGTACCCTGTGTGGAGCACTTTACCCTGTGTGGAGCACTGTACCCTGTGCGTAGGACTGTACACTGTGTGCAACACTGTTCCCTGTGTGGAGGATTGTACCCTGTGTGTAGGTCTGTACCCTGTGTGGAGATCTGTACCCTGTGTGGAGAACTGTACCCTGTGTGCAGCACTGTACCCTGTGTGCAGCACTGTAACCTTGTGTGGTGCACTGTATCTTGTGTGGAGGACTGTATCCTGTGTGGAGCACAGTGTCCTGTGTGGAGTACTGTACCCTGTGTGGAGCACTGTACCCTGTGTGGAGCACTGTACGCTGTGTGGAGGACTTTACCCAGTGTGGAGGATTGTACCCTGTGTGCAGCACTGTGCCCTGTGTGGAGCGCTGTACCCTGTGTGGAGCACTGTAACCTGTGTACAGCACTGTAACCTGTGTGGAGCACTGTACACTGTTTGGAGGACTGTACCCTGTGTGCAGCACTGTACCCTGTATGGAGAACTGTACACTGTGTGCAACACTGTTCACTATGTGGAGCTCTGCAAACTGTGTGGAGCACTGTACCCTCTGTGCAGGACTGTATTCTGTGTGCAGCACTGTACCCTGTATGGAGAACTGTACACTGTGTGCAACACTGTTCACTATGTGGAGCTCTGCAAACTGTGTGGAGCACTGTACCCTCTGTGCAGGACTGTATTCTGTGTGGAGCACTGTACCCTGTGTGGAGGACTGTACCTTGTGTGGAGCACTGTGCCCTGTATGCAGCACTGCACCCTGTGTGGAGCACTCTACACTGTGTGGAGCACTGTACTCTGTGTGGAGGATTTACCCTGTGTGGAGGACTGTACCCTGTGTGGATCACTGTACCCTATCTGCAGCACTGAACCCTGTGTGGAGCACTCTACACTGTGGGGAGGACTGTACCCTATGGGCATCACTCTACCCTGTGTGGACCAGTGCAAACTGTGTGCAGCACAGTTCACTGTGTGGAGCTCTGCAAACTGTGTGGAGCACTGTACCCTCTGTGCAGGACTGTATTCTGTGTGGAGCACTGTTCCCTGTGTGGAGCACTGTACCCTGTGTGGAGCACTGTAGCCTGTGTGGAGCACTGTATCCTGTGTGGAGCACTGTATCCTGAGTGGAGCACTGTACAGTGTGTGGAGCACTGTACCCTGTGTGGAGCACTGTACTCTTTGTGGAGGACTGTACCCCTGTGCGCAGCACTCTAACCTGTGTGGAGCACTGTATCCTGTGTGCAGCACTGTAAACTGTGTGGAGAATTGTACCCTGTGTGCAGCACTGTACCCTGTGTGGAGGACTGTACCCTGTGTGGAGCACTGTACCCTGTGTGATGCACTGTACCCTGTGTGGAGCACTTTACCCTGTGTGGAGCACTGTACCCTGTGTGTAGGACTGTACACTGTGTGCAACACTGTTCCCTGTGTGGAGGATTGTACCCTGTGTGTAGGTCAGTACCCTGTGTGGAGATCTGTACCCTGTGTGGAGAACTGTACCCTGTGTGCAGCACTGTACCCTGTGTGCAGCACTGTAACCTTGTGTGGTGCACTGTATCTTGTGTGGAGGACTGTATCCTGTGTGGAGCACAGTGTCCTGTGTGGAGTACTGTACCCTGTGTGGAGCACTGTACCCTGTGTGGAGCACTGTACGCTGTGTGGAGGACTTTACCCAGTGTGGAGGATTGTACCCTGTGTGCAGCACTGTGCCCTGTGTGGAGCGCTGTACCCTGTGTGGAGCACTGTAACCTGTGTACAGCACTGTAACCTGTGTGGAGCACTGTACACTGTTTGGAGGACTGTACCCTGTGTGCAGCACTGTACCCTGTATGGAGAACTGTACACTGTGTGCAACGCTGTTCACTATGTGGAGCTCTGCAAACTGTGTGGAGCACTGTACCCTCTGTGCAGGACTGTATTCTGTGTGGAGCACTGTACCCTGTGTGGAGGACTGTACCTTGTGTGGAGCACTGTGCCCTGTATGCAGCACTGCACCTTGTGTGGAGCACTCTACACTGTGTGGAGCACTGTACCCTGTGTGCAGCACTGATCCCTGTGTGGAGCACTCTACACTGTGGGGAGGACTGTACCCTATGGGCATCACTCTACCCTGTGTGGACCAGTGCAAACTGTGTGCAGCACAGTTCACTGTGTGGAGCTCTGCAAACTGTGTGGAGCACTGTATCCTCTGTGCAGGACTGTATTCTGTGTGGAGCACTGTTCCCTGTGTGGAGCACTGTACCCTGTGTGGAGCACTGTAGCCTGTGTGGAGCACTGTATCCTGTGTGGAGCACTGTATCCTGAGTGGAGTACTGTACAGTGTGTAGAGCACTGTACCCTGTGTGGAGCACTGTACCCTTTGTGGAGGACTGTACCCCTGTGCGCAGCACTCTAACCTGTGTGTAGCACTGTATCCTGTGTGCAGCACTGTAAACTGTGTGGAGAACTGTACCCTGTGTGATGCACTGTACCCTGTGTGGAGCACTTTACCCTGTGTGGAGCACTGTACCCTGTGCGTAGGACTGTACACTGTGTGCAACACTGTTCCCTGTGTGGAGGATTGTACCCTGTGTGTAGGTCTGTACCCTGTGTGGAGATCTGTACCCTGTGTGGAGAACTGTACCCTGTGTGCAGCACTGTACCCTGTGTGCAGCACTGTAACCTTGTGTGGTGCACTGTATCTTGTGTGGAGGACTGTATCCTGTGTGGAGCACAGTGTCCTGTGTGGAGTACTGTACCCTGTGTGGAGCACTGTACCCTGTGTGGAGCACTGTACGCTGTGTGGAGGACTTTACCCAGTGTGGAGGATTGTACCCTGTGTGCAGCACTGTGCCCTGTGTGGAGCGCTGTACCCTGTGTGGAGCACTGTAACCTGTGTACAGCACTGTAACCTGTGTGGAGCACTGTACACTGTTTGGAGGACTGTACCCTGTGTGCAGCACTGTACCCTGTATGGAGAACTGTACACTGTGTGCAACACTGTTCACTATGTGGAGCTCTGCAAACTGTGTGGAGCACTGTACCCTCTGTGCAGGACTGTATTCTGTGTGCAGCACTGTACCCTGTATGGAGAACTGTACACTGTGTGCAACACTGTTCACTATGTGGAGCTCTGCAAACTGTGTGGAGCACTGTACCCTCTGTGCAGGACTGTATTCTGTGTGGAGCACTGTACCCTGTGTGGAGGACTGTACCTTGTGTGGAGCACTGTGCCCTGTATGCAGCACTGCACCCTGTGTGGAGCACTCTACACTGTGTGGAGCACTGTACTCTGTGTGGAGGATTTACCCTGTGTGGAGGACTGTACCCTGTGTGGATCACTGTACCCTATCTGCAGCACTGAACCCTGTGTGGAGCACTCTACACTGTGGGGAGGACTGTACCCTATGGGCATCACTCTACCCTGTGTGGACCAGTGCAAACTGTGTGCAGCACAGTTCACTGTGTGGAGCTCTGCAAACTGTGTGGAGCACTGTACCCTCTGTGCAGGACTGTATTCTGTGTGGAGCACTGTTCCCTGTGTGGAGCACTGTACCCTGTGTGGAGCACTGTAGCCTGTGTGGAGCACTGTATCCTGTGTGGAGCACTGTATCCTGAGTGGAGCACTGTACAGTGTGTGGAGCACTGTACCCTGTGTGGAGCACTGTACTCTTTGTGGAGGACTGTACCCCTGTGCGCAGCACTCTAACCTGTGTGGAGCACTGTATCCTGTGTGCAGCACTGTAAACTGTGTGGAGAATTGTACCCTGTGTGCAGCACTGTACCCTGTGTGGAGGACTGTACCCTGTGTGGAGCACTGTACCCTGTGTGATGCACTGTACCCTGTGTGGAGCACTTTACCCTGTGTGGAGCACTGTACCCTGTGTGTAGGACTGTACACTGTGTGCAACACTGTTCCCTGTGTGGAGGATTGTACCCTGTGTGTAGGTCTGTACCCTGTGTGGAGATCTGTACCCTGTGTGGAGAACTGTACCCTGTGTGCAGCACTGTACCCTGTGTGCAGCACTGTAACCTTGTGTGGTGCACTGTATCTTGTGTGGAGGACTGTATCCTGTGTGGAGCACAGTGTCCTGTGTGGAGTACTGTACCCTGTGTGGAGCACTGTACCCTGTGTGGAGCACTGTACGCTGTGTGGAGGACTTTACCCAGTGTGGAGGATTGTACCCTGTGTGCAGCACTGTGCCCTGTGTGGAGCGCTGTACCCTGTGTGGAGCACTGTAACCTGTGTACAGCACTGTAACCTGTGTGGAGCACTGTACACTATTTGGAGGACTGTACCCTGTGTGCAGCACTGTACCCTGTATGGAGAACTGTACACTGTGTGCAACGCTGTTCACTATGTGGAGCTCTGCAAACTGTGTGGAGCACTGTACCCTCTGTGCAGGACTGTATTCTGTGTGGAGCACTGTACCCTGTGTGGAGGACTGTACCTTGTGTGGAGCACTGTGCCCTGTATGCAGCACTGCACCTTGTGTGGAGCACTCTACACTGTGTGGAGCACTGTACTCTGTGTGGAGGATTTACCCTGTGTGGAGGACTGTACCCTGTGTGGAGCACTGTACCCTGTGTGCAGCACTGATCCCTGTGTGGAGCACTCTACACTGTGGGGAGGACTGTACCCTATGGGCATCACTCTACCCTGTGTGGACCAGTGCAAACTGTGTGCAGCACAGTTCACTGTGTGGAGCTCTGCAAACTGTGTGGAGCACTGTATCCTCTGTGCAGGACTGTATTCTGTGTGGAGCACTGTTCCCTGTGTGGAGCACTGTACCCTGTGTGGAGCACTGTAGCCTGTGTGGAGCACTGTATCCTGTGTGGAGCACTGTATCCTGAGTGGAGTACTGTACAGTGTGTAGAGCACTGTACCCTGTGTGGAGCACTGTACCCTTTGTGGAGGACTGTACCCCTGTGCGCAGCACTCTAACCTGTGTGGAGCACTGTATCCTGTGTGCAGCACTGTAAACTGTGTGGAGAACTGTACCCTGTGTGCAGCACTGTACCCTGTGTGGAGGACTGTGCCCTGTGTGGAGCACTGTACCCTGTGTGATGCACTGTACCCTGTGTGGAGCACTTTACCCTGTGTGGAGCACTGTACCCTGTGTGTAGGACTGTACACTGTGTGCAACACTGTTCCCTGTGTGGAGGATTGTACCCTGTGTGGAGGGCTGTACCCTGTGTGGAGCACTGTACTCTGTGTGGAGGACTTTATCCTGTGTGGAGCACTGTAACCTGTGTGGAGCACTGTACCCTGTGTGTAGGTCTGTACCCTGTGTGGAGATCTGTACCCTGTGTGGAGAACTGTACTCTGTGTGCAGCACTGTACCCTGTGTGTAGCACTGTAACCTTGTGTGGTGCACTGTATCTTGTGTGGAGGACTGTATCGTGTGTGGAGCACAGTGTCCTGTGTGGAGTACTGTACCCTGTGTGGAGCACTGTACCCTGTGTGGAGCACTGTACGCTGTGTGGAGGACTTTACCCAGTGTGGAGGATTGTACCCTGTGTGCAGCACTGTGCCCTGTGTGGAGCACTGTACCCTGTGTGGAGCACTGTAACCTGTGTACAGCACTGTAACCTGTGTGGAGCACTGTACCCTGTTTGGAGGACTGCACCCTGTGTGGAGCACTCTACACTGTGTGGAGCACTGTACTCTGTGTGGAGGATTTACCCTGTGTGGAGCACTGTACCCTGTGTGGAGCACTGTACCCTGTGTGCAGCACTGAACCCTGTGTGGAGCACTCTGCACTGTGGGGAGGACTGTACCCTATGGGCATCACTGTACCCTGTGTGGACCAGTGTAACCTGTGTGCAGCACAGTTCACTGTGTGGAGCTCTGCAAACTTTGTGGAGCTCTGTACCCTCTGTGCAGGACTGTATTCTGTGTGGAGCACTGTTCCCTGTGTGGAGCACTGTACCCTGTGTGGAGCACTGTAGCCTGTATGGAGCACTGTATCCTGTGTGGAGCATGGTATCCTGAGTGGAGCACTGTACAGTGTGTGGAGCACTGTATCCTGTGGGCAGCACTGTAAACTTTGTGGAGGAATGTACCCTGTGCGCAGCACTCTAACCTGTGTGGAGAACTGTATCCTGTGTGCAGCACTGTAAACTGTGTGGAGGACTGTACCCTGCTTGCAGCACTGTACCCTTTGTGCAGCACTGTACCCTGTGTGGAGGACTGTACCCTGTGTGGAGCACTGTGCCCTGTGTGCAGCACAGTACCCTGTGTCGAGCACTGTACCCTGTGTGGAGCACTGTACCCTGTGTTGTGGACTATACCCTGTGTGCAGCACTGTACCCTGTGTTGTGGATTGTGCGCTGTGTGGAGCACTGTACCCTGTGTGGAGCCCTGTACACTGTGTGTAGCACGGTATCCTGTGTGGAGCATTGTACCCTGCGTGCTGGACTGTACCCTGTGTGGAGTACTGTACCCTGTGTGCAGCACTGTACCCTGTGTGGAGGACTTTACCCCGTGTGCAGCACACTACCCGTGTGGCGCACTGTATCCTGTGTGCAGCACTGTACCCTGTGTGGAGCACGGTAACCTGTGTGGAGGACGGTACCCTGTGTGGAGGTCTGCCCCTGTGGGCAGCACTGTACCCTGTGTGCAGGACTGTACCCTGTTTGGAGGACTGTACCCCATGTGGAGGATGGTACCCTGTGTGCAACAGTGTATACTTTGTGCAGCACTGTACCCTGTTTGGAGGACTGTACCCCATGTGGAGGATGGTACCCTGGTGCAACACTGTACCCAGTGTGGAGCACTGTACCCTGTGTGCAGCACTCTGCACTGTGTGTAGGACTGTACCTTTTGTGCAGCACTGTACCCTGTGTGCAACACTTTTCCCTGTGTGGAGGATTGTACCCTGTGTGGAGGACTGTACCCTGTGTGATGCACTGTATCCTGTGTGGAGTACTGTACCCTGTGTTCAGCACTGTACCCTGTGTGCATCACTGTACACTGTGTGCAACACTGTACCCTGTGACGAGGACTGTCCCCTGCGTGGTCCACTGTATCTTGTGTGGAGGACTGTATCCAGTTTGTAGCACTGTGTGCTGTGTGGAGTACTGTACCCTGTGTGGAGCTCTGTACCCTGTGTGCAGCACTGTGCCCTTTGTGCAGCACTGTACCCTGTGTGCAGCACTCTACCCTGTGTGGAGTACTGTACCCTGTGTGGAGCACTGTACCCTGTGTGCAGCACTGTACCCTTTGTGCAGCACTGTACCCTGTGTGCAGCACTCTACCCTGTGTGGAGCACTGTACCCTGTGTGGAGTACTGTACCCTGTGGGCAGCACTGTACCCTTTGTGCAGCACTGTACCCTGTGTGGAGGACTGTCCCCTGTGTGCAACACTGTACCCTGTGTGGAGCACTGTACCCTGTATGCAGCACTGTACCCTGTGTGGAGGACTGTACCCTGTGTGCAACACTGTACCCTGTGTGGAGCACTGTAACCTGTGTGCAGCACTGTACCCTGTGTGGAGGACTGTACCTTGTGTGCACCACTGTACCCTGTGTGCAACACTTTATCCTGTGTGGAGGATTGTACCCTGTGTGGAGGACTGTACCCTGTGTGGAGCAATGTACCCTGTGTGGAGGACTGTACCCTGTGTGGAGGACTGTACCCTGTGTGCAACACTGTACCCTGTGTGGAGGACTGCACCCTGTGTGCAGCACTGTATCATGTGTGGAGGACTGTACCCTGTGTGGAACACTGTACCCTGTGTGCAGCACTGTACCCTGTGTGGAGCACTTTACCCTGTGTGGAGCACTGTACCCTGTGTGGAGCACTTTACCCTGTGTGGAGCACTGTACCCTGTGTGTAGGACTGTACACTGTGTGCAACACTGTTCCCTGTGTGGAGGATTGTATCCTGTGTGGAGGACTGTACCCTGTGTGGAGCACTGTACCATTGTGTGGAGGACTTTATCCTGTGTGGAGCACTGTAACCTGTGTGCAGCACTGTACACTGTGTGTAGGACCGTACCTTGTGTGCACCACTGTACCCTGTGTGCAACACTTTACCCTGTGTGGAGGATTGTACCCTGTGTGGAGGACTGTTCCCTGTGTGGAGCACTGTACTCTGTGTGATGCACAGTACCCTGTGTGGAGCACTTTACCCTGTGTGGAGGATTGTACCCTGTGTGGAGCACTGTACCCTGTGTGGAGCACTTTACCCTGTGTGGAGCACTGTACCCTGTGTGTAGGACTGTACACTGTGTGCAACACTGTTCCCTGTGTGGAGGATTGTACCCTGTGTGGAGGGCTGTACCCTGTGTGGAGAACTGTACCCTGTGTGGAGGACTTTATCCTGTGTGGAGCACTGTAACCTGTGTGGAGCACTGTACCCTGTGTGGAGGATTTACACTGTGTGGAGGACTGTAGCACTTGTGGAGGACGGTACC
This sequence comes from Isurus oxyrinchus, assembly GCA_026770705.1. Lineage (NCBI taxonomy): Eukaryota > Metazoa > Chordata > Chondrichthyes > Lamniformes > Lamnidae > Isurus > Isurus oxyrinchus. Next base: position 7,246,636 of record JANJGN010000007.1, on the reverse strand, counting down.
CTGTGTGCAACACTGTACCCTGTGTGTAGGTCTGTACCCTGTGTGGAGGACTGTACCCTGTGTGGAGCACTGTACCCTGTGTGATGCACTGTACCCTGTGTGGAGCACTTTACCCTGTGTGGAGCACTGTACCCTGTGTGTAGGACTGTACACTGTGTGCAACACTGTTCCCTGTGTGGAGGATTGTACCCTGTGTGTAGGTCTGTACCCTGTGTGGAGATCTGTACCCTGTGTGGAGAACTGTACCCTGTGTGCAGCACTGTACCCTGTGTGCAGCACTGTAACCTTGTGTGGTGCACTGTATCTTGTGTGGAGGACTGTATCCTGTGTGGAGCACAGTGTCCTGTGTGGAGTACTGTACCCTGTGTGGAGCACTGTACCCTGTGTGGAGCACTGTACGCTGTGTGGAGGACTTTACCCAGTGTGGAGGATTGTACCCTGTGTGCAGCACTGTGCCCTGTGTGGAGCGCTGTACCCTGTGTGGAGCACTGTAACCTGTGTACAGCACTGTAACCTGTGTGGAGCACTGTACACTGTTTGGAGGACTGTACCCTGTGTGCAGCACTGTACCCTGTATGGAGAACTGTACACTGTGTGCAACGCTGTTCACTATGTGGAGCTCTGCAAACTGTGTGGAGCACTGTACCCTCTGTGCAGGACTGTATTCTGTGTGGAGCACTGTACCCTGTGTGGAGGACTGTACCTTGTGTGGAGCACTGTGCCCTGTATGCAGCACTGCACCTTGTGTGGAGCACTCTACACTGTGTGGAGCACTGTACTCTGTGTGGAGGATTTACCCTGTGTGGAGGACTGTACCCTGTGTGGAGCACTGTACCCTGTGTGCAGCACTGATCCCTGTGTGGAGCACTCTACACTGTGGGGAGGACTGTACCCTATGGGCATCACTCTACCCTGTGTGGACCAGTGCAAACTGTGTGCAGCACAGTTCACTGTGTGGAGCTCTGCAAACTGTGTGGAGCACTGTATCCTCTGTGCAGGACTGTATTCTGTGTGGAGCACTGTTCCCTGTGTGGAGCACTGTACCCTGTGTGGAGCACTGTAGCCTGTGTGGAGCACTGTATCCTGTGTGGAGCACTGTATCCTGAGTGGAGTACTGTACAGTGTGTAGAGCACTGTACCCTGTGTGGAGCACTGTACCCTTTGTGGAGGACTGTACCCCTGTGCGCAGCACTCTAACCTGTGTGGAGCACTGTATCCTGTGTGCAGCACTGTAAACTGTGTGGAGAACTGTACCCTGTGTGCAGCACTGTACCCTGTGTGGAGGACTGTGCCCTGTGTGGAGCACTGTACCCTGTGTGATGCACTGTACCCTGTGTGGAGCACTTTACCCTGTGTGGAGCACTGTACCCTGTGTGTAGGACTGTACCCTGTGTGCAACACTGTTCCCTGTGTGGAGGATTGTACCCTGTGTGGAGGGCTGTACCCTGTGTGGAGCACTGTACTCTGTGTGGAGGACTTTATCCTGTGTGGAGCACTGTAACCTGTGTGGAGCACTGTACCCTGTGTGTAGGTCTGTACCCTGTGTGGAGATCTGTACCCTGTGTGGAGAACTGTACTCTGTGTGCAGCACTGTACCCTGTGTGTAGCACTGTAACCTTGTGTGGTGCACTGTATCTTGTGTGGAGGACTGTATCGTGTGTGGAGCACAGTGTCCTGTGTGGAGTACTGTACCCTGTGTGGAGCACTGTACCCTGTGTGGAGCACTGTACGCTGTGTGGAGGACTTTACCCAGTGTGGAGGATTGTACCCTGTGTGCAGCACTGTGCCCTGTGTGGAGCACTGTACCCTGTGTGGAGCACTGTAACCTGTGTACAGCACTGTAACCTGTGTGGAGCACTGTACCCTGTTTGGAGGACTGCACCCTGTGTGGAGCACTCTACACTGTGTGGAGCACTGTACTCTGTGTGGAGGATTTACCCTGTGTGGAGCACTGTACCCTGTGTGGAGCACTGTACCCTGTGTGCAGCACTGAACCCTGTGTGGAGCACTCTGCACTGTGGGGAGGACTGTACCCTATGGGCATCACTGTACCCTGTGTGGACCAGTGTAACCTGTGTGCAGCACAGTTCACTGTGTGGAGCTCTGCAAACTTTGTGGAGCTCTGTACCCTCTGTGCAGGACTGTATTCTGTGTGGAGCACTGTTCCCTGTGTGGAGCACTGTACCCTGTGTGGAGCACTGTAGCCTGTATGGAGCACTGTATCCTGTGTGGAGCATGGTATCCTGAGTGGAGCACTGTACAGTGTGTGGAGCACTGTATCCTGTGGGCAGCACTGTAAACTTTGTGGAGGAATGTACCCTGTGCGCAGCACTCTAACCTGTGTGGAGAACTGTATCCTGTGTGCAGCACTGTAAACTGTGTGGAGGACTGTACCCTGCTTGCAGCACTGTACCCTTTGTGCAGCACTGTACCCTGTGTGGAGGACTGTACCCTGTGTGGAGCACTGTGCCCTGTGTGCAGCACAGTACCCTGTGTCGAGCACTGTACCCTGTGTGGAGCACTGTACCCTGTGTTGTGGACTATACCCTGTGTGCAGCACTGTACCCTGTGTTGTGGATTGTGCGCTGTGTGGAGCACTGTACCCTGTGTGGAGCCCTGTACACTGTGTGTAGCACGGTATCCTGTGTGGAGCATTGTACCCTGCGTGCTGGACTGTACCCTGTGTGGAGTACTGTACCCTGTGTGCAGCACTGTACCCTGTGTGGAGGACTTTACCCCGTGTGCAGCACACTACCCGTGTGGCGCACTGTATCCTGTGTGCAGCACTGTACCCTGTGTGGAGCACGGTAACCTGTGTGGAGGACGGTACCCTGTGTGGAGGTCTGCCCCTGTGGGCAGCACTGTACCCTGTGTGCAGGACTGTACCCTGTTTGGAGGACTGTACCCCATGTGGAGGATGGTACCCTGTGTGCAACAGTGTATACTTTGTGCAGCACTGTACCCTGTTTGGAGGACTGTACCCCATGTGGAGGATGGTACCCTGGTGCAACACTGTACCCAGTGTGGAGCACTGTACCCTGTGTGCAGCACTCTGCACTGTGTGTAGGACTGTACCTTTTGTGCAGCACTGTACCCTGTGTGCAACACTTTTCCCTGTGTGGAGGATTGTACCCTGTGTGGAGGACTGTACCCTGTGTGATGCACTGTATCCTGTGTGGAGTACTGTACCCTGTGTTCAGCACTGTACCCTGTGTGCATCACTGTACACTGTGTGCAACACTGTACCCTGTGACGAGGACTGTCCCCTGCGTGGTCCACTGTATCTTGTGTGGAGGACTGTATCCAGTTTGTAGCACTGTGTGCTGTGTGGAGTACTGTACCCTGTGTGGAGCTCTGTACCCTGTGTGCAGCACTGTGCCCTTTGTGCAGCACTGTACCCTGTGTGCAGCACTCTACCCTGTGTGGAGTACTGTACCCTGTGTGGAGCACTGTACCCTGTGTGCAGCACTGTACCCTTTGTGCAGCACTGTACCCTGTGTGCAGCACTCTACCCTGTGTGGAGCACTGTACCCTGTGTGGAGTACTGTACCCTGTGGGCAGCACTGTACCCTTTGTGCAGCACTGTACCCTGTGTGGAGGACTGTCCCCTGTGTGCAACACTGTACCCTGTGTGGAGCACTGTACCCTGTATGCAGCACTGTACCCTGTGTGGAGGACTGTACCCTGTGTGCAACACTGTACCCTGTGTGGAGCACTGTAACCTGTGTGCAGCACTGTACCCTGTGTGGAGGACTGTACCTTGTGTGCACCACTGTACCCTGTGTGCAACACTTTATCCTGTGTGGAGGATTGTACCCTGTGTGGAGGACTGTACCCTGTGTGGAGCAATGTACCCTGTGTGGAGGACTGTACCCTGTGTGGAGGACTGTACCCTGTGTGCAACACTGTACCCTGTGTGGAGGACTGCACCCTGTGTGCAGCACTGTATCATGTGTGGAGGACTGTACCCTGTGTGGAACACTGTACCCTGTGTGCAGCACTGTACCCTGTGTGGAGCACTTTACCCTGTGTGGAGCACTGTACCCTGTGTGGAGCACTTTACCCTGTGTGGAGCACTGTACCCTGTGTGTAGGACTGTACACTGTGTGCAACACTGTTCCCTGTGTGGAGGATTGTATCCTGTGTGGAGGACTGTACCCTGTGTGGAGCACTGTACCATTGTGTGGAGGACTTTATCCTGTGTGGAGCACTGTAACCTGTGTGCAGCACTGTACACTGTGTGTAGGACCGTACCTTGTGTGCACCACTGTACCCTGTGTGCAACACTTTACCCTGTGTGGAGGATTGTACCCTGTGTGGAGGACTGTTCCCTGTGTGGAGCACTGTACTCTGTGTGATGCACAGTACCCTGTGTGGAGCACTTTACCCTGTGTGGAGGATTGTACCCTGTGTGGAGCACTGTACCCTGTGTGGAGCACTTTACCCTGTGTGGAGCACTGTACCCTGTGTGTAGGACTGTACACTGTGTGCAACACTGTTCCCTGTGTGGAGGATTGTACCCTGTGTGGAGGGCTGTACCCTGTGTGGAGAACTGTACCCTGTGTGGAGGACTTTATCCTGTGTGGAGCACTGTAACCTGTGTGGAGCACTGTACCCTGTGTGGAGGATTTACACTGTGTGGAGGACTGTAGCACTTGTGGAGGACGGTACCCTGTGTGCAACACTGTACCCTGTGTGTAGGTCTGTACCCTGTGTGGAGTTCTGTACCCTGTGTGGAGCACTGTACCCTGTGTTGTGGACTATACCCTGTGTGCAGCACTGTACCCTGTGTCGAGCACTGTACACTGTGTATAGCACTGTATCCTGTGTGGAGCATTGTACCCTGTGTGCTGGACTGTACCCTGTGTGGAGTACTGTAGCCTGTGTGCTGCACTGTACCTTGTGTTGTGGATTGTGCCCTGTGTGGAGCACTGTACCCTGTGTGGAGCCCTGTACACTGTGTATAGCACTGTATCCTGTGTGGAGCATTGTACCCTGTGTGCTGGACTGTACCTTGTGTGGAGTACTGTACCCTGTGTGCAGCACTGTACCCTGTGTGGAGGACATTACCCCGTGTGCAGTACACTACCTGTGTGGCGCACTGTATCGTGTGTGCAGCACTGTACCCTGTGTGGAGCACGGTTACCTGTGTGGAGGACGGTACCCTGTGTGGAGGTCTGCCCCTGTGTGCAGCACTGTACCCTGTGTGCAGGACTGTACCCTGTGTGCAGCACTGTACACTTTGTGCAGCACTATACCCTGTGTGGAGGACTGTACCCCATTTGGAGGACGGTACCCTGTGTGGAACACTGTACCCAGTGTGGAGCACTGTACCCTGTGGGCAGCACTCTACACTGTGTGGAGCATTGTACCCTGTGTGGAGCACTGTACCCTGTGTGGAGCACTCTACCCTGTGTGGGGGACTGTACCCCGTGTGGAGCACTGTATCCTGTGTGCAGCACTGTGCCCTTTCTGCAGCACTGTACCCTGTGTGCAGCACTCTACCCTGTGTAATGCACAGTACCCTGTGTGGAGCACTGTACCCTGTGTGCAGCACTTTACCCTGTGTGCAGGACTGTACCCCGTGTGGAGGACGGTACCCTGGGTGCAACACTGTACCCAGTGTGGAGCACTGTACCCTGTGTGCAACACTGTACCCTGTGTGTAGGATTGTACCTTGTGTGCAGCACTGTACACTGTCTGGAGCACTGTACCCTGTGTGGAGCACTGTACACTTTGTGCAGCACTGTACCCTGTGTGGAGCACTGTGCCCTGTGTGCAGCACTGTACCCTGTGTGCAACACTTTTCCCTGTGTGGAGGATTGTACCCTGTGTGTAGGACTGTACCCAGTGTGCAATACTGTACCCTGTGTGCAGCACTGTACCCTGTGTTTAGGACTGTACCCCGTGTGGAGAACTGTACCCTGTGTGCAGCACTGTACCCTGTGTGTAGGATTGTACCTTGTGTGCACCACTGTACCCTGTGAGCAACACTTTACACTGTGTGGAGGATTGTACCCTGTGTGGAGGACTGTACCCTGTGTGCAACACTGTACCCTGTGTGCAACACTGTACCCTGTGTGGAGCACTGTACCCTGTGTGCAGCACTGTACCCTGTGTGGAGGACTGTACCCTGTGTGCAGCACTGTACCCTGTATGGAGAACTGTACACTGTGTGCAACACTGTTCACTATGTGGAGCTCTGCAAATTGTGTGGAGCACTGTACCCTCTGTGCAGGACTGTATTCTGTGTGGAGCACTGTACCCTGTGTGGAGGACTGTACCTTGTGTGGAGCACTGTGCCCTGTATGCAGCACTGCACCCTGTGTGGAGCACTCTACACTGTGTGGAGCACTGTACTCTGTGTGGAGGATTTACCCTGTGTGGAGGACTGTACCCTGTGTGGATCACTGTACCCTATCTGCAGCACTGAACCCTGTGTGGAGCACTCTACACTGTGGGGAGGACTGTACCCTATGGGCATCACTCTACCCTGTGTGGACCAGTGCAAACTGTGTGCAGCACAGTTCACTGTGTGGAGCTCTGCAAACTGTGTGGAGCACTGTACCCTCTGTGCAGGACTGTATTCTCTGTGGAGCACTGTTCCCTGTGTGGAGCACTGTACCCTGTGTGGAGCACTGTAGCCTGTGTGGAGCACTGTATCCTGTGTGGAGCACTGTATCCTGAGTGGAGCACTGTACAGTGTGTGGAGCACTGTACCCTGTGTGGAGCACTGTACCCTTTGTGGAGGACTGTACCCCTGTGCGCAGCACTCTAACCTGTGTGGAGCACTGTATCCTGTGTGCAGCACTGTAAACTGTGTGGAGAATTGTACCCTGTGTGCAGCACTGTACCCTGTGTGGAGGACTGTACCCTGTGTGGAGCACTGTACCCTGTGTGATGCACTGTACCCTGTGTGGAGCACTTTACCCTGTGTGGAGCACTGTACCCTGTGTGTAGGACTGTACACTGTGTGCAACACTGTTCCCTGTGTGGAGGATTGTACCCTGTGTGTAGGTCTGTACCCTGTGTGGAGATCTGTACCCTGTGTGGAGAACTGTACCCTGTGTGCAGCACTGTACCCTGTGTGCAGCACTGTAACCTTGTGTGGTGCACTGTATCTTGTGTGGAGGACTGTATCCTGTGTGGAGCACAGTGTCCTGTGTGGAGTACTGTACCCTGTGTGGAGCACTGTACCCTGTGTGGAGCACTGTACGCTGTGTGGAGGACTTTACCCAGTGTGGAGGATTGTACCCTGTGTGCAGCACTGTGCCCTGTGTGGAGCGCTGTACCCTGTGTGGAGCACTGTAACCTGTGTACAGCACTGTAACCTGTGTGGAGCACTGTACACTGTTTGGAGGACTGTACCCTGTGTGCAGCACTGTACCCTGTATGGAGAACTGTACACTGTGTGCAACACTGTTCACTATGTGGAGCTCTGCAAACTGTGTGGAGCACTGTACCCTCTGTGCAGGACTGTATTCTGTGTGGAGCACTGTACCCTGTGTGGAGGACTGTACCTTGTGTGGAGCACTGTGCCCTGTATGCAGCACTGCACCTTGTGTGGAGCACTCTACACTGTGTGGAGCACTGTACTCTGTGTGGAGGATTTACCCTGTGTGGAGGACTGTACCCTGTGTGGAGCACTGTACCCTGTGTGCAGCACTGATCCCTGTGTGGAGCACTCTACACTGTGGGGAGGACTGTACCCTATGGGCATCACTCTACCCTGTGTGGACCAGTGCAAACTGTGTGCAGCACAGTTCACTGTGTGGAGCTCTGCAAACTGTGTGGAGCACTGTATCCTCTGTGCAGGACTGTATTCTGTGTGGAGCACTGTTCCCTGTGTGGAGCACTGTACCCTGTGTGGAGCACTGTAGCCTGTGTGGAGCACTGTATCCTGTGTGGAGCACTGTATCCTGAGTGGAGTACTGTACAGTGTGTAGAGCACTGTACCCTGTGTGGAGCACTGTACCCTTTGTGGAGGACTGTACCCCTGTGCGCAGCACTCTAACCTGTGTGGAGCACTGTATCCTGTGTGCAGCACTGTAAACTGTGTGGAGAACTGTACCCTGTGTGCAGCACTGTACCCTGTGTGGAGGAGTGTGCCCTGTGTGGAGCACTGTACCCTGTGTGATGCACTGTACCCTGTGTGGAGCACTTTACCCTGTGTGGAGCACTGTACCCTGTGTGTAGGACTGTACACTGTGTGCAACACTGTTCCCTGTGTGGAGGATTGTACCCTGTGTGGAGGGCTGTACCCTGTGTGGAGCACTGTACTCTGTGTGGAGGACTTTATCCTGTGTGGAGCACTGTAACCTGTGTGGAGCAGTGTACCCTGTGTGTAGGTCTGTACCCTGTGTGGAGATCTGTACCCTGTGTGGAGAACTGTACTCTGTGTGCAGCACTGTACCCTGTGTGTAGCACTGTAACCTTGTGTGGTGCACTGTATCTTGTGTGGAGGACTGTATCCTGTGTGGAGCACAGTGTCCTGTGTGGAGTACTGTACCCTGTGTGGAGCACTGTACCCTGTGTGGAGCACTGTACGCTGTGTGGAGGACTTTACCCAGTGTGGAGGATTGTACCCTGTGTGCAGCACTGTGCCCTGTGTGGAGCACTGTACCCTGTGTGGAGCACTGTAACCTGTGTACAGCACTGTAACCTGTGTGCAGCACTGAACCCTGTGTGGAGCACTCTACACTGTGGGGAGGACTGTACCCTATGGGCATCACTCTACCCTGTGTGGACCAGTGCAAACTGTGTGCAGCACAGTTCACTGTGTGGAGCTCTGCAAACAGTGTGGAGCACTGTACCCTCTGTGCAGGACTGTATTCTGTGTGGAGCACTGTACCCTGTATGGAGAACTGTACACTGTGTGCAACACTGTTCACTATGTGGAGCTCTGCAATCTGTGTGGAGTACTGTACCCTCTGTGCAGGACTGTATTCTGTGTGGAGCACTGTACCCTGTGTGGAGGACTGTACCTTGTGTGGAGCACTGTGCCCTGTATGCAGCACTGCACCCTGTGTGGAGCACTCTACACTGTGTGGAGCACTGTACTCTGTGTGGAGGATTTACCCTGTGTGGAGGACTGTACCCTGTGTGGAGCACTGTACCCTGTGTGCAGCACTGAACCCTGTGTGGAGCACTCTACACTGTGGGGAGGACTGTACCCTATGGGCATCACTCTACCCTGTGTGGACCAGTGCAAACTGTGTGCAGCACAGTTCACTGTGTGGAGCTCTGCAAACAGTGTGGAGCACTGTACCCTCTGTGCAGGACTGTATTCTGTGTGGAGCACTGTTCCCTGTGTGGAGCACTGTACCCTGTGTGGAGCACTGTAGCCTGTGTGGAGCACTGTATCCTGTGTGGAGCACTGTATCCTGAGTGGAGTACTGTACAGTGTGTGGAGCACTGTACCCTGTGTGGAGCACCGTACCCTTTGTGGAGGACTGTACCCCTGTGCGCAGCACTCTAACCTGTGTGGAGCACTGTATCCTGTGTGCAGCACTGTAAACTGTGTGGAAAACTGTACCATGCTTGCAGCACTGTACCCTTTGTGCAGCACTGTACCCTGTGTGGATGACTGAACCCTGTGTGGGGCACTGTACCCTGTGTGCAACACTGCACCCTGTGTGGAGCACTGTACCATTTGTGCAGCACTGTACCCTGTGTTTAGGACTGTACCCCATGTGGAGGACTGTACCCTGTGTGCAGCACTGCACCCTGTGTGGAGGATTGTACCCTGAGTGCAACACTGTACCCTGTGTGGAGCACTGTACCCTGTGTGCAGCACTGTACCCTGTGTGTAGAACCGTACCTTGTGTGCACCACTGTACCCTGTGTGCAACACTTTACCCTGTGTGGAGGATTGTACCCTGTGTGGAGGACTGTTCCCTGTGTGGAGCACTGTACCCTGTGTGATGTACTGTATCTCAAGTGGAGGTCTGTATACTGTGTGCATCACTGTACACTGTGTACAACGCATACCCTGTGAGGAGGATTGTAACCTGTGTGGAGAACTGTACCCTGTGTGGTGCACTGTACCCTGTGTGTAGCACTGTACCCTGTGTGGTGCACTGTATCTTGTGTGGAGGACTGTATCCTGTGTGGAGCACAGTGTCCTGTGTGGAGCACTGTACCCTGTGTGGAGCACTGTTCGCTGTGTGGAGGACTTTACCCAGTGTGGAGGATTGTACCCTGTGTGCAGCACTGTGCCCTGTGTGGAGCACTGTACCCTGTGTGGAGCACTGTAACCTGTGTACAGCACTGTAACCTGTGTGGAGCACTGTACCCTGTTTGGAGGACTGCACCCTGTGTGGAGCACTCTACACTGTGTGGAGCACTGTACTCTGTGTGGAGGATTTACCCTGTGTGGAGCACTGTACCCTGTGTGGAGCACTGTACCCTGTGTGCAGCACTGAACCCTGTGTGGAGCACTCTGCACTGTGGGGAGGACTGTACCCTATGGGCATCACTGTACCCTGTGTGGACCAGTGTAACCTGTGTGCAGCACAGTTCACTGTGTGGAGCTCTGCAAACTTTGTGGAGCTCTGTACCCTCTGTGCAGGACTGTATTCTGTGTGGAGCACTGTTCCCTGTGTGGAGCACTGTACCCTGTGTGGAGCACTGTAGCCTGTATGGAGCACTGTATCCTGTGTGGAGCATGGTATCCTGAGTGGAGCACTGTACAGTGTGTGGAGCACTGTATCCTGTGGGCAGCACTGTAAACTTTGTGGAGGAATGTACCCTGTGCGCAGCACTCTAACCTGTGTGGAGAACTGTATCCTGTGTGCAGCACTGTAAACTGTGGAGGACTGTACCCTGCTTGCAGCACTGTACCCTTTGTGCAGCACTGTACCCTGTGTGGAGGACTGTACCCTGTGTGGAGCACTGTGCCCTGTGTGCAGCACAGTACCCTGTGTCGAGCACTGTACCCTGTGTGGAGCACTGTACCCTGTGTTGTGGACTATACCCTGTGTGCAGCACTGTACCCTGTGTTGTGGATTGTGCGCTGTGTGGAGCACTGTACCCTGTGTGGAGCCCTGTACACTGTGTGTAGCACGGTATCCTGTGTGGAGCATTGTACCCTGCGTGCTGGACTGTACCCTGTGTGGAGTACTGTACCCTGTGTGCAGCACTGTACCCTGTGTGGAGGACTTTACCCCGTGTGCAGCACACTACCCGTGTGGCGCACTGTATCCTGTGTGCAGCACTGTACCCTGTGTGGAGCACGGTAACCTGTGTGGAGGACGGTACCCTGTGTGGAGGTCTGCCCCTGTGGGCAGCACTGTACCCTGTGTGCAGGACTGTACCCTGTTTGGAGGACTGTACCCCATGTGGAGGATGGTACCCTGTGTGCAACAGTGTATACTTTGTGCAGCACTGTACCCTGTTTGGAGGACTGTACCCCATGTGGAGGATGGTACCCTGTGTGCAACACTGTACCCAGTGTGGAGCACTGTACCCTGTGTGCAGCACTCTGCACTGTGTGTAGGACTGTACCTTTTGTGCAGCACTGTACCCTGTGTGCAACACTTTTCCCTGTGTGGAGGATTGTACCCTGTGTGGAGGACTGTACCCTGTGTGATGCACTGTATCCTGTGTGGAGTACTGTACCCTGTGTTCAGCACTGTACCCTGTGTGCATCACTGTACACTGTGTGCAACACTGTACCCTGTGACGAGGACTGTCCCCTGCGTGGTCCACTGTATCTTGTGTGGAGGACTGTATCCAGTTTGTAGCACTGTGTGCTGTGTGGAGTACTGTACCCTGTGTGGAGCTCTGTACCCTGTGTGCAGCACTGTGCCCTTTGTGCAGCACTGTACCCTGTGTGCAGCACTCTACCCTGTGTGGAGTACTGTACCCTGTGTGGAGCACTGTACCCTGTGTGCAGCACTGTACCCTTTGTGCAGCACTGTACCCTGTGTGCAGCACTCTACCCTGTGTGGAGCACTGTACCCTGTGTGGAGTACTGTACCCTGTGGGCAGCACTGTACCCTTTGTGCAGCACTGTACCCTGTGTGGAGGACTGTCCCCTGTGTGCAACACTGTACCCTGTGTGGAGCACTGTACCCTGTATGCAGCACTGTACCCTGTGTGGAGGACTGTACCCTGTGTGCAACACTGTACCCTGTGTGGAGCACTGTAACCTGTGTGCAGCACTGTACCCTGTGTGGAGGACTGTACCTTGTGTGCACCACTGTACCCTGTGTGCAACACTTTATCCTGTGTGGAGGATTGTACCCTGTGTGGAGGACTGTACCCTGTGTGGAGCAATGTACCCTGTGTGGAGGATGTACCCTGTGTGGAGGACTGTACCCTGTGTGCAACACTGTACCCTGTGTGGAGGACTGTACCCTGTGTGCAGCACTGTATCATGTGTGGAGGACTGTACCCTGTGTGGAACACTGTACCCTGTGTGCAGCACTGTACCCTGTGTGGAGCACTTTACCCTGTGTGGAGCACTGTACCCTGTGTGGAGCACTTTACCCTGTGTGGAGCACTGTACCCTGTGTGTAGGACTGTACACTGTGTGCAACACTGTTCCCTGTGTGGAGGATTGTATCCTGTGTGGAGGACTGTACCCTGTGTGGAGCACTGTACCATTGTGTGGAGGACTTTATCCTGTGTGGAGCACTGTAACCTGTGTGCAGCACTGTACACTGTGTGTAGGACCGTACCTTGTGTGCACCACTGTACCCTGTGTGCAACACTTTACCCTGTGTGGAGGATTGTACCCTGTGTGGAGGACTGTTCCCTGTGTGGAGCACTGTACTCTGTGTGATGCACAGTACCCTGTGTGGAGCACTTTACCCTGTGTGGAGGATTGTACCCTGTGTGGAGCACTGTACCCTGTGTGGAGCACTTTACCCTGTGTGGAGCACTGTACCCTGTGTGTAGGACTGTACACTGTGTGCAACACTGTTCCCTGTGTGGAGGATTGTACCCTGTGTGGAGGGCTGTACCCTGTGTGGAGAACTGTACCCTGTGTGGAGGACTTTATCCTGTGTGGAGCACTGTAACCTGTGTGGAGCACTGTACCCTGTGTGGAGGATTTACACTGTGTGGAAGACTGTACCCTGTGTGGAGCACTGTACCCTGTGTGCAGCACTGCACCCTGTGTGGAACACTCTGCACTGTGGGGAGGACTGTACCCTATGGGCATCACTGTAGCCTGTGTGGACCAGTGTAACCTGTGTGCAGCACAGTTCACTGTGTGGAGCTCTGCAAACTGTGTGGAGCACTGTACACTCTGTGCAGGACTGTAATCTGTGTGGAGCACTGTTCCCTGTGTGGAGCACTGTACCCTGTGTGGAGCACTGTAGCCTGTATGGAGCACTGTATCCTGTGTGGAGCACTGTATCCTGAGTGGAGCACTGTACTGTGTGTGGAGCACTGTATCCTGTGGGCAGCACTGTAACCTTTGTGGAGGACTGTACCCTGTGTGCAGCTATCTAACCTGTGTGGAGCACTGCATCCTGTGTGCAGCACTGTAAACTGTGTGTAGGACTGTACCCTGCTTGCAGCACTGTACCCTTTGTGCAGCACTGTACCCTGTGTGGAGGACTGTACCCCGTGTGGGGCACTGTACCCTGTGTGCAGCACTGTGCCCTTTGTGCAGCACTGTACCACTTGTGGAGTACTGTACACTGTGTGGAGGACTGTAGCACTTGTGGAGGACGGTACCCTGTGTGCAACACTGTACCCTGTGTGTAGGTCTGTACCCTGTGTGGAGTTCTGTACCCTGTGTGGAGCACTGTACCCTGTGTTGTGGACTATACCCTGTGTGCAGCACTGTACCCTGTGTCGAGCACTGTACACTGTGTATAGCACTGTATCCTGTGTGGAGCATTGTACCCTGTGTGCTGGACTGTACCCTGTGTGGAGTACTGTAGCCTGTGTGCTGCACTGTACCTTGTGTTGTGGATTGTGCCCTGTGTGGAGCACTGTACCCTGTGTGGAGCCCTGTACACTGTGTATAGCACTGTATCCTGTGTGGAGCATTGTACCCTGTGTGCTGGACTGTACCTTGTGTGGAGTACTGTACCCTGTGTGCAGCACTGTACCCTGTGTGGAGGACATTACCCCGTGTGCAGTACACTACCTGTGTGGCGCACTGTATCGTGTGTGCAGCACTGTACCCTGTGTGGAGCACGGTTACCTGTGTGGAGGACGGTACCCTGTGTGGAGGTCTGCCCCTGTGTGCAGCACTGTACCCTGTGTGCAGGACTGTACCCTGTGTGCAGCACTGTACACTTTGTGCAGCACTATACCCTGTGTGGAGGACTGTACCCCATTTGGAGGACGGTACCCTGTGTGGAACACTGTACCCAGTGTGGAGCACTGTACCCTGTGGGCAGCACTCTACACTGTGTGGAGCATTGTACCCTGTGTGGAGCACTGTACCCTGTGTGGAGCACTCTACCCTGTGTGGGGGACTGTACCCCGTGTGGAGCACTGTATCCTGTGTGCAGCACTGTGCCCTTTCTGCAGCACTGTACCCTGTGTGCAGCACTCTACCCTGTGTAATGCACAGTACCCTGTGTGGAGCACTGTACCCTGTGTGCAGCACTTTACCCTGTGTGCAGGACTGTACCCCGTGTGGAGGACGGTACCCTGGGTGCAACACTGTACCCAGTGTGGAGCACTGTACCCTGTGTGCAACACTGTACCCTGTGTGTAGGATTGTACCTTGTGTGCAGCACTGTACACTGTCTGGAGCACTGTACCCTGTGTGGAGCACTGTACACTTTGTGCAGCACTGTACCCTGTGTGGAGCACTGTGCCCTGTGTGCAGCACTGTACCCCGTGTGCAACACTTTTCCCTGTGTGGAGGATTGTACCCTGTGTGTAGGACTGTACCCAGTGTGCAATACTGTACCCTGTGTGCAGCACTGTACCCTGTGTTTAGGACTGTACCCCGTGTGGAGAACTGTACCCTGTGTGCAGCACTGTACCCTGTGTGTAGGATTGTACCTTGTGTGCACCACTGTACCCTGTGAGCAACACTTTACACTGTGTGGAGGATTGTACCCTGTGTGGAGGACTGTACCCTGTGTGCAACACTGTACCCTGTGTGCAACACTGTACCCTGTGTGGAGCACTGTACCCTGTGTGCAGCACTGTACCCTGTGTGGAGGACTGTACCCTGTGTGCAACACTGTACCCTGTGTGGAGCACTTTACCCTTTGTGCAGCACTGTACCCTGCGTGTAGGACTGTACCTTGTGTGCACCACTGTACCCTGTGTGCAACACTTTACCCTGTGTGGAGGATTGTACCCTGTGTGGAGGACTGTACCCTGTGTGGAGCACTGTACCCTGTGTGATGCACTGTACCCTGTGTGGAGCACTTTACCCTGTGTGGAGCACTGTACCCTGTATGTAGGACTGTACACTGTGTGCAACACTGTTCCCTGTGTGGAGGATTGTACCCTGTGTGGAGGGCTGTACCCTGTGTGGAGCACTGTACCCTGTGTGGATGACTTTATCCTGTGTGGAGCACTGTAACCTGTGTGGAGCACTGTACCCTGTGTGTAGGTCTGTACCCTGTGTGGAGATCTGTACCCTGTGTGGAGAACTGTACCCTGTGTGCAGCACTGTACCCTGTGTGCAGCACTGTAACCTTGTGTGGTGCACTGTATCTTGTGTGGAGGACTGTATCCTGTGTGGAGCACAGTGTCCTGTGTGGAGTACTGTACCCTGTGTGGAGCACTGTACCCTGTGTGGAGCACTGTACGCTGTGTGGAGGACTTTACCCAGTGTGGAGGATTGTACCCTGTGTGCAGCACTGTGCCCTGTGTGGAGCACTGTACCCTGTGTGGAGCACTGTAACCTGTGTACAGCACTGTAACCTGTGTGGAGCACTGTACCCTGTTTGGAGGACTGTACCCTGTGTGCAGCACTGTACCCTGTATGGAGAACTGTACACTGTGTGCAACACTGTTCACTATGTGGAGCTCTGCAAATTGTGTGGAGCACTGTACCCTCTGTGCAGGACTGTATTCTGTGTGGAGCACTGTACCCTGTGTGGAGGACTGTACCTTGTGTGGAGCACTGTGCCCTGTATGCAGCACTGCACCCTGTGTGGAGCACTCTACACTGTGTGGAGCACTGTACTCTGTGTGGAGGATTTACCCTGTGTGGAGGACTGTACCCTGTGTGGATCACTGTACCCTATCTGCAGCACTGAACCCTGTGTGGAGCACTCTACACTGTGGGGAGGACTGTACCCTATGGGCATCACTCTACCCTGTGTGGACCAGTGCAAACTGTGTGCAGCACAGTTCACTGTGTGGAGCTCTGCAAACTGTGTGGAGCACTGTACCCTCTGTGCAGGACTGTATTCTCTGTGGAGCACTGTTCCCTGTGTGGAGCACTGTACCCTGTGTGGAGAACTGTAGCCTGTGTGGAGCACTGTATCCTGTGTGGAGCACTGTATCCTGAGTGGAGCACTGTACAGTGTGTGGAGCACTGTACCCTGTGTGGAGCACTGTACCCTTTGTGGAGGACTGTACCCCTGTGCGCAGCACTCTAACCTGTGTGGAGCACTGTATCCTGTGTGCAGCACTGTAAACTGTGTGGAGAATTGTACCCTGTGTGCAGCACTGTACCCTGTGTGGAGGACTGTACCCTGTGTGGAGCACTGTACCCTGTGTGATGCACTGTACCCTGTGTGGAGCACTTTACCGTGTGTGGAGCACTGTACCCTGTGTGTAGGACTGTACACTGTGTGCAACACTGTTCCCTGTGTGGAGGATTGTACCCTGTGTGTAGGTCTGTACCCTGTGTGGAGATCTGTACCCTGTGTGGAGAACTGTACCCTGTGTGCAGCACTGTACCCTGTGTGCAGCACTGTAACCTTGTGTGGTGCACTGTATCTTGTGTGGAGGACTGTATCCTGTGTGGAGCACAGTGTCCTGTGTGGAGTACTGTACCCTGTGTGGAGCACTGTACCCTGTGTGGAGCACTGTACGCTGTGTGGAGGACTTTACCCAGTGTGGAGGATTGTACCCTGTGTGCAGCACTGTGCCCTGTGTGGAGCGCTGTACCCTGTGTGGAGCACTGTAACCTGTGTACAGCACTGTAACCTGTGTGGAGCACTGTACACTGTTTGGAGGACTGTACCCTGTGTGCAGCACTGTACCCTGTATGGAGAACTGTACACTGTGTGCAACACTGTTCACTATGTGGAGCTCTGCAAACTGTGTGGAGCACTGTACCCTCTGTGCAGGACTGTATTCTGTGTGGAGCACTGTACCCTGTGTGGAGGACTGTACCTTGTGTGGAGCACTGTGCCCTGTATGCAGCACTGCACCTTGTGTGGAGCACTCTACACTGTGTGGAGCACTGTACTCTGTGTGGAGGATTTACCCTGTGTGGAGGACTGTACCCTGTGTGGAGCACTGTACCCTGTGTGCAGCACTGATCCCTGTGTGGAGCACTCTACACTGTGGGGAGGACTGTACCCTATGGGCATCACTCTACCCTGTGTGGACCAGTGCAAACTGTGTGCAGCACAGTTCACTGTGTGGAGCTCTGCAAACTGTGTGGAGCACTGTATCCTCTGTGCAGGACTGTATTCTGTGTGGAGCACTGTTCCCTGTGTGGAGCACTGTACCCTGTGTGGAGCACTGTAGCCTGTGTGGAGCACTGTATCCTGTGTGGAGCACTGTATCCTGAGTGGAGTACTGTACAGTGTGTAGAGCACTGTACCCTGTGTGGAGCACTGTACCCTTTGTGGAGGACTGTACCCCTGTGCGCAGCACTCTAACCTGTGTGGAGCACTGTATCCTGTGTGCAGCACTGTAAACTGTGTGGAGAACTGTACCCTGTGTGCAGCACTGTACCCTGTGTGGAGGAGTGTGCCCTGTGTGGAGCACTGTACCCTGTGTGATGCACTGTACCCTGTGTGGAGCACTTTACCCTGTGTGGAGCACTGTACCCTGTGTGTAGGACTGTACACTGTGTGCAACACTGTTCCCTGTGTGGAGGATTGTACCCTGTGTGGAGGGCTGTACCCTGTGTGGAGCACTGTACTCTGTGTGGAGGACTTTATCCTGTGTGGAGCACTGTAACCTGTGTGGAGCACTGTACCCTGTGTGTAGGTCTGTACCCTGTGTGGAGATCTGTACCCTGTGTGGAGAACTGTACTCTGTGTGCAGCACTGTACCCTGTGTGTAGCACTGTAACCTTGTGTGGTGCACTGTATCTTGTGTGGAGGACTGTATCCTGTGTGGAGCACAGTGTCCTGTGTGGAGTACTGTACCCTGTGTGGAGCACTGTACCCTGTGTGGAGCACTGTACGCTGTGTGGAGGACTTTACCCAGTGTGGAGGATTGTACCCTGTGTGCAGCACTGTGCCCTGTGTGGAGCACTGTACCCTGTGTGGAGCACTGTAACCTGTGTACAGCACTGTAACCTGTGTGCAGCACTGAACCCTGTGTGGAGCACTCTACACTGTGGGGAGGACTGTACCCTATGGGCATCACTCTACCCTGTGTGGACCAGTGCAAACTGTGTGCAGCACAGTTCACTGTGTGGAGCTCTGCAAACAGTGTGGAGCACTGTACCCTCTGTGCAGGACTGTATTCTGTGTGGAGCACTGTACCCTGTATGGAGAACTGTACACTGTGTGCAACACTGTTCACTATGTGGAGCTCTGCAATCTGTGTGGAGTACTGTACCCTCTGTGCAGGACTGTATTCTGTGTGGAGCACTGTACCCTGTGTGGAGGACTGTACCTTGTGTGGAGCACTGTGCCCTGTATGCAGCACTGCACCCTGTGTGGAGCACTCTACACTGTGTGGAGCACTGTACTCTGTGTGGAGGATTTACCCTGTGTGGAGGACTGTACCCTGTGTGGAGCACTGTACCCTGTGTGCAGCACTGAACCCTGTGTGGAGCACTGTACCCTGTGTGCAGCACTGAACCCTGTGTGGAGCACTCTACACTGTGGGGAGGACTGTACCCTATGGGCATCACTCTACCCTGTGTGGACCAGTGCAAACTGTGTGCAGCACAGTTCACTGTGTGGAGCTCTGCAAACAGTGTGGAGCACTGTACCCTCTGTGCAGGACTGTATTCTGTGTGGAGCACTGTTCCCTGTGTGGAGCACTGTACCCTGTGTGGAGCACTGTAGCCTGTGTGGAGCACTGTATCCTGTGTGGAGCACTGTATCCTGAGTGGAGTACTGTACAGTGTGTGGAGCACTGTACCCTGTGTGGAGCACCGTACCCTTTGTGGAGGACTGTACCCCTGTGCGCAGCACTCTAACCTGTGTGGAGCACTGTATCCTGTGTGCAGCACTGTAAACTGTGTGGAAAACTGTACCATGCTTGCAGCACTGTACCCTTTGTGCAGCACTGTACCCTGTGTGGATGACTGAACCCTGTGTGGGGCACTGTACCCTGTGTGCAACACTGCACCCTGTGTGGAGCACTGTACCATTTGTGCAGCACTGTACCCTGTGTTTAGGACTGTACCCCATGTGGAGGACTGTACCCTGTGTGCAGCACTGCACCCTGTGTGGAGGATTGTACCCTGAGTGCAACACTGTACCCTGTGTGGAGCACTGTACCCTGTGTGCAGCACTGTACCCTGTGTATAGGACCGTACCTTGTGTGCACCACTGTACCCTGTGTGCAACACTTTACCCTGTGTGGAGGATTGTACCCTGTGTGGAGGACTGTTCCCTGTGTGGAGCACTGTACCCTGTGTGATGTACTGTATCTCAAGTGGAGGTCTGTATACTGTGTGCATCACTGTACACTGTGTACAACGCATACCCTGTGAGGAGGATTGTAACCTGTGTGGAGAACTGTACCCTGTGTGGTGCACTGTACCCTGTGTGTAGCACTGTACCCTGTGTGGTGCACTGTATCTTGTGTGGAGGACTGTATCCTGTGTGGAGCACAGTGTCCTGTGTGGAGCACTGTACCCTGTGTGGAGCACTGTTCGCTGTGTGGAGGACTTTACCCAGTGTGGAGGATTGTACCCTGTGTGCAGCACTGTGCCCTGTGTGGAGCACTGTACCCTGTGTGGAGCACTGTAACCTGTGTACAGCACTGTAACCTGTGTGGAGCACTGTACCCTGTTTGGAGGACTGCACCCTGTGTGGAGCACTCTACACTGTGTGGAGCACTGTACTCTGTGTGGAGGATTTACCCTGTGTGGAGCACTGTACCCTGTGTGGAGCACTGTACCCTGTGTGCAGCACTGAACCCTGTGTGGAGCACTCTGCACTGTGGGGAGGACTGTACCCTATGGGCATCACTGTACCCTGTGTGGACCAGTGTAACCTGTGTGCAGCACAGTTCACTGTGTGGAGCTCTGCAAACTTTGTGGAGCTCTGTACCCTCTGTGCAGGACTGTATTCTGTGTGGAGCACTGTTCCCTGTGTGGAGCACTGTACCCTGTGTGGAGCACTGTAGCCTGTATGGAGCACTGTATCCTGTGTGGAGCATGGTATCCTGAGTGGAGCACTGTACAGTGTGTGGAGCACTGTATCCTGTGGGCAGCACTGTAAACTTTGTGGAGGAATGTACCCTGTGCGCAGCACTCTAACCTGTGTGGAGAACTGTATCCTGTGTGCAGCACTGTAAACTGTGGAGGACTGTACCCTGCTTGCAGTACTGTACCCTTTGTGCAGCACTGTACCCTGTGTGGAGGACTGTACCCTGTGTGGAGCACTGTGCCCTGTGTGCAGCACAGTACCCTGTGTCGAGCACTGTACCCTGTGTGGAGCACTGTACCCTGTGTTGTGGACTATACCCTGTGTGCAGCACTGTACCCTGTGTTGTGGATTGTGCGCTGTGTGGAGCACTGTACCCTGTGTGGAGCCCTGTACACTGTGTGTAGCACGGTATCCTGTGTGGAGCATTGTACCCTGCGTGCTGGACTGTACCCTGTGTGGAGTACTGTACCCTGTGTGCAGCACTGTACCCTGTGTGGAGGACTTTACCCCGTGTGCAGCACACTACCCGTGTGGCGCACTGTATCCTGTGTGCAGCACTGTACCCTGTGTGGAGCACGGTAACCTGTGTGGAGGACGGTACCCTGTGTGGAGGTCTGCCCCTGTGGGCAGCACTGTACCCTGTGTGCAGGACTGTACCCTGTTTGGAGGACTGTACCCCATGTGGAGGATGGTACCCTGTGTGCAACAGTGTATACTTTGTGCAGCACTGTACCCTGTTTGGAGGACTGTACCCCATGTGGAGGATGGTACCCTGTGTGCAACACTGTACCCAGTGTGGAGCACTGTAACCTGTGTGCAGCACTCTGCACTGTGTGTAGGACTGTACCTTTTGTGCAGCACTGTACCCTGTGTGCAACACTTTTCCCTGTGTGGAGGATTGTACCCTGTGTGGAGGACTGTACCCTGTGTGATGCACTGTATCCTGTGTGGAGTACTGTATCCTGTGTTCAGCACTGTACCCTGTGTGCATCACTGCACACTGTGTGCAACACTGTACCCTGTGACGAGGACTGTCCCCTGCGTGGTCCACTGTATCTTGTGTGGAGGACTGTATCCAGTTTGTAGCACTGTGTGCTGTGTGGAGTACTGTACCCTGTGTGGAGCTCTGTACCCTGTGTGCAGCACTGTGCCCTTTGTGCAGCACTGTACCCTGTGTGCAGCACTCTACCCTGTGTGGAGTACTGTACCCTGTGTGCAGCACTGTACCCTTTGTGCAGTACTGTACCCTGTGTGCAGCACTCTACCCTGTGTGGAGCACTGTACCCTGTGTGGAGTACTGTACCCTGTGGGCAGCACTGTACCCTTTGTGCAGCACTGTACCCTGTGTGGAGGACTGTACCCTGTGTGCAACACTGTACCCTGTGTGGAGCACTGTAACCTGTGTGCAGCACTGTACCCTGTGTGTAGGACTGTACCTTGTGTGCACCACTGTACCCTGTGTGCAACACTTTATCCTGTGTGGAGGATTGTACCCTGTGTGGAGGACTGTACCCTGTGTGGAGCAATGTACCCTGTGTGGAGGACTGTACCCTGTGTGGAGGACTGTACCCTGTGTGCAACACTGTACCCTGTGTGGAGGACTGTACCCTGTGTGCAGCACTGTATCATGTGTGGAGGACTGTACCCTGTGTGGAACACTGTACCCTGTGTGCAGCACTGTACCCTGTGTGGAGCACTTTACCCTGTGTGGAGCACTGTACCCTGTGTGTAGGACTGTACACTGTGTGCAACACTGTTCCCTGTGTGGAGGATTGTATCCTGTGTGGAGGACTGTACCCTGTGTGGAGCACTGTACCATTGTGTGGAGGACTTTATCCTGTGTGGAGCACTGTAACCTGTGTGCAGCACTGTACACTGTGTGTAGGACCGTACCTTGTGTGCACCACTGTACCCTGTGTGCAACACTTTACCCTGTGTGGAGGATTGTACCCTGTGTGGAGGACTGTTCCCTGTGTGGAGCACTGTACTCTGTGTGATGCACAGTACCCTGTGTGGAGCACTTTACCCTGTGTGGAGCACTGTACCCTGTGTGTAGGACTCTACACTCTGTGCAACACTTTTCCCTGTGTGGAGGATTGTACCCTGTGTGGAGCACTGTACCCTGTGTGCAAAACTGTACCCTGTGTGGAGCACTGTACCCTGTGTGCAGCACTGTGCCCTGTGTTTAGGACTGAACCCCAAGTGGAGGACGGTACCCTGTGTGCAGCACTTCACCCTGTGTGGAGGACTGTACCCTGAGTGCAACACTGTACCCTGTGTGGAGCACTGTGCCCTGTGTGGAGCATTGTACCCTGCGTGCTGGACTGTACCCTGTGTGGAGTACTGTACCCTGTGTGCAGCACTGTACCCTGTGTGGAGGACTTTACCCCGTGTGCAGCACACTACCCGTGTGGCACACTGTATCCTGTGTGCAGCACTGTACCCTGTGTGGAGCACGGTAACCTGTGTGGAGGACGGTACCCTGTGTGGAGATCTGTCCCCTGTGGGCAGCACTGTACCCTGTGTGCAGGACTGTACCCTGTTTGGAGGACTGTACCCCATGTGGAGGATGGTACCCTGTGTGCAACACTGTATACTTTGTGCAGCACTGTACCCTGTTTGGAGGACTGTACCCCATGTGGAGGATGGTACCCTGTGTGCAACACTGTACCCAGTGTGGAGCACTGTACCCTGTGTGCAGCACTCTGCACTGTGTGTAGGACTGTACCTTTTGTGCAGCACTGTACCCTGTGTGCAACACTTTTCCCTGTGTGGAGGATTGTACCCTGTGTGGAGGACTGTACCCTGTGTGATGCACTGTATCCTGTGTGGAGTACTGTACCCTGTGTTCAGCACTGTACCCTGTGTGCATCACTGTACCCTGTGTGCAGCACTGTACCCTGTGTGTAGGACTGTACCTTGTGTGCACCACTGTACCCTGTGTGCAACACTTTACCCTGTGTGGAGGATTGTACACTGTGTGATGCACTGTATCTCAAGTGGAGGTCTGTATCCTGTGTGCTGCACTGTACCCTGCGTGGAGCACTTTACCCTGAGTGCAGCACTGTACCCTGTGTGTAGGACTGTACCCTGTGTGCAACACTGTACCCTCTGTGGTGCACTGTACCCTGTGTGCAGCACTGTACACTGTGTGCATCACTGTACACTGTGTGCAACACGTACCCTGTGTGGAGGATTGTAACCTGTGTGGAGGACTGTACCCTGTGTGGTGCACTGTACCCTGTGTGTAGCACTGTACCCTGTGTGGTGCACTGTATCTTGTGTGGAGGACTGTATCCTGTGTGGAGCACAGTGTCCTGTGTGGAGTACTGTACCCTGTGTGGAGCACTGTACACTTTGTGCAGCACTGTACCCTGTGTGGAGCACTGTGCCCTGTGTGCAGCACTGTACCCCGTGTGCAACACTTTTCCCTGTGTGGAGGATTGTACCCTGTGTGTAGGACTGTACCCAGTGTGCAATACTGTACCCTGTGTGCAGCACTGTACCCTGTGTTTAGGACTGTACCCCGTGTGGAGAACTGTACCCTGTGTGCAGCACTGTACCCTGTGTGTAGGATTGTACCTTGTGTGCACCACTGTACCCTGTGAGCAACACTTTACACTGTGTGGAGGATTGTACCCTGTGTGGAGGACTGTACCCTGTGTGCAACACTGTACCCTGTGTGCAACACTGTACCCTGTGTGGAGCACTGTACCCTGTGTGCAGCACTGTACCCTGTGTGGAGGACTGTACCCTGTGTGCAACACTGTACCCTGTGTGGAGCACTTTACCCTTTGTGCAGCACTGTACCCTGCGTGTAGGACTGTACCTTGTGTGCACCACTGTACCCTGTGTGCAACACTTTACCCTGTGTGGAGGATTGTACCCTGTGTGGAGGACTGTACCCTGTGTGGAGCACTGTACCCTGTGTGATGCACTGTACCCTGTGTGGAGCACTTTACCCTGTGTGGAGCACTGTACCCTGTATGTAGGACTGTACACTGTGTGCAACACTGTTCCCTGTGTGGAGGATTGTACCCTGTGTGGAGGGCTGTACCCTGTGTGGAGCACTGTACCCTGTGTGGATGACTTTATCCTGTGTGGAGCACTGTAACCTGTGTGGAGCACTGTACCCTGTGTGTAGGTCTGTACCCTGTGTGGAGATCTGTACCCTGTGTGGAGAACTGTACCCTGTGTGCAGCACTGTACCCTGTGTGCAGCACTGTAACCTTGTGTGGTGCACTGTATCTTGTGTGGAGGACTGTATCCTGTGTGGAGCACAGTGTCCTGTGTGGAGTACTGTACCCTGTGTGGAGCACTGTACCCTGTGTGGAGCACTGTACGCTGTGTGGAGGACTTTACCCAGTGTGGAGGATTGTACCCTGTGTGCAGCACTGTGCCCTGTGTGGAGCACTGTACCCTGTGTGGAGCACTGTAACCTGTGTACAGCACTGTAACCTGTGTGGAGCACTGTACCCTGTTTGGAGGACTGTACCCTGTGTGCAGCACTGTACCCTGTATGGAGAACTGTACACTGTGTGCAACACTGTTCACTATGTGGAGCTCTGCAAATTGTGTGGAGCACTGTACCCTCTGTGCAGGACTGTATTCTGTGTGGAGCACTGTACCCTGTGTGGAGGACTGTACCTTGTGTGGAGCACTGTGCCCTGTATGCAGCACTGCACCCTGTGTGGAGCACTCTACACTGTGTGGAGCACTGTACTCTGTGTGGAGGATTTACCCTGTGTGGAGGACTGTACCCTGTGTGGATCACTGTACCCTATCTGCAGCACTGAACCCTGTGTGGAGCACTCTACACTGTGGGGAGGACTGTACCCTATGGGCATCACTCTACCCTGTGTGGACCAGTGCAAACTGTGTGCAGCACAGTTCACTGTGTGGAGCTCTGCAAACTGTGTGGAGCACTGTACCCTCTGTGCAGGACTGTATTCTCTGTGGAGCACTGTTCCCTGTGTGGAGCACTGTACCCTGTGTGGAGAACTGTAGCCTGTGTGGAGCACTGTATCCTGTGTGGAGCACTGTATCCTGAGTGGAGCACTGTACAGTGTGTGGAGCACTGTACCCTGTGTGGAGCACTGTACCCTTTGTGGAGGACTGTACCCCTGTGCGCAGCACTCTAACCTGTGTGGAGCACTGTATCCTGTGTGCAGCACTGTAAACTGTGTGGAGAATTGTACCCTGTGTGCAGCACTGTACCCTGTGTGGAGGACTGTACCCTGTGTGGAGCACTGTACCCTGTGTGATGCACTGTACCCTGTGTGGAGCACTTTACCGTGTGTGGAGCACTGTACCCTGTGTGTAGGACTGTACACTGTGTGCAACACTGTTCCCTGTGTGGAGGATTGTACCCTGTGTGTAGGTCTGTACCCTGTGTGGAGATCTGTACCCTGTGTGGAGAACTGTACCCTGTGTGCAGCACTGTACCCTGTGTGCAGCACTGTAACCTTGTGTGGTGCACTGTATCTTGTGTGGAGGACTGTATCCTGTGTGGAGCACAGTGTCCTGTGTGGAGTACTGTACCCTGTGTGGAGCACTGTACCCTGTGTGGAGCACTGTACGCTGTGTGGAGGACTTTACCCAGTGTGGAGGATTGTACCCTGTGTGCAGCACTGTGCCCTGTGTGGAGCGCTGTACCCTGTGTGGAGCACTGTAACCTGTGTACAGCACTGTAACCTGTGTGGAGCACTGTACACTGTTTGGAGGACTGTACCCTGTGTGCAGCACTGTACCCTGTATGGAGAACTGTACACTGTGTGCAACACTGTTCACTATGTGGAGCTCTGCAAACTGTGTGGAGCACTGTACCCTCTGTGCAGGACTGTATTCTGTGTGGAGCACTGTACCCTGTGTGGAGGACTGTACCTTGTGTGGAGCACTGTGCCCTGTATGCAGCACTGCACCTTGTGTGGAGCACTCTACACTGTGTGGAGCACTGTACTCTGTGTGGAGGATTTACCCTGTGTGGAGGACTGTACCCTGTGTGGAGCACTGTACCCTGTGTGCAGCACTGATCCCTGTGTGGAGCACTCTACACTGTGGGGAGGACTGTACCCTATGGGCATCACTCTACCCTGTGTGGACCAGTGCAAACTGTGTGCAGCACAGTTCACTGTGTGGAGCTCTGCAAACTGTGTGGAGCACTGTATCCTCTGTGCAGGACTGTATTCTGTGTGGAGCACTGTTCCCTGTGTGGAGCACTGTACCCTGTGTGGAGCACTGTAGCCTGTGTGGAGCACTGTATCCTGTGTGGAGCACTGTATCCTGAGTGGAGTACTGTACAGTGTGTAGAGCACTGTACCCTGTGTGGAGCACTGTACCCTTTGTGGAGGACTGTACCCCTGTGCGCAGCACTCTAACCTGTGTGGAGCACTGTATCCTGTGTGCAGCACTGTAAACTGTGTGGAGAACTGTACCCTGTGTGCAGCACTGTACCCTGTGTGGAGGAGTGTGCCCTGTGTGGAGCACTGTACCCTGTGTGATGCACTGTACCCTGTGTGGAGCACTTTACCCTGTGTGGAGCACTGTACCCTGTGTGTAGGACTGTACACTGTGTGCAACACTGTTCCCTGTGTGGAGGATTGTACCCTGTGTGGAGGGCTGTACCCTGTGTGGAGCACTGTACTCTGTGTGGAGGACTTTATCCTGTGTGGAGCACTGTAACCTGTGTGGAGCACTGTACCCTGTGTGTAGGTCTGTACCCTGTGTGGAGATCTGTACCCTGTGTGGAGAACTGTACTCTGTGTGCAGCACTGTACCCTGTGTGTAGCACTGTAACCTTGTGTGGTGCACTGTATCTTGTGTGGAGGACTGTATCCTGTGTGGAGCACAGTGTCCTGTGTGGAGTACTGTACCCTGTGTGGAGCACTGTACCCTGTGTGGAGCACTGTACGCTGTGTGGAGGACTTTACCCAGTGTGGAGGATTGTACCCTGTGTGCAGCACTGTGCCCTGTGTGGAGCACTGTACCCTGTGTGGAGCACTGTAACCTGTGTACAGCACTGTAACCTGTGTGCAGCACTGAACCCTGTGTGGAGCACTCTACACTGTGGGGAGGACTGTACCCTATGGGCATCACTCTACCCTGTGTGGACCAGTGCAAACTGTGTGCAGCACAGTTCACTGTGTGGAGCTCTGCAAACAGTGTGGAGCACTGTACCCTCTGTGCAGGACTGTATTCTGTGTGGAGCACTGTACCCTGTATGGAGAACTGTACACTGTGTGCAACACTGTTCACTATGTGGAGCTCTGCAATCTGTGTGGAGTACTGTACCCTCTGTGCAGGACTGTATTCTGTGTGGAGCACTGTACCCTGTGTGGAGGACTGTACCTTGTGTGGAGCACTGTGCCCTGTATGCAGCACTGCACCCTGTGTGGAGCACTCTACACTGTGTGGAGCACTGTACTCTGTGTGGAGGATTTACCCTGTGTGGAGGACTGTACCCTGTGTGGAGCACTGTACCCTGTGTGCAGCACTGAACCCTGTGTGGAGCACTGTACCCTGTGTGCAGCACTGAACCCTGTGTGGAGCACTCTACACTGTGGGGAGGACTGTACCCTATGGGCATCACTCTACCCTGTGTGGACCAGTGCAAACTGTGTGCAGCACAGTTCACTGTGTGGAGCTCTGCAAACAGTGTGGAGCACTGTACCCTCTGTGCAGGACTGTATTCTGTGTGGAGCACTGTTCCCTGTGTGGAGCACTGTACCCTGTGTGGAGCACTGTAGCCTGTGTGGAGCACTGTATCCTGTGTGGAGCACTGTATCCTGAGTGGAGTACTGTACAGTGTGTGGAGCACTGTACCCTGTGTGGAGCACCGTACCCTTTGTGGAGGACTGTACCCCTGTGCGCAGCACTCTAACCTGTGTGGAGCACTGTATCCTGTGTGCAGCACTGTAAACTGTGTGGAAAACTGTACCATGCTTGCAGCACTGTACCCTTTGTGCAGCACTGTACCCTGTGTGGATGACTGAACCCTGTGTGGGGCACTGTACCCTGTGTGCAACACTGCACCCTGTGTGGAGCACTGTACCATTTGTGCAGCACTGTACACTGTGTTTAGGACTGTACCCCATGTGGAGGACTGTACCCTGTGTGCAGCACTGCACCCTGTGTGGAGGATTGTACCCTGAGTGCAACACTGTACCCTGTGTGGAGCACTGTACCCTGTGTGCAGCACTGTACCCTGTGTGTAGGACCGTACCTTGTGTGCACCACTGTACCCTGTGTGCAACACTTTACCCTGTGTGGAGGATTGTACCCTGTGTGGAGGACTGTTCCCTGTGTGGAGCACTGTACCCTGTGTGATGTACTGTATCTCAAGTGGAGGTCTGTATACTGTGTGCATCACTGTACACTGTGTACAACGCATACCCTGTGAGGAGGATTGTAACCTGTGTGGAGAACTGTACCCTGTGTGGTGCACTGTACCCTGTGTGTAGCACTGTACCCTGTGTGGTGCACTGTATCTTGTGTGGAGGACTGTATCCTGTGTGGAGCACAGTGTCCTGTGTGGAGCACTGTACCCTGTGTGGAGCACTGTTCGCTGTGTGGAGGACTTTACCCAGTGTGGAGGATTGTACCCTGTGTGCAGCACTGTGCCCTGTGTGGAGCACTGTACCCTGTGTGGAGCACTGTAACCTGTGTACAGCACTGTAACCTGTGTGGAGCACTGTACCCTGTTTGGAGGACTGCACCCTGTGTGGAGCACTCTACACTGTGTGGAGCACTGTACTCTGTGTGGAGGATTTACCCTGTGTGGAGCACTGTACCCTGTGTGGAGCACTGTACCCTGTGTGCAGCACTGAACCCTGTGTGGAGCACTCTGCACTGTGGGGAGGACTGTACCCTATGGGCATCACTGTACCCTGTGTGGACCAGTGTAACCTGTGTGCAGCACAGTTCACTGTGTGGAGCTCTGCAAACTTTGTGGAGCTCTGTACCCTCTGTGCAGGACTGTATTCTGTGTGGAGCACTGTTCCCTGTGTGGAGCACTGTACCCTGTGTGGAGCACTGTAGCCTGTATGGAGCACTGTATCCTGTGTGGAGCATGGTATCCTGAGTGGAGCACTGTACAGTGTGTGGAGCACTGTATCCTGTGGGCAGCACTGTAAACTTTGTGGAGGAATGTACCCTGTGCGCAGCACTCTAACCTGTGTGGAGAACTGTATCCTGTGTGCAGCACTGTAAACTGTGGAGGACTGTACCCTGCTTGCAGTACTGTACCCTTTGTGCAGCACTGTACCCTGTGTGGAGGACTGTACCCTGTGTGGAGCACTGTGCCCTGTGTGCAGCACAGTACCCTGTGTCGAGCACTGTACCCTGTGTGGAGCACTGTACCCTGTGTTGTGGACTATACCCTGTGTGCAGCACTGTACCCTGTGTTGTGGATTGTGCGCTGTGTGGAGCACTGTACCCTGTGTGGAGCCCTGTACACTGTGTGTAGCACGGTATCCTGTGTGGAGCATTGTACCCTGCGTGCTGGACTGTACCCTGTGTGGAGTACTGTACCCTGTGTGCAGCACTGTACCCTGTGTGGAGGACTTTACCCCGTGTGCAGCACACTACCCGTGTGGCGCACTGTATCCTGTGTGCAGCACTGTACCCTGTGTGGAGCACGGTAACCTGTGTGGAGGACGGTACCCTGTGTGGAGGTCTGCCCCTGTGGGCAGCACTGTACCCTGTGTGCAGGACTGTACCCTGTTTGGAGGACTGTACCCCATGTGGAGGATGGTACCCTGTGTGCAACAGTGTATACTTTGTGCAGCACTGTACCCTGTTTGGAGGACTGTACCCCATGTGGAGGATGGTACCCTGTGTGCAACACTGTACCCAGTGTGGAGCACTGTAACCTGTGTGCAGCACTCTGCACTGTGTGTAGGACTGTACCTTTTGTGCAGCACTGTACCCTGTGTGCAACACTTTTCCCTGTGTGGAGGATTGTACCCTGTGTGGAGGACTGTACCCTGTGTGATGCACTGTATCCTGTGTGGAGTACTGTATCCTGTGTTCAGCACTGTACCCTGTGTGCATCACTGCACACTGTGTGCAACACTGTACCCTGTGACGAGGACTGTCCCCTGCGTGGTCCACTGTATCTTGTGTGGAGGACTGTATCCAGTTTGTAGCACTGTGTGCTGTGTGGAGTACTGTACCCTGTGTGGAGCTCTGTACCCTGTGTGCAGCACTGTGCCCTTTGTGCAGCACTGTACCCTGTGTGCAGCACTCTACCCTGTGTGGAGTACTGTACCCTGTGTGCAGCACTGTACCCTTTGTGCAGTACTGTACCCTGTGTGCAGCACTCTACCCTGTGTGGAGCACTGTACCCTGTGTGGAGTACTGTACCCTGTGGGCAGCACTGTACCCTTTGTGCAGCACTGTACCCTGTGTGGAGGACTGTACCCTGTGTGCAACACTGTACCCTGTGTGGAGCACTGTAACCTGTGTGCAGCACTGTACCCTGTGTGTAGGACTGTACCTTGTGTGCACCACTGTACCCTGTGTGCAACACTTTATCCTGTGTGGAGGATTGTACCCTGTGTGGAGGACTGTACCCTGTGTGGAGCAATGTACCCTGTGTGGAGGACTGTACCCTGTGTGGAGGACTGTACCCTGTGTGCAACACTGTACCCTGTGTGGAGGACTGTACCCTGTGTGCAGCACTGTATCATGTGTGGAGGACTGTACCCTGTGTGGAACACTGTACCCTGTGTGCAGCACTGTACCCTGTGTGGAGCACTTTACCCTGTGTGGAGCACTGTACCCTGTGTGTAGGACTGTACACTGTGTGCAACACTGTTCCCTGTGTGGAGGATTGTATCCTGTGTGGAGGACTGTACCCTGTGTGGAGCACTGTACCATTGTGTGGAGGACTTTATCCTGTGTGGAGCACTGTAACCTGTGTGCAGCACTGTACACTGTGTGTAGGACCGTACCTTGTGTGCACCACTGTACCCTGTGTGCAACACTTTACCCTGTGTGGAGGATTGTACCCTGTGTGGAGGACTGTTCCCTGTGTGGAGCACTGTACTCTGTGTGATGCACAGTACCCTGTGTGGAGCACTTTACCCTGTGTGGAGCACTGTACCCTGTGTGTAGGACTCTACACTCTGTGCAACACTTTTCCCTGTGTGGAGGATTGTACCCTGTGTGGAGCACTGTACCCTGTGTGCAAAACTGTACCCTGTGTGGAGCACTGTACCCTGTGTGCAGCACTGTGCCCTGTGTTTAGGACTGAACCCCAAGTGGAGGACGGTACCCTGTGTGCAGCACTTCACCCTGTGTGGAGGACTGTACCCTGAGTGCAACACTGTACCCTGTGTGGAGCACTGTGCCCTGTGTGGAGCATTGTACCCTGCGTGCTGGACTGTACCCTGTGTGGAGTACTGTACCCTGTGTGCAGCACTGTACCCTGTGTGGAGGACTTTACCCCGTGTGCAGCACACTACCCGTGTGGCACACTGTATCCTGTGTGCAGCACTGTACCCTGTGTGGAGCACGGTAACCTGTGTGGAGGACGGTACCCTGTGTGGAGATCTGTCCCCTGTGGGCAGCACTGTACCCTGTGTGCAGGACTGTACCCTGTTTGGAGGACTGTACCCCATGTGGAGGATGGTACCCTGTGTGCAACACTGTATACTTTGTGCAGCACTGTACCCTGTTTGGAGGACTGTACCCCATGTGGAGGATGGTACCCTATGTGCAACACTGTACCCAGTGTGGAGCACTGTACCCTGTGTGCAGCACTCTGCACTGTGTGTAGGACTGTACCTTTTGTGCAGCACTGTACCCTGTGTGCAACACTTTTCCCTGTGTGGAGGATTGTACCCTGTGTGGAGGACTGTACCCTGTGTGATGCACTGTATCCTGTGTGGAGTACTGTACCCTGTGTTCAGCACTGTACCCTGTGTGCATCACTGTACCCTGTGTGCAGCACTGTACCCTGTGTGTAGGACTGTACCTTGTGTGCACCACTGTACCCTGTGTGCAACACTTTACCCTGTGTGGAGGATTGTACACTGTGTGATGCACTGTATCTCAAGTGGAGGTCTGTATCCTGTGTGCTGCACTGTACCCTGCGTGGAGCACTTTACCCTGAGTGCAGCACTGTACCCTGTGTGTAGGACTGTACCCTGTGTGCAACACTGTACCCTCTGTGGTGCACTGTACCCTGTGTGCAGCACTGTACACTGTGTGCATCACTGTACACTGTGTGCAACACGTACCCTGTGTGGAGGATTGTAACCTGTGTGGAGGACTGTACCCTGTGTGGTGCACTGTACCCTGTGTGTAGCACTGTACCCTGTGTGGTGCACTGTATCTTGTGTGGAGGACTGTATCCTGTGTGGAGCACAGTGTCCTGTGTGGAGTACTGTACCCTGTGTGGAGCACTGTACCCTAGGTGGAGCACTGTACGCTGTGTGGAGGACTTTACCCAGTGTGGAGGATTGTACCCTGTGTGGAGCACTGTGCCCTGTGTGGAGCACTGTACCCTGTGTGGAGCACTGTAACCTGTGTACAGCACTGTAACCTGTGTGGAGCACTGTACCCTGTTTGGATGACTGTACCCTGTGTGCAGCACTGTACCCTGTGTGGAGAACTGTACACTGTGTGCAACACTGTTCACTATGTGGAGCTCTGCAAACTGTGTGGAGCACTGTACCCTCTGTGCAGGACTGTATTCTGTGTGGAGCACTGTACCTTGTGTGGAGCAGTGTACCCTGTATGCAGCACTGCACCCTGTGTGGAGCACTCTGCACTGTGTGGAGCACTGTACTCTGTGTGGAGGATTTACCCTGTGTGGAGGACTGTACCCTGTGTGGAGCACTGTACCCTGTGTGCAGCACTGCACCCTGTGTGGAACACTCTG
The DNA here is from genome assembly GCA_026770705.1 of Isurus oxyrinchus. Classification (NCBI taxonomy): domain Eukaryota; kingdom Metazoa; phylum Chordata; class Chondrichthyes; order Lamniformes; family Lamnidae; genus Isurus; species Isurus oxyrinchus. Next base: position 7,213,294 of record JANJGN010000007.1, on the reverse strand, counting down.
CACTGTGGGGAGGACTGTACCCTGTGTGGAGTACTTTACCCTGTGTTCAGCACTGTACCCTGTGTGTAGGACTGTACACTGTTTGCAACAATTTTCCCTGTGTGGAGGATTGTACCCTGTGTGGAGCACTGTACCCTGTGTGCAACACTGTACCCTGTGTGGAGCACTGTACCATTTGTGCAGCACTGTACCCTGTGTTTAGGAATGTACCCCATGTGGAGGACGGTACCCTGTGTGCAGCACTGCACCCTGTGTGGTGGACTGTACCCTGAGTGCAACACTGTACCCTGTGTGGAGCACTCTACACTGTGTGCAGCACTGTTCCCTGTGTGGAGCACTGTACCCTGTGTGGAGCACTGTAGCCTGTATGGAGCACTGTATTCTGTGTGGAGCACTGTATTCTGTAGGCAGCACTGTAACCTTTGTGAAGGACTGTACCCTGTGTGCAGCACTCTAACCTGTGTAGAGCACTGTATCCTGTGTGCAGCACTGTAAACTGTGTGGAGGACTGTACCCTGCTTGCAGCACTGTACCCTTTGTGCAGCACTGTACCCTGTGTGGAGGACTGTACCCCATGTGGGGCACTGTACCCTGTGTGGAGCACTGTGCCCTTTGTGCAGCACTGTACCCAGTGTGGAGTACTATACCCTGTGTGGAGGACTGTACCACTTGTGGAGGACTGTACCCTGTGTGCAACACTGTACCCTGTGTGTAGGTCTGTACCCTGTGTGGAGCACTGTACCCTGTGTTGTGGACTATACCCTGTGTGCTGGACTGTACCCTGTGTGGAGTACTGTACCCTGTGTGCAGCACTGTACCCTGTGTGGAGGACATTACACCGTGTGCAGTACACTACCTGTGTGGAGCACTGTACCCAGTGTGGCGCACTGTATCCTGTGTGGAGGACGGTAACCTGTGTGAGGACGGTACCCTGTGTGGAGGTCTGTCCCTTGTGTGCAGCACTGTACCCTGTGTGGAGCACGGTAACCTGTGGAGAGGACGGTACCCTGTGTGGAGGACTGTACCCTGTGTGCAGCACTGTACACTTTGTGCAGCACTATACCCTGTGTGGAGGACTGTACCCCATTTGGAGGACGGTACCCTTTGTGCAACATTGTACCCAGTGTGGAGCACTGTACCCTGTGGGCAGCACTCTACACTGTGTGTAGGACTGTACCCTGTGTGCAGCACTGTACCCTGTGTGGAGCACGGTAACCTGTGTGGAGGACGGTACCCTGTGTGGAGGTCTGTCCCCTGTGTGCAGCACTGTACCCTGTGTGCAGGACTGTACCTTGTGTGCAGCACTGTACACTTTGTGCAGCACTATACCCTGTGTGGAGGACTGTACCCCATTTGGAGGACGGTACCCTGCGTGCAACACTGTACCCAGTGTGGAGCACTGTAACCTGTGGGCAGCACTCTACACTGTGTGGAGCACTGTACCCTGTGTGCAACACTGTACACTGTGTGGAAAATTGTACCCTGTGTGGAGCACTGTACCCTGTGTGATGCACTCTATCTTAAGTGGAGGACTGTATCCCGTGTGCTGCACTGTATCCTGTGTGGAGTACTGTACCCTGTGTGGAGTACTGTACCCTGTGTGCAGCACTGTACCCTGTGTGTAGGACGGTACCCTGTGTGCAACACTTTTCCCTGTGTGGAGGATTGTACCCTGTGTGGAGCACTGTACCCTGTGTGCAACACTGTACCCTGTGTGGAGCACTGTACCATTTGTGCAGCGCTGTGCCCTGTGTTTAGGACTGTACCCCAAGTGGAGGACGGTACCCGGTGTGCAGCACTGCACCCAGTGTGGAGGACTGTACCCTGTGTGCAACACTGTACCCTGTGTGGAGCACTGTACCCTGTGTGCAGCACTGTACCCTGTGTGTAGGACTGTACCTTGTGTGCACCACTGTACCCTGTGTGCAACACTTTACCCTGTGTGGAGGATTGTACCCTGTGTGATGCACTGTATCTCAAGTGGAGGTCTGTATCCTGTGTGCTGCACTGTACCCTGCGTGGAGCACTTTACCCTGAGTGCAGCACTGTACCCTGTGTGTAGGACTGTACCCTGTGTGCAACACTGTACCCTCTGTGGTGCACTGTACCCTGTGTGCAGCACTGTACACTGTGTGCATCACCGTACACTGTGTGCAACACGTACCCTGTGTGGAGGATTGTAACCTGTGTGGAGGACTGTACCCTGTGTGGTGCACTGTACCCTGTGTGTAGCACTGTACCCTGTGTGGTGCACTGTATCTTGTGTGGAGGACTGTATTCTGTGTGGAGCACAGTGTCCTGTGTGGAGTACTGTACCCTGTGTGGAGCACTGTACCCTAGGTGGAGCACTGTACGCTGTGTGGAGGACTTTACCCAGTGTGGAGGATTGTACCCTGTGTGCAGCACTGTGCCCTGTGTGGAGCACTGTACCCTGTGTGGAGCACTGTAACCTGTGTACAGCACTGTAACCTGTGTGGAGCACTGTACCCTGTTTGGATGACTGTACCCTGTGTGCAGCACTGTACCCTGTGTGGAGAACTGTACACTGTGTGCAACACTGTTCACTATGTGGAGCTCTGCAAACTGTGTGGAGCACTGTACCCTCTGTGCAGGACTGTATTCTGTGTGGAGCACTGTACCTTGTGTGGAGCAGTGTACCCTGTATGCAGCACTGCACCCTGTGTGGAGCACTCTGCACTGTGTGGAGCACTGTACTCTGTGTGGAGGATTTACCCTGTGTGGAGGACTGTACCCTGTGTGGAGCACTGTACCCTGTGTGCAGCACTGCACCCTGTGTGGAACACTCTGCACTGTGGGGAGGACTGTACCCTGTGTGGAGTACTTTACCCTGTGTTCAGCACTGTACCCTGTGTGTAGGACTGTACAATGTGTGCAACAATTTTCCCTGTGTGGAGGATTGTACCCTGTGTGGAGCACTGTACCCTGTGTGCAACACTGTACCCTGTGTGGAGCACTGTACCATTTGTGCAGCACTGTACCCTGTGTTTAGGAATGTACCCCATGTGGAGGACGGTACCCTGTGTGCAGCACTGCACCCTGTGTGGTGGACTGTACCCTGAGTGCAACACTGTACCCTGTGTGGAGCACTCTACACTGTGTGCAGCACTGTTCCCTGTGTGGAGCACTGTACCCTGTGTGGAGCACTGTAGCCTGTATTGAGCACTGTATCCTGTGTGGAGCACTGTATCCTGAGTGGAGCACTGTACAATGTGTGGAGGACTGTATCCTGTAGGCAGCACTGTAACCTTTGTGGAGGACTGTACCCTGTGTGCAGCACTCTAACCTGTGTAGAGCACTATATCCTGTGTGCAGCACTGTAAACTGTGTGGAGGACTGTACCCTGCTTGCAGCACTGTACCCTTTGTGCAGCACTGTACCCTGTGTGGAGGACTGTACCCCATGTGGGGCACTGTACCCTGTGTGGAGCACTGTGCCCTTTGTGCAGCACTGTACCCAGTGTGGAGTACTATACACTGTGTGGAGGACTGTACCACTTGTGGAGGACGGTACCCTGTGTGCAACACTGTACCCTGTGTGTAGGTCTGTACCCTGTGTGGAGCACTGTACCCTGTGTTGTGGACTATACCCTGTGTGCAGCACTGTACCCTGTGTCGAGCACTGTACACTGTGTATAGCACTGTATCCTGTGTGGAGCATTGTACCCTGTGTGCTGGACTGTACCCTGTGTGGAGTACTGTTCCCTGTGTGCAGCACTGTACCTTGTGTTGTGGATTGTGCCCTGTGTGGAGCACTGTACCCTGTGTGGAGCCCTGTACACTGTGTATAGCACTGTAACCTGTGTGGAGCATTGTACCCTGTGTGCTGGACTGTACCCTGTGTGGAGTACTGTACCCTGTGTGCAGCACTGTACCCTGTGTGGAGGACATTACCCCGTGTGCAGTACACTACCTGTGTGGAGCACTGTACCCAGTGTGGCGCACTGTATCCTGTGTGGACGGTAACCTGTGTGAGGACGGTACCCTGTGTGGAGGTCTGTCCCCTGTGTGCAGCACTGTACCCTGTGTGGAGCACGGTAACCTGTGGAGAGGACGGTACCCTGTGTGGAGGACTGTACCCTGTGTGCAGCACTGTACACTTTGTGCAGCACTATACCCTGTGTGGAGGACTGTACCCCATTTGGAGGACGGTACCCTGTGTGCAACATTGTACCCAGTGTGGAGCACTGTACCCTGTGGGCAGCACTGTAACCTGTGTGGAGCACGGTAACCTGTGTGGAGGACGGTACCCTGTGTGGAGGTCTGTCCCCTGTGTGCAGCACTGTACCCTGTGTGCAGGACTGTACCCTGTGTGCAGCACTGTACACTTTGTGCAGCACTATACCCTGTGTGGAGGACTGTACCCCATTTGGAGGACGGTACCCTGTGTGCAACACTGTACCCAGTGTGGAGCACTGTAACCTGTGGGCAGCACTCTACACTGTGTGGAGCACTGTACCCTGTGTGCAACACTGTACACTGTGTGGAAAATTGTACCCTGTGTGGAGCACTGTACCCTGTGTGATGCACTCTATCTTAAGTGGAGGACTGTATCCCGTGTGCTGCACTGTATCCTGTGTGGAGTACTGTACCCTGTGTGGAGTACTGTACCCTGTGTGCAGCACTGTACCCTGTGTGTAGGACTGTACCCTGTATGCAACACTTTTCCCTGTGTCGAGGACTGTCCCCTGTGTGGTCCACTGTACCCTTTGTGCAGCACTCTACCCTGTGTGGAGGACTGTACCCCGTGTGGAGCACTGTACCCTGTGTGCAGCACTATGCCCTTTGTGCAGCACAGTACCCTGTGTGCAGCACTCTACCCTGTGTGGAGCACTGTACCCTGTGTGGAGCACTGTACCCTGTGTGGAGCACTCTACCCTGTGTGGGGGACTGTACCCCGTGTGGAGCACTGTATCCTGAGTGCAGCACTGTGCCCTTTCTGCAGCACTGTACCCTGTGTGCAGCACTCTAACCTGTGTAATGCACTGTACCCTGTGTGCAGCACTGTACCCTGTGTGCAGCACTGTACCCTGTGTGCAGGACTGTACACCGTGTGGAGGACGGCACCCTGTGTGCAACACTGTACCCAGTGTGGAGCACTGTACCCTGTGTGCAACACTGTACCCTGTGTGTAGGATTGTACCTTGTGTGCAGCACTGTACACTGTCTGGAGCACTGTACCCTGTGTGGAGCACTGTACCCTGTGTGCAGCACTGTACCCTTTGTGCAGCACTGTACCCTGTGTGGAGCACTGTACCCTGTGTGCAGCACTGTACCCGGTGTGCAACACTTTTCCCTGTGTGGAGGATTGTACCCTGTGTGTAGGACTGTACCCTGTGTGCAATACTGTACCCTGTGTGGAGCACTGTACCATTTGTGCAGCACTGTACCCTGTGTTTAGGACTGTACCCCATGTGGAGGACTGTACCCTTTGTGCAGCACTGTACCCTGTGTGGAGCACTGTACCCTGTGTGCAGCACTGTACCCTGTGTGCAACACTTTTCCCTGTGTAGAGGATTGTACCCTGTGTGTAGGACTGTACCCTGTGTGCAATACTGTTCCCTGTGTGGAGCACTGTACCATTTGTGCAGCACTGTACCCTGTGTTTAGGACTGTACCCCATGTGGAGGACTGTACCCTGTGTGCAGCACTGTACCCTGTGTGGAGGATTGTACCCTGTGTGCAACACTGTACTCTGTGTGGAGCACTGTACCCTGTGTGCAGCACTGTACCCTGTGTGTAGGACTGTACCTTGTGTGCACCACTGTACCCTGTGAGCAACACTTTACACTGTGTGGAGGATTGTACCCTGTGTGGAGGACTGTACCCTGTGTGCAACACTGTACGCTGTGTGCAACACTGTACCCTGTGTGGAGCACTGTGCCCTGTGTGCAGCACTGTACCCTGTGTGGAGGACTGTACCCTGTGTGCAACACTGTACCCTGTGTGGAACACTGTACTCTGTGTGCAGCACTGTACCCTGTGTGTAGGACCGTACCTTGTGTGCACCACTGTACCCTGTGTGCAACACTTTACCCTGAGTGGAGGATTGTGCCCTGTGTGGAGGACTGTACCCTGTGTGGAGCACTGTACCCTGTGTGATGCACTGTGCCCTGTGTGGAGCACTTTACCCTGTGTGGAGCACTGTACCCTGTGTGTAGGACTGTACACTGTGTGCAACACTGTTCCCTGTGTGGAGGATTGTACCCTGTGTGGAGGGCTGTACCCTGTGTGGAGCACTGTACCCTGTGTGGAGGACTTTATCCTGTGTGGAGCACTGTAACCTGTGTGGAGCACTGTACCCTGTGTGTAGGTCTGTACCCTGTGTGGAGATCTGTACCCTGTGTGGAGGACTGTACCATTGTGTGGAGGACTTTATCCTGTGTGGAGCACTGTAACCTGTGTGCAGCACTGTACACTGTGTGTAGGACCGTACCTTGTGTGCACCACTGTACCCTGTGTGCAACATTTTACCCTGTGTGGAGGATTGTACCTGTGTGGAGGACTGTTCCCTGTGTGGAGCACTGTACTCTGTGTGATGCACTGTACCCTGTGTGGAGCACTTTACCCTGTGTGGAGCACTGTACCCTGTGTGTAGGACTGTACACTCTGTACAACACTTTTCCCTGTGTGGAGGATTGTACCCTGTGTGGAGCACTGTACCCTGTGTGCAACACTGTACCCTGTGTGGAGCATTGTACCATTTGTGCAGCACTGTGCCCTGTGTTTAGGACTGTACCCCAAGTGGAGGACGGTACCCGGTGTGCAGCACTGCACCCTGTGTGGAGGACTGTACCCTGAGTGCAATACTGTACCCTGTGTGGAGCACTGTACCCTGTGTGCAACACTTTTCCCTGTGTGGAGGATTGTACCCTGTGTGTAGGACTGTACCCTGTGTGCAATACTGTTCCCTGTGTGGAGCACTGTACCATTTGTGCAGCACTGTACCCTGTGTTTAGGACTGTACCCCATGTGGAGGACTGTACCCTGCGTGCAGCACTGTACCCTGTGTGGAGGATTGTACCCTGTGTGCAACACTGTACTCTGTGTGGAGCACTGTACCCTGTGTGCAGCACTGTACCCTGTGTGTAGGACTGTACCTTGTGTGCACCACTGTACCCTGTGAGCAACACTTTACACTGTGTGGAGGATTGTACCCTGTGTGGAGGACTGTACCCTGTGTGCAACACTGTACGCTGTGTGCAACACTGTACCCTGTGTGGAGCACTGTGCCCTGTGTGCAGCACTGTACACTGTGTGGAGGACTGTACCCTGTGTGCAACAATGTACGCTGTGTGGAACACTGTACCCTGTGTGCAGCACTGTACCCTGTGTGTAGGACTGTACCTTGTGTGCACCACTGTACCCTGTGTGCAACACTTTACCCTGTGTGGAGGATTGTGCCCTGTGTGGTGGACTGTACCCTGTGTGGAGCACTGTACCCTGTGTGATGCACTGTACCCTGTGTGGAGCACTTTACCCTGTGTGGAGCACTGTGCCCTGTGTGTAGGACTGTACACTGTGTGCAACACGGTTCCCTGTGTGGAGGATTGTACCCTGTGTGGAGGGCTGTACCCTGTGTGGAGCACTGTACCCTGTGTGGAGGACTTTATCCTGTGTGGAGCACTGTAACCTGTGTGGAGCACTGTACCCTGTGTGTAGGTCTGTACCCTGTGTGGAGATCTGTACCCTGTGTGGAGCACTGTACCCTGTGTGGAGCACTGTACCCTGTGTGGAGGACTGTACCCTGTGTGCAGCACTGTACCCTGTGTGGAGGACTTTACCCCGTGTGCAGCACACTACCTGTGTGGAGAACTGTACCCCGTGTGGCGCGCTGTATCCTGTGTGCAGCACTGTACCCTGTGTGGAGCACGGTAACCTGTGTGGAGGACGGTACCCTGTGTGGAGGTCTGTCCCCTGTGGGCAGCACTGTACCCTGTGTGCAGGACTGTACCCTGTGTGCAGCACTGTACACTTTGTGCAGCACTGTACCCTGTTTGGAGGACTGTACCCCACGTGGAGGATGGTACCCTGTGTGCAACACTGTACCCAGTGTGGAGCACTGTACCCTGTGTGCAGCACTCTGCACTGTGTGTAGGACTGTACATTTTGTGCAGCACTGTACCCTGTGTGCAACACTTTTCCCTGTGTGGAGGATTGTACCCTGTGTGGAGGACTGTACCCTGTGTGATGCACTGTATCCTGTGTGGAGTACTGTACCCTGTGTTCAGCACTGTACCCTGTGTGCATCACTGTACACTGTGTGCAACACTGTACCCTGTGACGAGGACTGTCCCCTGTGTGGTCCACTGTATCTTGTGTGGAGGACTGTATCCAGTTTGTAGCACTGTGTGCTGTGTGGAGTACTGTACCCTGTGTGGAGCTCTGTACCCTGTGTGCAGCACTGTACCCTGTGTGCAGCACTCTACCCTGTGTGGAGCACTGTACCCTGTGTGGAGTACTGTACCCTGTGTGCAGCACTGTACCCTTTGTGCAGCACTGTACCCTGTGTGGAGGACTGTACCCTGTGTGCAACACTGTACCCTGTGTGGAGCACTGTACCCTGTATGCAGCACTGTACCCTATGTGGAGGACTGTACCCTGTGTGCAACACTGTACCCTGTGTGGAACACTGTAACCTGTGTGCAGCACTGTACCCTGTGTGTAGGACTGTACCTTGTGTGCACCACTGTACCCTGTGTGCAACACTTTATCCTGTGTGGAGGATTGTACCCTGTGTGGAGGACTGTACCCTGTGTGGAGCACTGTACCCTGTGTGGAGGACTGTACCCTGTGTGGAGGACTGTACCCTGTGTGCAACACTGTACCCTGTGTGGAGCACTGTACCCTGTGTGCAGCACTGTATCATGTGTGGAGGACTGTACCCTGTGTGCAACACTGTACCCTGTGTGCAGCACTGTACCCTGTGTGGAGCACTTTACCCTGTGTGGAGCACTGTACCCTGTGTGTAGGACTGTACACTGTGTGCAACACTGTTCCCTGTGTGGAGGATTGTATCCTGTGTGGAGGACTGTACCCTGTGTGGAGCACTGTACCGTTGTGTGGAGGACTTTATCCTGTGTGCAGCACTGTACACTGTGTGTAGGACCGTACCTTGTGTGCACCACTGTACCCTGTGTGCAACACTTTACCCTGTGTGGAGGATTGTACCCTGTGTGGAGGACTGTTCCCTGTGTGGAGCACTGTACTCTGTGTGATGCACTGTACCCTGTGTGGAGCACTTTACCCTGTGTGGAGCACTGTACCCTGTGTGTAGGACTGTACACTGTGTGCAACACTGTTCCCTGTGTGGAGGATTGTATCCTGTGTGGAGGACTGTACCCTGTGTGGAGCACTGTACCGTTGTGTGGAGGACTTTATCCTGTGTGCAGCACTGTACACTGTGTGTAGGACCGTACCTTGTGTGCACCACTGTACCCTGTGTGCAACACTTTACCCTGTGTGGAGGATTGTACCCTGTGTGGAGGACTGTTCCCTGTGTGGAGCACTGTACTCTGTGTGATGCACTGTACCCTGTGTGGAGCACTTTACCCTGTGTGGAGCACTGTACCCTGTGTGTAGGACTGTACACTCTGTGCAACACTTTTCCCTGTGTGGAGGATTGTACCCTGTGTGGAGCACTGTACCCTGTGTGCAACACGGTACCCTGTGTGGAGCACTGTACCATTTGTGCAGCACTGTGCCCTGTGTTTAGGACTGTACCCCAAGTGGAGGACGGTACCCGGTGTGCAGCACTGCACCCTGTGTGGAGGACTGTACCCTGTGTGCAGCACTGTACCCTGTGTGTAGGACTGTACCTTGTGTGCACCACTGTACCCTGTGTGCAACACTTTACCCTGTGTGGAGGATTGTACCCTGTGTGGAGGACTGTTCCCTGTGTGGAGCACTGTACCCTGTGTGATGCACAGTATCTCAAGTGGAGGTCTGTATCCTGTGTGCTGCACTGTACCCTGCGTGGAGCACTTTACCCTGAGTGCAGCACTGTACCCTGTGTGTAGGACTGTACCCTGTGTGCAACACTGTACCCTCTGTGGTGCACTGTACCCTGTGTGCAGCACTGTACACTGTGTGCATCACCGTACACTGTGTGCAACACGTACCCTGTGTGGAGGATTGTAACCTGTGTGGAGGACTGTACCCTGTGTGGTGCACTGTACCCTGTGTGTAGCACTGTACCCTGTGTGGTGCACTGTATCTTGTGTGGAGGACTGTATTCTGTGTGGAGCACAGTGTCCTGTGTGGAGTACTGTACCCTGTGTGGAGCACTGTACCCTAGGTGGAGCACTGTACGCTGTGTGGAGGACTTTACCCAGTGTGGAGGATTGTACCCTGTGTGCAGCACTGTGCCCTGTGTGGAGCACTGTACCCTGTGTGGAGCACTGTAACCTGTGTACAGCACTGTAACCTGTGTGGAGCACTGTACCCTGTTTGGATGACTGTACCCTGTGTGCAGCACTGTACCCTGTGTGGAGAACTGTACACTGTGTGCAACACTGTTCACTATGTGGAGCTCTGCAAACTGTGTGGAGCACTGTACCCTCTGTGCAGGACTGTATTCTGTGTGGAGCACTGTACCTTGTGTGGAGCAGTGTACCCTGTATGCAGCACTGCACCCTGTGTGGAGCACTCTGCACTGTGTGGAGCACTGTACTCTGTGTGGAGGATTTACCCTGTGTGGAGGACTGTACCCTGTGTGGAGCACTGTACCCTGTGTGCAGCACTGCACCCTGTGTGGAACACTCTGCACTGTGGGGAGGACTGTACCCTGTGTGGAGTACTTTACCCTGTGTTCAGCACTGTACCCTGTGTGTAGGACTGTACAATGTGTGCAACAATTTTCCCTGTGTGGAGGATTGTACCCTGTGTGGAGCACTGTACCCTGTGTGCAACACTGTACCCTGTGTGGAGCACTGTACCATTTGTGCAGCACTGTACCCTGTGTTTAGGAATGTACCCCATGTGGAGGACGGTACCCTGTGTGCAGCACTGCACCCTGTGTGGTGGACTGTACCCTGAGTGCAACACTGTACCCTGTGTGGAGCACTCTACACTGTGTGCAGCACTGTTCCCTGTGTGGAGCACTGTACCCTGTGTGGAGCACTGTAGCCTGTATTGAGCACTGTATCCTGTGTGGAGCACTGTATCCTGAGTGGAGCACTGTACAATGTGTGGAGGACTGTATCCTGTAGGCAGCACTGTAACCTTTGTGGAGGACTGTACCCTGTGTGCAGCACTCTAACCTGTGTAGAGCACTATATCCTGTGTGCAGCACTGTAAACTGTGTGGAGGACTGTACCCTGCTTGCAGCACTGTACCCTTTGTGCAGCACTGTACCCTGTGTGGAGGACTGTACCCCATGTGGGGCACTGTACCCTGTGTGGAGCACTGTGCCCTTTGTGCAGCACTGTACCCAGTGTGGAGTACTATACACTGTGTGGAGGACTGTACCACTTGTGGAGGACGGTACCCTGTGTGCAACACTGTACCCTGTGTGTAGGTCTGTACCCTGTGTGGAGCACTGTACCCTGTGTTGTGGACTATACCCTGTGTGCAGCACTGTACCCTGTGTCGAGCACTGTACACTGTGTATAGCACTGTATCCTGTGTGGAGCATTGTACCCTGTGTGCTGGACTGTACCCTGTGTGGAGTACTGTTCCCTGTGTGCAGCACTGTACCTTGTGTTGTGGATTGTGCCCTGTGTGGAGCACTGTACCCTGTGTGGAGCCCTGTACACTGTGTATAGCACTGTAACCTGTGTGGAGCATTGTACCCTGTGTGCTGGACTGTACCCTGTGTGGAGTACTGTACCCTGTGTGCAGCACTGTACCCTGTGTGGAGGACATTACCCCGTGTGCAGTACACTACCTGTGTGGAGCACTGTACCCAGTGTGGCGCACTGTATCCTGTGTGGACGGTAACCTGTGTGAGGACGGTACCCTGTGTGGAGGTCTGTCCCCTGTGTGCAGCACTGTACCCTGTGTGGAGCACGGTAACCTGTGGAGAGGACGGTACCCTGTGTGGAGGACTGTACCCTGTGTGCAGCACTGTACACTTTGTGCAGCACTATACCCTGTGTGGAGGACTGTACCCCATTTGGAGGACGGTACCCTGTGTGCAACATTGTACCCAGTGTGGAGCACTGTACCCTGTGGGCAGCACTGTAACCTGTGTGGAGCACGGTAACCTGTGTGGAGGACGGTACCCTGTGTGGAGGTCTGTCCCCTGTGTGCAGCACTGTACCCTGTGTGCAGGACTGTACCCTGTGTGCAGCACTGTACACTTTGTGCAGCACTATACCCTGTGTGGAGGACTGTACCCCATTTGGAGGACGGTACCCTGTGTGCAACACTGTACCCAGTGTGGAGCACTGTAACCTGTGGGCAGCACTCTACACTGTGTGGAGCACTGTACCCTGTGTGCAACACTGTACACTGTGTGGAAAATTGTACCCTGTGTGGAGCACTGTACCCTGTGTGATGCACTCTATCTTAAGTGGAGGACTGTATCCCGTGTGCTGCACTGTATCCTGTGTGGAGTACTGTACCCTGTGTGGAGTACTGTACCCTGTGTGCAGCACTGTACCCTGTGTGTAGGACTGTACCCTGTATGCAACACTTTTCCCTGTGTCGAGGACTGTCCCCTGTGTGGTCCACTGTACCCTTTGTGCAGCACTCTACCCTGTGTGGAGGACTGTACCCCGTGTGGAGCACTGTACCCTGTGTGCAGCACTATGCCCTTTGTGCAGCACAGTACCCTGTGTGCAGCACTCTACCCTGTGTGGAGCACTGTACCCTGTGTGGAGCACTGTACCCTGTGTGGAGCACTCTACCCTGTGTGGGGGACTGTACCCCGTGTGGAGCACTGTATCCTGAGTGCAGCACTGTGCCCTTTCTGCAGCACTGTACCCTGTGTGCAGCACTCTAACCTGTGTAATGCACTGTACCCTGTGTGCAGCACTGTACCCTGTGTGCAGCACTGTACCCTGTGTGCAGGACTGTACACCGTGTGGAGGACGGCACCCTGTGTGCAACACTGTACCCAGTGTGGAGCACTGTACCCTGTGTGCAACACTGTACCCTGTGTGTAGGATTGTACCTTGTGTGCAGCACTGTACACTGTCTGGAGCACTGTACCCTGTGTGGAGCACTGTACCCTGTGTGCAGCACTGTACCCTTTGTGCAGCACTGTACCCTGTGTGGAGCACTGTACCCTGTGTGCAGCACTGTACCCGGTGTGCAACACTTTTCCCTGTGTGGAGGATTGTACCCTGTGTGTAGGACTGTACCCTGTGTGCAATACTGTACCCTGTGTGGAGCACTGTACCATTTGTGCAGCACTGTACCCTGTGTTTAGGACTGTACCCCATGTGGAGGACTGTACCCTTTGTGCAGCACTGTACCCTGTGTGGAGCACTGTACCCTGTGTGCAGCACTGTACCCTGTGTGCAACACTTTTCCCTGTGTAGAGGATTGTACCCTGTGTGTAGGACTGTACCCTGTGTGCAATACTGTTCCCTGTGTGGAGCACTGTACCATTTGTGCAGCACTGTACCCTGTGTTTAGGACTGTACCCCATGTGGAGGACTGTACCCTGTGTGCAGCACTGTACCCTGTGTGGAGGATTGTACCCTGTGTGCAACACTGTACTCTGTGTGGAGCACTGTACCCTGTGTGCAGCACTGTACCCTGTGTGTAGGACTGTACCTTGTGTGCACCACTGTACCCTGTGAGCAACACTTTACACTGTGTGGAGGATTGTACCCTGTGTGGAGGACTGTACCCTGTGTGCAACACTGTACGCTGTGTGCAACACTGTACCCTGTGTGGAGCACTGTGCCCTGTGTGCAGCACTGTACCCTGTGTGGAGGACTGTACCCTGTGTGCAACACTGTACCCTGTGTGGAACACTGTACCCTGTGTGCAGCACTGTACCCTGTGTGTAGGACCGTACCTTGTGTGCACCACTGTACCCTGTGTGCAACACTTTACCCTGAGTGGAGGATTGTGCCCTGTGTGGAGGACTGTACCCTGTGTGGAGCACTGTACCCTGTGTGATGCACTGTGCCCTGTGTGGAGCACTTTACCCTGTGTGGAGCACTGTACCCTGTGTGTAGGACTGTACACTGTGTGCAACACTGTTCCCTGTGTGGAGGATTGTACCCTGTGTGGAGGGCTGTACCCTGTGTGGAGCACTGTACCCTGTGTGGAGGACTTTATCCTGTGTGGAGCACTGTAACCTGTGTGGAGCACTGTACCCTGTGTGTAGGTCTGTACCCTGTGTGGAGATCTGTACCCTGTGTGGAGGACTGTACCATTGTGTGGAGGACTTTATCCTGTGTGGAGCACTGTAACCTGTGTGCAGCACTGTACACTGTGTGTAGGACCGTACCTTGTGTGCACCACTGTACCCTGTGTGCAACATTTTACCCTGTGTGGAGGATTGTACCTGTGTGGAGGACTGTTCCCTGTGTGGAGCACTGTACTCTGTGTGATGCACTGTACCCTGTGTGGAGCACTTTACCCTGTGTGGAGCACTGTAGCCTGTGTGTAGGACTGTACACTCTGTACAACACTTTTCCCTGTGTGGAGGATTGTACCCTGTGTGGAGCACTGTAATCTGTGTGCAACACTGTACCCTGTGTGGAGCATTGTACCATTTGTGCAGCACTGTGCCCTGTGTTTAGGACTGTACCCCAAGTGGAGGACGGTACCCGGTGTGCAGCACTGCACCCTGTGTGGAGGACTGTACCCTGAGTGCAATACTGTACCCTGTGTGGAGCACTGTACCCTGTGTGCAACACTTTTCCCTGTGTGGAGGATTGTACCCTGTGTGTAGGACTGTACCCTGTGTGCAATACTGTTCCCTGTGTGGAGCACTGTACCATTTGTGCAGCACTGTACCCTGTGTTTAGGACTGTACCCCATGTGGAGGACTGTACCCTGCGTGCAGCACTGTACCCTGTGTGGAGGATTGTACCCTGTGTGCAACACTGTACTCTGTGTGGAGCACTGTACCCTGTGTGCAGCACTGTACCCTGTGTGTAGGACTGTACCTTGTGTGCACCACTGTACCCTGTGAGCAACACTTTACACTGTGTGGAGGATTGTACCCTGTGTGGAGGACTGTACCCTGTGTGCAACACTGTACGCTGTGTGCAACACTGTACCCTGTGTGGAGCACTGTGCCCTGTGTGCAGCACTGTACACTGTGTGGAGGACTGTACCCTGTGTGCAACAATGTACGCTGTGTGGAACACTGTACCCTGTGTGCAGCACTGTACCCTGTGTGTAGGACTGTACCTTGTGTGCACCACTGTACCCTGTGTGCAACACTTTACCCTGTGTGGAGGATTGTGCCCTGTGTGGTGGACTGTACCCTGTGTGGAGCACTGTACCCTGTGTGATGCACTGTACCCTGTGTGGAGCACTTTACCCTGTGTGGAGCACTGTACCCTGTGTGTAGGACTGTACACTGTGTGCAACACGGTTCCCTGTGTGGAGGATTGTACCCTGTGTGGAGGGCTGTACCCTGTGTGGAGCACTGTACCCTGTGTGGAGGACTTTATCCTGTGTGGAGCACTGTAACCTGTGTGGAGCACTGTACCCTGTGTGTAGGTCTGTACCCTGTGTGGAGATCTGTACCCTGTGTGGAGCACTGTACCCTGTGTGGAGCACTGTACACTGTGTGGAGGACTGTACCCTGTGTGCAGCACTGTACCCTGTGTGGAGGACTTTACCCCGTGTGCAGCACACTACCTGTGTGGAGAACTGTACCCCGTGTGGCGCGCTGTATCCTGTGTGCAGCACTGTACCCTGTGTGGAGCACGGTAACCTGTGTGGAGGACGGTACCCTGTGTGGAGGTCTGTCCCCTGTGGGCAGCACTGTACCCTGTGTGCAGGACTGTACCCTGTGTGCAGCACTGTACACTTTGTGCAGCACTGTACCCTGTTTGGAGGACTGTACCCCATGTGGAGGATGGTACCCTGTGTGCAACACTGTACCCAGTGTGGAGCACTGTACCCTGTGTGCAGCACTCTGCACTGTGTGTAGGACTGTACATTTTGTGCAGCACTGTACCCTGTGTGCAACACTTTTCCCTGTGTGGAGGATTGTACCCTGTGTGGAGGACTGTACCCTGTGTGATGCACTGTATCCTGTGTGGAGTTCTGTACCCTGTGTTCAGCACTGTACCCTGTGTGCATCACTGTACACTGTGTGCAACACTGTACCCTGTGACGAGGACTGTCCCCTGTGTGGTCCACTGTATCTTGTGTGGAGGACTGTATCCAGTTTGTAGCACTGTGTGCTGTGTGGAGTACTGTACCCTGTGTGGAGCTCTGTACCCTGTGTGCAGCACTGTACCCTGTGTGCAGCACTCTACCCTGTGTGGAGCACTGTACCCTGTGTGGAGTACTGTACCCTGTGTGCAGCACTGTACCCTTTGTGCAGCACTGTACCCTGTGTGGAGGACTGTACCCTGTGTGCAACACTGTACCCTGTGTGGAGCACTGTACCCTGTATGCAGCACTGTACCCTATGTGGAGGACTGTACCCTGTGTGCAACACTGTACCCTGTGTGGAACACTGTAACCTGTGTGCAGCACTGTACCCTGTGTGTAGGACTGTACCTTGTGTGCACCACTGTACCCTGTGTGCAACACTTTATCCTGTGTGGAGGATTGTACCCTGTGTGGAGGACTGTACCCTGTGTGGAGCACTGTACCCTGTGTGGAGGACTGTACCCTGTGTGGAGGACTGTACCCTGTGTGCAACACTGTACCCTGTGTGGAGCACTGTACCCTGTGTGCAGCACTGTATCATGTGTGGAGGACTGTACCCTGTGTGCAACACTGTACCCTGTGTGCAGCACTGTACCCTGTGTGGAGCACTTTACCCTGTGTGGAGCACTGTACCCTGTGTGTAGGACTGTACACTGTGTGCAACACTGTTCCCTGTGTGGAGGATTGTATCCTGTGTGGAGGACTGTTCCCTGTGTGGAGCACTGTACTCTGTGTGATGCACTGTACCCTGTGTGGAGCACTTTACCCTGTGTGGAGCACTGTACCCTGTGTGTAGGACTGTACACTCTGTGCAACACTTTTCCCTGTGTGGAGGATTGTACCCTGTGTGGAGCACTGTACCCTGTGTGCAACACGGTACCCTGTGTGGAGCACTGTACCATTTGTGCAGCACTGTGCCCTGTGTTTAGGACTGTACCCCAAGTGGAGGACGGTACCCGGTGTGCAGCACTGCACCCTGTGTGGAGGACTGTACCCTGTGTGCAGCACTGTACCCTGTGTGTAGGACTGTACCTTGTGTGCACCACTGTACCCTGTGTGCAACACTTTACCCTGTGTGGAGGATTGTACCCTGTGTGGAGGACTGTTCCCTGTGTGGAGCACTGTACCCTGTGTGATGCACAGTATCTCAAGTGGAGGTCTGTATCCTGTGTGCTGCACTGTACCCTGCGTGGAGCACTTTACCCTGAGTGCAGCACTGTACCCTGTGTGTAGGACTGTACCCTGTGTGCAACACTGTACCCTCTGTGGTGCACTGTACCCTGTGTGCAGCACTGTACACTGTGTGCATCACTGTACACTGTGTGCAACACGTACCCTGTGTGTAGGATTGTAACCTGTGTGGAGGACTGTACCCTGTGTGGTGCACTGTACCCTGTGTGTAGCACTGTACCCTGTGTGGTGCACTGTATCTTGTGTGGAGGACTGTATCCTGTGTGGAGCACAGTGTCCTGTGTGGAGTACTGTACCCTGTGTGGAGCACTGTACCCTAGGTGGAGCACTGTACGCTGTGTGGAGGACTTTACCCAGTGTGGAGGATTGTACCCTGTGTGCAGCACTGTGCCCTGTGTGGAGCACTGTACCCTGTGTGGAGCACTGTAACCTGTGTACAACACTGTAACCTATGTGGAGCACTGCACCCTGTTTGGATGACTGTGCCCTGTGTGCAGCACTGTACCCTGTGTGGAGAACTGTACACTGTGTGCAACACTGTTCACTATGTGGAGCTCTGCAAACTGTGTGGAGCACTGTACCCTCTGTGCAGGACTGTATTCTGTGTGGAGCACTGTACCTTGTGTGGAGCAGTGTACCCTGTATGCAGCACTGCACCCTGTGTGGAGCACTCTGAACTGTGTGGAGCACTGTACTCTGTGTGGAGGATTTACCCTGTGTGGAGGACTGTACCCTGTGTGGAGCACTGTACCCTGTGTGCAGCACTGCACCCTGTGTGGAACACTCTGCACTGTGGGGAGGACTGTACCCTATGGGCATCACTGTAGCCTGTGTGGACCAGTGTAACCTGTGTGCAGCACAGTTCACTGTGTGGAGCTCTGCAAACTGTGTGGAACACTGTACGCTCTGTGCAGGACTGTATTCTGTGTGGAGCACTGTTCCCTGTGTGGAGCACTGTACCCTGTGTGGAGCACTGTAGCCTGTATGGAGCACTGTATCCTGTGTGGAGCACTGTATCCTGAGTGGAGCACTGTACTGTGTGTAGAGCACTGTATCCTGTGGGCAGCACTGTAACCTTTGTGAAGGACTGTACCCTGTGTGGAGCACTGTAACCTGTGTGGAGCACTGCATCCTGTGTGCAGCACTGTAAACTGTGTGTAGGACTGTACCCTGCTTGCAGCACTGTACCCTTTGTGCAGCACTGTACCCTGTGTGGAGGACTGTACCCCGTGTGGGGCACTGTACCCTGTGTGCAGCACTGTGCCCGTTGTGCAGCACTGTACCACTTGTGGAGTACTGTACACTGTGTGGAGGACTGTACCACTTGTGGAGGACGGTACCCTGTGTGCAACACTGTACCCTGTGTGTAGGTCTGTACCCTGTGTGGAGCTCTGTACACTGTGTGGAGCACTGTACCCTGTGTTGTGGACTATACCCTGTGTGCAGCACTGTACCCTGTGTCGAGCACTATACACTGTGTATAGCACTGTATCCTGTGTGGAGCATTGTACCCTGTGTGCTGGACTGTACCCTGTGTGGAGCACTGTACCCTGTGTGCAGCACTGTACCCTGTGTGGAGCACTTTACCCTGTGTGGAGCACTGTACCCTGTGTGTAGGACTGTACACTCTGTGCAACACTTTTCCCTGTGTGGAGGATTGTACCCTGTGTGGAGCACTGTACCCTGTGTGCAACACTGTACCCTGTGTGGAGCATTGTACCATTTGTGCAGCACTGTGCCCTGTGTTTTGGACTGTACCCCAAGTGGAGGACGGTACCCGGTGTGCAGCACTGCACCCTGTGTGGAGGACTGTACTCTGAGTGCAATACTGTACCCTGAGTGGAGCACTGTACCCTGTGTGCAACACTTTTCCCTGTGTGGAGGATTGTACCCTGTGTGTAGGACTGTACCCTGTGTGCAATACTGTTCCCTGTGTGGAGCACTGTACCATTTGTGCAGCACTGTACCCTGTTTTTAGGACTGTACCCCATGTGGAGGACTGTACCCTGTGTGCAGCACTGTACCCTGTGTGGAGGATTGTACCCTGTGTGCAACACTGTACTCTGTGTGGAGCACTGTACCCTGTGTGCAGCACTGTACCCTGTGTGTAGGACTGTACCTTGTGTGCACCACTGTACCCTGTGAGCAACACTTTACACTGTGTGGAGGATTGTACCCTGTGTGGAGGACTGTACCCTGTGTGCAACACTGTACGCTGTGTGCAACACTGTACCCTGTGTGGAGCACTGTGCCCTGTGTGCAGCACTGTACCCTGTGTGGAGGACTGTACCCTGTGTGCAACAATGTACGCTGTGTGGAACACTGTACCCTGTGTGCAGCACTGTACCCTGTGTGGAGGACTGTACCCTGTGTGCAACAATGTACCCTGTGAGCAACACTTTACACTGTGTGGAGGATTGTACCCTGTGTGGAGGACTGTACCCTGTGTGGAGCACTGTAACCTGTGTGGAGC
The DNA here is from genome assembly GCA_026770705.1 of Isurus oxyrinchus. Classification (NCBI taxonomy): domain Eukaryota; kingdom Metazoa; phylum Chordata; class Chondrichthyes; order Lamniformes; family Lamnidae; genus Isurus; species Isurus oxyrinchus. Next base: position 7,193,311 of record JANJGN010000007.1, on the reverse strand, counting down.
ACTGTATCCTGTGTGCAGCACTGTACCCTGTGTGGAGCACGGTAACCTGTGTGGAGGACGGTACCCTGTGTGGAGGTCTGTCCCCTGTGGGCAGCACTGTACCCTGTGTGCAGGACTGTACCCTGTGTGCAGCACTGTACACTTTGTGCAACACTGTACCCTGTTTGGAGGACTGTACCCCATGTGGAGGATGGTACCCTGTGTGCAACACTGTACCCAGTGTGGAGCACTGTACCCTGTGTGCAGCACTCTGCACTGTGTGTAGGACTGTACCTTTTGTGCAGCACTGTACCCTGTGTGCAACACTTTTCCCTGTGTGGAGGATTGTACCCTGTGTGGAGGACTGTACCCTGTGTGATGCACTGTATCCTGTGTGGAGTACTGTACCCTGTGTTCAGCACTGTACCCTGTGTGCATCACTATACACTGTGTGCAACACTGTACCCTGTGACGAGGACTGTCCCCTGTGTGGTCCACTGTATCTTGTGTGGAGGACTGTATCCAGTTTGTAGAACTGTGTGCTGTGTGGAGTACTGTACCCTGTGTGGAGCTCTGTACCCTGTGTGCAGCACTGTGCCCTTTGTGCAGCACTGTAACCTGTGTGCAGCACTCTACCCTGTGTGGAGCACTGTACCCTGTGTGGAGTACTGTACCCTGTGTGCAGCACTGTACCCTTTGTGCAGCACTGTACCCTGTGTGGAGGACTGTACCCTGTGTGCAACACTGTACCCTGTGTGGAGCACTGTACCCTGTATGCAGCACTGTACCCTGTGTGGAGGACTGTACCCTCTGTGGAACACTGTACCTGTGTGCAGCACTGTACCCTGTGTGTAGGACTGTACCTTGTGTGCACCACTGTACCCTGTGTGCAACACTTTATCCTGTGTGGAGGATTGTACCCTGTGTGGAGGACTGTACCCTGTGTGGAGCACTGTACCCTGTGTGGAGGACTGTACCCTGTGTGGAGGACTGTACCCTGTGTGCAACACTGTACCCTGTGTGGAGCACTGTACATTGTGTGGTGGAAAGTACCCTGTGTGCAGCACTCTACCCTATGTTCAGCACTGTACCCAGTGTGGAACACTGTACCCAGAGTGGAGCACTGTACCCTATGTGTAGCTCTGTACCCTGTGTGGATCACTGTACCCTGTGTTCAGCACTGTACCCTGTGTCGAGCAATGTACCTTGTGTGCAGCACTGTACCTTGTGTTGTGGATTGTGCCCTGTGTGCAGCACTGTACCCTGTGTGGAGGACAGTACCCTGTGTGCAGCACTCTACCCTGTGTAGAGGACAGTACCCTGTGTGCAGCACTCTACCCTGTGTGGAGCACTGTACCCAGTGTGGAGCACTGTACCCTATGTGCAGCACTGTATCCTGTGTGGAGCACTGTAACCTGTGTGGAGCACTGTACCCTGTGTGGAGGTCTGTCCCCTGTGTGCCGCAATGTACCCTGTGTGGAGGACTGTACCCTGTGTACAACACTGTACCCTATGTGGAGCACTGTACCCTGTGTGCAGCACTGTATCCTGTGTGCAGCACTGTAAGCTGTGTGGAGGACTGTACCCTGTGTGGAGGTCTGTCCCCTGTGTGCAGCACTGTACCCTGTGTAGAGGACAGTACCCTGTGTGCAGCACTCTACCCTGTGTGGAGCACTGTACCCAGTGTGGAGCACTGTATCCTATGTGCAGCACTGTATCCTGTGTGGAGCACTGTAACCTGTGTGGAGGACTGTACCCTGAGTGGAGGTCTGTCCCCTGTGTGCAGCAATGTACCTTGTGTGGAGGACTGTACCCTGTGTGCAACGCTGTACCCTATGTGGAGCACTGTACACTGTGTGCAGCACTCTAGCCCGTGTGGCGCACTGTACACTGTGTGCAGCACTCTAGCCCGTGTGGAGCACTGTACACTGTGTGCAGCACGGTACCCTGTGTCGAGCACTGTAACCTGTGTGCAGCACTGTACCCTGTGTTGTGGACTATACCCTGTGTGCAGCACTGTACCTTGTGTTGTGGATTGTACCCTGTGTGGAGCACTGTACCCTGTGTCGAGCCCTGTACCCTGTGTGGAGCACTTTACCCTGTGTGCAGCACTGTACCCCTTGTCCAGCACTGTACACTGTGTGCAGGACTGTACCCCGTGTGGAGGACCGTACCCTGTGTGCAACACTGTACCCTGTGTGTAAGACTGTACCTTTTGTGCAGCACTGTACCCTGTGTGGAGCACTGTACCCTGTGTGGAGCACTATACCTTGTGTTGTGGATTGTGCCCTGTGTGGAGCACTGTACCCTGTGTGGAGACCTGTACACTGTGTGTAGCACTGTATCCTGGGTGCTGCACTGTATCCGGTGTGGAGTACTTTACCCTGTGTGGAGCACTGTACCCTGTGTGGAGCACTTTGCCCTGTGAGGAGCACTGTACCCTGTGTGTAGGACTGTACCCTGTGTGGAGCACTGTACCCTGTGTAGAGCCCTGTACACTGTGTGTAGCACTGTATCCTGGGTGCTGCACTGTATCCGGTGTGGAGTACTTTACACTGTGTGGAGCACTGTACCCTGTGTGGAGCACTTTGCCCTGTGAGGAGAACTGTACCCTGTGTGTAGGACTGTACCCTGTGTGCAGCACTGTACCCTGTGTGGAGCACTGTACCCTGTGTGGAGCACTTTGCCCTGTGAGGAGCACTGTATCCTGTGTGTAGGACTGTACCCTGTGTGCAGCACTGTACCCTGTGTGGAGCACTGTACCCTGTGTGTAGGACTGTATCCTGTGTGCAACACTGTTGCCTGTGTCGAGGATTGTACCCTGTGTGGAGGACTGTACCCTGTGTGGAGGACTTTATCATGTGTGGAGCACTGTATCCTGTGTGGAGCACTGTACCCTGTGTGTAGCTCTGTACACTGTGTGAGCTCTGTACCCTGTTTGGATCGCTGTACGCTGTGTTGTGGACTATGCCCTGTGTGCAGCACTGTACCTTGTGTCATGGATTGTACCCTGTGTGGAGCACTGTACCCTGTGTGGAGCCCTGTACACTGTGTGTAGCACTGTATCCTGTGTGGAGCGTTGTACCCTGTGTGCTGTACTGTACCCTGTGTGGAGTACTGTACCCTGTGTGCAGCACTGTACATTGTGTGGTGGACAGTACCCTGTGTGCAGCACCCTACCCTGTGTTCAGCACTGTACCCAGTGTGGAGCACTGTACCCTATGTGCAGCACTGTATCCTGTGTGGAGCACTATAACCTGTGTGGAGGACTGTACCCTGTGTGGAGGTCTGTCCCCAGTGTGCAGCAATCTACCCTGTGTGGAGGACTGTACCCTGTGTGCAACACTGTACCCTATGTGGAGCACTGTACCCTGTGTGCAGGACTTTATCCTGTGTGGAGCACTGTAACCTGTGTGGAGCACTGTAATCTGTGTGTAGGTCTGTACCCTGTGTGCAGCACTGTACCCTGTGTGGAGCACTGTACCCTGTGCGCAGCACTGTACCCTGTGTGGAGGACTGTACCACGTGTGCAGCACACTACCATGTGTGGAGAACTGAACCCTATGTGGAGCACTGTACGCTGTGTGCAGCACTCTATCCCGTGTGGAGCACTGTAACCTGTGTGGAGCACTGTATCCTGTGTGGAGCACTGTACCCTGTGTGCAGCACTGTACCCTGTGTTGTGGACTATACCCTGTGTGCAGCACTGTACCTTGTGTTGTGGATTGTACCCTGTGTGGAGCACTGCACCCTGTGTGGAGCCCTGTACACTGTGTGTAGCACTGTACCCTGTGTGCAGCACTGTACCCTGTGTGCAGCACTGTACCCTGTGTTGTGGACTATACCCTGTGTGCAGCACTGTACCTTGTGTTGTGGATTGTACCCTATGTGGAGCACTGTACCCTGTGTGGAGCCCTGTACACTGTGTGTAGCACTGTACCCTGTGTGGAGCATTGTACCCTGTGTGGAGCACTCTACCCTTGTGGAGTACTGTACCCTGTGTGCAGCACTGTACATTGTGTGGTGGAAAGTACCCTGTGTGCAGCACTGTACCCAGTGTGGAGCACTGTACCCAATGTGGAGCACTGTACCCTATGTGTAGCTCTGTACCCTGTGTGGATCACTGTACCCTGTGTTCAGCACTGTACCCTGTGTCGAGCAATGTACCTTGTGTGCAGCACTGTACCTTGTGTTGTGGATTGTGCCCTGTGTGCAGCACTGTACGCTGTGTGGAGGACAGTACCCTGTGTGCAGCACTGTACCCTGTGTGGAGGACAGTACCCTGTGTGCAGCACTCTACCCTGTGTGGAGCACTGTACCCAGTGTGGAGCACTGTACCCTATGTGCAGCACTGTATCCTGGGTGGAGCACTGTAACCTGTGTGGAGCACTGTACCCTGTGTGGAGGTCTGTCCCCTGTGTGCAGCAATGTACCCTGTGTGGAGGACTGTACCCTGTGTGCAACACGGTACCCTATGTGGAGCACTGTACCCTGTGTGCAGCACTGTATCCTGTGTGCAGCACTGTAACCTGTGTGGAGGTCTGTACCCTGTGTGGAGGACAGTACCCCGTGTGCAGCACTCTACCCTGTGTGGAGCACTGTACCCAGTATGGAACACTGCACCCTATGTGGAGCACTGTATCCTGTGTGCAGCGCTGTATCCTGTGTGCAGCACTGTAACCTGTGTGGAGGACTGTACCCTGAGTGGAGGTCTGTCCCCTGTGTGCAGCAATGTACATTGTGTGGAGGACTGTACCCTGTGTGCAACGCTGTACCCAATGTGGAGCACTGTACACTGTGTGCAGCACTCTAGCCCGTGTGGAGCACTGTACACTGTGTGCAGCACGGTACCCTGTGTCAAGCACTGTACCCTGTGTGCAGCACTGTACCTTGTGTTGTGGACTATACCCTGTGTGCAGCACTGTACCTTGTGTCGTGGATTGTACCTTGTGTGGAGCACTGTACCCAGTGTGGAGCACTGTACCCTGTGTGCAGCACTGTCCCTTGTGTTGTGGATTGTACCCTGTGTGGAGCACTGTACCCTGTGTCGAGCCCTGTACCCTGTGTGGAGCACTTTACCCTGTGTGCAGCACTGTACCCTTTGTGCAGCACTGTACACTGTGTGCAGGACTGTACCCCGTGTGGAGGACGGTACCCTGTGTGCAACACTATACCCTGTGTGTAAGACTGTACCTTTTGTGCAGCACTGTACCCTGTGTGGAGCACTGTACCCTGTGTGGAGCACTATACCTTGTGTTGTGGATTGTGCCCTGTGTGGAGCACTGTACCCTGTGTGGAGACCTGTACACTGTGTGTAGCACTGTATCCTGTGTGGAGCACTGTACCCTGTGTGGAGCACTATACCTTGTGTTGTGGATTGTGCCCTGTGTGGAGCACTGTACCCTGTGTGGAGACCTGTACACTGTGTGTAGCACTGTATCCTGGGTGCTGCACTGTATCCGGTGTGGAGTAATTACCCTGTGTGGAGCACTGTACCCTGTGTGGAGCACTTTGCCCTGTGAGGAGCACTGTAACCTGTGTGTAGGACTGTACCCTGTGTGGAGCACTGTACCCTGTGTGGAGCACTGTATCCTGGGTGCTGCACTGTATCCGGTGTGGAGTACTTTACACTGTGTGGAGCACTGTACCCTGTGTGGAGCACTTTGCCCTGTGAGGAGAACTGTACCCTGTGTGTAGGACTGTACCCTGTGTGCAGAACTGTACCCTGTGTGAAGCACTGTACCCTGTGAGGAGCACTGTACCCTGTGTGTAGGACTGTACCCTGTGTGCAGAACTGTACCCTGTGTGGAACACTGTACCCTGTGTGGAGCACTTTGCCCTGTGAGGAGCACTGTATCCTGTGTGTAGGACTGTACCCTGTGTGCAGCACTGTACCCTGTGTGGAGCACTTTACCCTGTGTGGAGCACTGTACCCTGTGTGTAGGACTGTACCCTGTGTGCAACACTGTTGCCTGTGTCGAGGATTGTACCCTGTGTCGAGGATTGTACCCTGTGTGGAGCATTGTATCCTGTGTGGAGCACTGTACCCTGTGTGGAGTACTGTACCCTGTGTGCAGCACTGTACCCTTTGTGCAGCACTGTACCCTGTGTGGAGGACTGTACCCTGTGTGCAACACTGTACCCTGTGTGGAGCACTGTACCCTGTATGCAGCACTGTACCCTGCGTGGAGGACTGTACCCTGTGTGCAACACTGTACCCTGTGTGGAACACTGTAACCTGTGTGCAGCACTGTACCCTGTGTGTAGGACTGTACCTTGTGTGCACCACTGTACCCTGTGTGCAACACTTTATCCTGTGTGGAGGATTGTACCCTGTGTGGAGGACTGTACCCTGTGTGGAGCACTGTACCCTGTGTGGAGGACAATACCCTGTGTGGAGGACTGTACCCTGTGTGCAACACTGTACCCTGTGTGGAGCACTGTACCCTGTGTGCAGCACTGTATCATGTGTGGAGGACTGTACCCTGTGTGCAACACTGTACCCTGTGTGCAGCACTGTACCCTGTGTGGAGCACTTTACCCTGTGTGGAGCACTGTACCCTGTGTGTAGGACTGTACACTGTGTGCAACACTGTTCCCTGTGTGGAGGATTGTATCCTGTGTGGAGGACTGTACCCTGTGTGGAGCACTGTACCGTTGTGTGGAGGACTTTATCCTGTGTGCAGCACTGTACACTGTGTGTAGGACCGTACCTTGTGTGCACCACTGTACCCTGTGTGCAACACTTTACCCTGTGTGGAGGATTGTACCCTGTGTGGAGGACTGTTCCCTGTGTGGAGCACTGTACTCTGTGTGATGCACTGTACCCTGTGTGGAGCACTTTACCCTGTGTGGAGCACTGTACCCTGTGTGTAGGACTGTACACTCTGTGCAACACTTTTCCCTGTGTGGAGGATTGTACCCTGTGTGGAGCACTGTACCCTGTGTGCAACACTGTACCCTGTGTGGAGCACTGTACCATTTGTGCAGCACTGTGCCCTGTGTTTAGGACTGTACCCCAAGTGGAGGACGGTACCCGGTGTGCAGCACTGCACCCTGTGTGGAGGACTGTACCCTGTGTGCAGCACTGTACCCTGTGTGTAGGACTGTACCTTGTGTGCACCACTGTACCCTGTGTGCAACACTTTACCCTGTGTGGAGGATTGTACCCTGTGTGGAGGACTGTTCCCTGTGTGGAGCACTGTACCCTGTGTGATGCTCAATATCTCAAGTGGAGGTCTGTATCCTGTGTGCTGCACTGTACCCTGCGTGGAGCACTTTACCCTGAGTGCAGCACTGTACCCTGTGTGTAGGACTGTACCCTGTGTGCAACACTGTACCCTCTGTGGTGCACTGTACCCTGTGTGCAGCACTGTACACTGTGTGCATCACTGTACACTGTGTGCAACACGTACCCTGTGTGGAGGATTGTAACCTGTGTGGAGGACTGTACCCTGTGTGGTGCACTGTACCCTGTGTGTAGCACTGTACCCTGTGTGGTGCACTGTATCTTGTGTGGAGGACTGTATCCTGTGTGGAGCACAGTGTCCTGTGTGGAGTACTGTACCCTGTGTGGAGCACTGTACCCTAGGTGGAGCACTGTACGCTGTGTGGAGGACTTTACCCAGTGTGGAGGATTGTACCCTGTGTGCAGCACTGTGCCCTGTGTGGAGCACTGTACCCTGTGTGGAGCACTGTAACCTGTGTACAACACTGTAACCTGTGTGGAGCACTGCACCCTGTTTGGATGACTGTACCCTGTGTGCAGCACTGTACCCTGTGTGGAGAACTGTACACTGTGTGCAACACTGTTCACTATGTGGAGCTCTGCAAACTGTGTGGAGCACTGTACCCTCTGTGAAGGACTGTATTCTGTGTGGAGCACTGTACCTTGTGTGGAGCAGTGTACCCTGTATGCAGCACTGCACCCTGTGTGGAGCACTCTGAACTGTGTGGAGCACTGTACCTTGTGTGGAGCAGTGTACCCTGTATGCAGCACTGCACCCTGTGTGGAGCACTCTGAACTGTGTGGAGCACTGTACTCTGTGTGGAGGATTTACCCTGTGTGGAGGACTGTACCCTGTGTGGAGCACTGTACCCTGTGTGCAGCACTGCACCCTGTGTGGAACACTCTGCACTGTGGGGAGGACTGTACCCTATGGGCATCACTGTAGCCTGTGTGGACCAGTGTAACCTGTGTGCAGCACAGTTCACTGTGTGGAGCTCTGCAAACTGTGTGGAACACTGTACGCTCTGTGCAGGACTGTATTCTGTGTGGAGCACTGTTCCCTGTGTGGAGCACTGTACCCTGTGTGGAGCACTGTAGCCTGTATGGAGCACTGTATCCTGTGTGGAGCACTGTATCCTGAGTGGAGCACTGTACTGTGTGTAGAGCACTGTATCCTGTGGGCAGCACTGTAACCTTTGTGAAGGACTGTACCCTGTGTGGAGCACTGTAACCTGTGTGGAGCACTGCATCCTGTGTGCAGCACTGTAAACTGTGTGTAGGACTGTACCCTGCTTGCAGCACTGTACCCTTTGTGCAGCACTGTACCCTGTGTGGAGGACTGTACCCCGTGTGGGGCACTGTACCCTGTGTGCAGCACTGTGCCCTTTGTGCAGCACTGTACCACTTGTGGAGTACTGTACACTGTGTGGAGGACTGTAGCACTTGTGGAGGACGGTACCCTGTGTGCAACACTGTACCCTGTGTGTAGGTCTGTACCCTGTGTGGAGCTCTGTACACTGTGTGGAGCACTGTACCCTGTGTTGTGGATGATACCCTGTGTGCAGCACTGTACCCTGTGTCGAGCACTATACACTGTGTATAGCACTGTATCCTGTGTGGAGCATTGTACCCTGTGTGCTGGACTGTACCCTGTGTGGAGCACTGTACCCTGTGTGCAGCACTGTACCCTGTGTGGAGCACTTTACCCTGTGTGGAGCACTGTACCCTGTGTGTAGGACTGTACACTCTGTGCAACACTTTTCCCTGTGTGGAGGATTGTACCCTGTGTGGAGCACTGTACCCTGTGTGCAACACTGTACCCTGTGTGGAGCATTGTACCATTTGTGCAGCACTGTGCCCTGTGTTTTGGACTGTACCCCAAGTGGAAGACGGTACCCGGTGTGCAGCACTGCACCCTGTGTGGAGGACTGTACCCTGAGTGCAATACTGTACCCTGTGTGGAGCACTGTACCCTGTGTGCAACACTTTTCCCTGTTTGGAGGATTGTACCCTGTGTGTAGGACTGTACCCTGTGTGCAATACTGTTCCCTGTGTGGAGCACTGTACCATTTGTGCAGCACTGTACCCTGTTTTTAGGACTGTACCCCATGTGGAGGACTGTACCCTGTGTGCAGCACTGTACCCTGTGTGGAGGATTGTACCCTGTGTGCAACACTGTACTCTGTGTGGAGCACTGTACCCTGTGTGCAGCACTGTACCCTGTGTGTAGGACTGTACCTTGTGTGCACCACTGTACCCTGTGAGCAACACTTTACACTGTGTGGAGGATTGTACCCTGTGTGGAGGACTGTACCCTGTGTGCAACACTGTACGCTGTGTGCAACACTGTACCCTGTGTGGAGCACTGTGCCCTGTGTGCAGCACTGTACCCTGTGTGCAGCACTGTACCCTGTGTGCAACACTTTACCCTGTGTGGAGGATTGTACCCTGTGTGGAGGACTGTTCCCTGTGTGGAGCACTGTACCCTGTGTGATGCTCAGTATCTCAAGTGGAGGTCTGTATCCTGTGTGCTGCACTGTACCCTGCGTGGAGCACTTTACCCTGAGTGCAGCACTGTACCCTGTGTGTAGGACTGTACCCTGTGTGCAACACTGTACCCTCTGTGGTGCACTGTACCCTGTGTGCAGCACTGTACACTGTGTGCATCACTGTACACTGTGTGCAACACGTACCCTGTGTGGAGGATTGTAACCTGTGTGGAGGACTGTACCCTGTGTGATGCACTGTACCCTGTGTGTAGCACTGTACCCTGTGTGGTGCACTGTATCTTGTGTGGAGGACTGTATCCTGTGTGGAGCACAGTGTCCTGTGTGGAGTACTGTACCCTGTGTGGAGCACTGTACCCTAGGTGGAGCACTGTACGCTGTGTGGAGGACTTTACCCAGTGTGGAGGATTGTACCCTGTGTGCAGCACTGTGCCCTGTGTGGAGCACTGTACCCTGTGTGGAGCACTGTAACCTGTGTACAACACTGTAACCTGTGTGGAGCACTGCACCCTGTTTGGATGACTGTACCCTGTGTGCAGCACTGTACCCTGTGTGGAGAACTGTACACTGTGTGCAACACTGTTCACTATGTGGAGCTCTGCAAACTGTGTGGAGCACTGTACCCTCTGTGAAGGACTGTATTCTGTGTGGAGCACTGTACCTTGTGTGGAGCAGTGTACCCTGTATGCAGCACTGCACCCTGTGTGGAGCACTCTGAACTGTGTGGAGCACTGTACTCTGTGTGGAGGATTTACCCTGTGTGGAGGACTGTACCCTGTGTGGAGCACTGTACCCTGTGTGCAGCACTGCACCCTGTGTGGAACACTCTGCACTGTGGGGAGGACTGTACCCTATGGGCATCACTGTAGCCTGTGTGGACCAGTGTAACCTGTGTGCAGCACAGTTCACTGTGTGGAGCTCTGCAAACTGTGTGGAACACTGTACGCTCTGTGCAGGACTGTATTCTGTGTGGAGCACTGTTCCCTGTGTGGAGCACTGTACCCTGTGTGGAGCACTGTAGCCTGTATGGAGCACTGTATCCTGTGTGGAGCACTGTATCCTGAGTGGAGCACTGTACTGTGTGTAGAGCACTGTATCCTGTGGGCAGCACTGTAACCTTTGTGAAGGACTGTACCCTGTGTGGAGCACTGTAACCTGTGTGGAGCACTGCATCCTGTGTGCAGCACTGTAAACTGTGTGTAGGACTGTACCCTGCTTGCAGCACTGTACCCTTTGTGCAGCACTGTACCCTGTGTGGAGGACTGTACCCCGTGTGGGGCACTGTACCCTGTGTGCAGCACTGTGCCCTTTGTGCAGCACTGTACCACTTGTGGAGTACTGTACACTGTGTGGAGGACTGTAGCACTTGTGGAGGACGGTACCCTGTGTGCAACACTGTACCCTGTGTGTAGGTCTGTACCCTGTGTGGAGCTCTGTACACTGTGTGGAGCACTGTACCCTGTGTTGTGGACGATACCCTGTGTGCAGCACTGTACCCTGTGTCGAGCACTATACACTGTGTATAGCACTGTATCCTGTGTGGAGCATTGTACCCTGTGTGCTGGACTGTACCCTGTGTGGAGCACTGTACCCTGTGTGCAGCACTGTACCCTGTGTGGAGCACTTTACCCTGTGTGGAGCACTGTACCCTGTGTGTAGGACTGTACACTCTGTGCAACACTTTTCCCTGTGTGGAGGATTGTACCCTGTGTGGAGCACTGTACCCTGTGTGCAACACTGTACCCTGTGTGGAGCATTGTACCATTTGTGCAGCACTGTGCCCTGTGTTTTGGACTGTACCCCAAGTGGAAGACGGTACCCGGTGTGCAGCACTGCACCCTGTGTGGAGGACTGTACCCTGAGTGCAATACTGTACCCTGTGTGGAGCACTGTACCCTGTGTGCAACACTTTTCCCTGTTTGGAGGATTGTACCCTGTGTGTAGGACTGTACCCTGTGTGCAATACTGTTCCCTGTGTGGAGCACTGTACCATTTGTGCAGCACTGTACCCTGTTTTTAGGACTGTACCCCATGTGGAGGACTGTACCCTGTGTGCAGCACTGTACCCTGTGTGGAGGATTGTACCCTGTGTTCAACACTGTACTCTGTGTGGAGCACTGTACCCTGTGTGCAGCACTGTACCCTGTGTGTAGGACTGTACCTTGTGTGCACCACTGTACCCTGTGAGCAACACTTTACACTGTGTGGAGGATTGTACCCTGTGTGGAGGACTGTACCCTGTGTGCAACACTGTACGCTGTGTGCAACACTGTACCCTGTGTGGAGCACTGTGCCCTGTGTGCAGCACTGTACCCTGTGTGGAGGACTGTACCCTGTGTGCAACAATGTACGCTGTGTGGAACACTGTACCCTGTGTGGAGCACTGTGCCCTGTGTGCAACAATGTACCCTGTGAGGAACACTTTACACTGTGTGGAGGATTGTACCCTGTGTGGAGGACTGTACCCTGTGTGGAGCACTGTAACCTGTGTGGAGCACTGTATCCTGTGTGCAGCACTGTACCCTGTGTGGAGCACGGTAACCTGTGTGGAGGACGGTACCCTGTGTGGAGGTCTGTCCCCTGTGGGCAGCACTGTACCCTGTGTGCAGGACTGTACCCTGTGTGCAGCACTGTACACTTTGTGCAGCACTGTACCCTGTTTGGAGGACTGTACCCCATGTGGAGGATGGTACCCTGTGTGCAACACTGTACCCAGTGTGGAGCACTGTACCCTGTGTGCAGCACTCTGCACTGTGTGTAGGACTGTACATTTTGTGCAGCACTGTACCCTGTGTGCAACACTTTTCCCTGTGTGGAGGATTGTACCCTGTGTGGAGGACTGTACCCTGTGTGATGCACTGTATCCTGTGTGGAGTACTGTACCCTGTGTTCAGCACTGTACCCTGTGTGCATCACTATACACTGTGTGCAACACTGTACCCTGTGATGAGGACTGTCCCCTGTGTGGTCCACTGTATCTTGTGTGGAGGACTGTATCCAGTTTGTAGCACTGTGTGCTGTGTGGAGTACTGTACCCTGTGTGGAGCTCTGTACCCTGTGTGCAGCACTGTGCCCTTTGTGCAGCACTGTACCCTGTGTGCAGCACTCTACCCTGTGTGGAGCACTGTAACCTGTGTGGAGTACTGTACCCTGTGTGCAGCACTGTACCCTTTGTGCAGCACTGTACCCTGTGTGGAGGACTGTACCCTGTGTGCAACACTGTACCCTGTGTGGAGCACTGTACCCTGTATGCAGCACTGTACCCTGTGTGGAGGACTGTACCCTGTGTGCAACACTGTACCCTGTGTGGAACACTGTAACCTGTGTGCAGCACTGTACCCTGTGTGTAGGACTGTACCTTGTGTGCACCACTGTACCCTGTGTGCAACACTTTATCCTGTGTGGAGGATTGTACCCTGCGTGGAGGACTGTACCCTGTGTGGAGCACTGTACCCTGTGTGGAGGACTGTACCCTGTGTGGAGGACTGTACCCTGTGTGCAACACTGTACCCTGTGTAGAGCACTGTACCCTGTGTGCAGCACTGTATCATGTGTGGAGGACTGTACCCTGTGTGGAACACTGTACCCTGTGTGCAGCACTGTACCCTGTGTGGAGCACTTTACCCTGTGTGGAGCACTGTACCCTGTGTGCAGCACTGCACCCTGTGTGGAACACTCTGCACTGTGGGGAGGACTGTACCCTATGGGCATCACTGTAGCCTGTGTGGACCATTGTAACCTGTGTGCAGCACAGTTCACTGTGTGGAGCTCTGCAAACTGTGTGGAGCACTGTACGCTCTGTGCAGGACTGTATTCTGTGTGGAGCACTGTTCCCTGTGTGGAGCACTGTACCCTGTGTGGAGCACTGTAGCCTGTATGGAGCACTGTATCCTGTGTGGAGCACTGTATCCTGAGTGGAGCACTGTACTGTGTGTAGAGCACTGTATCCTGTGGGCAGCACTATAACCTTTGTGAAGGACTGTACCCTGTGTGGAGCACTGTAACCTGTGTGGAGCACTGCATCCTGTGTGCAGCACTGTAAACTGTGTGTAGGACTGTACTTTGCTTGCAGCACTGTACCCTTTGTGCAGCACTGTACCCTGTGTGGAGGACTGTACCCCGTGTGGGGCACTGTACCCTGTGTGCAGCACTGTGCCCTTTGTGCAGCACTGTACCACTTGTGGAGTACTGTACACTGTGTGGAGGACTGTAGCACTTGTGGAGGACGGTACCCTGTGTGCAACACTGTACCCTGTGTGTAGGTCTGTACCCTGTGTGGAGCTCTGTACACTGTGTGGAGCACTGTACCCTGTGTTGTGGACTATACCCTGTGTGCAGCACTGTACCCTGTGTCGAGCACTATACACTGTGTATAGCACTGTATCCTGTGTGGAGCATTGTACCCTGTGTGCTGGACTGTACCCTGTGTGGAGCACTGTACCCTGTGTGCAGCACTGTACCCTGTGTGGAGCACTGTACCCTGTGCGCAGCACTGTACCCTGTGTGGAGGACTGTACCACGTGTGCAGCACACTACCATGTGTGGAGAACTGAACCCTATGTGGAGCACTGTACGCTGTGTGCAGCACTCTATCCCGTGTGGTGCACTGTAACCTGTGTGGAGCACTGTACCCTGTGTGGAGCACTGTACCCTGTGTGCAGCACTGTACCCTGTGTTGTGGACTATACCCTGTGTGCAGCACTGTACCTTGTGTTGTGGATTGTACCCTGTGTGGAGCACTGCACCCTGTGTGGAGCCCTGTACACTGTGTGTAGCACTGTACCCTGTGTGCAGCACTGTACCCTGTGTGCAGCACTGTACCCTGTGTTGTGGACTATACCCTGTGTGCAGCACTGTACCTTGTGTTGTGGATTGTACCCTATGTGGAGCACTGTACCCTGTGTGGAGCCCTGTACACTGTGTGTAGCACTGTACCCTGTGTGGAGCTTTGTACCCTGTGTGGAGCACTCTACCCTTGTGGAGTACTGTACCCTGTGTGCAGCACTGTACATTGTGTGGTGGAAAGTACCCTGTGTGCAGCACTCTACCCTATGTTCAGCACTGTACCCAATGTGGAGCACTGTACCCAGTGTGGAGCACTGTACCCTATGTGTAGCTCTGTACCCTGTGTGGATCACTGTACCCTGTGTTCAGCACTGTACCCTGTGTCGAGCAATGTACCTTGTGTGCAGCACTGTACCTTGTGTTGTGGATTGTGCCCTGTGTGCAGCACTGTACCCTGTGTCGAGGACAGTACCCTGTGTGCAGCACTGTACCCTGTGTAGAGGACAGTACCCTGTGTGCAGCACTCTACCCTGTGTGGAGCACTGTACCCAGTGTGGAGCACTGTACCCTATGTGCAGCACTGTATCCTGTGTGGAGCACTGTAACCTGTGTGGAGCACTGTACCCTGTGTGGAGGTCTGTCCCCTGTGTGCAGCAATGTACCCTGTGTGGAGGACTGTACCCTGTGTGCAACACTGTACCCTATGTGGAGCACTGTACCCTGTGTGCAGCACTGTATCCTGTGTGCAGCACTGTAAGCTGTGTGGAGGACTGTACCCTGTGTGGAGGTCTGTCCCCTGTGTGCAGCACTGTACCCTGTGTAGAGGACAGTACCCCGTGTGCAGCACTCTACCCTGTGTGGAGCACTGTACCCAGTGTGGAGCACTGTATCCTATGTGCAGCACTGTATCCTGTGTGCAGCACTGTAACCTGTGTGGAGGACTGTACCCTGAGTGGAGGTCTGTCCCCTGTGTGCAGCAATGTACCTTGTGTGGAGGACTGTACCCTGTGTGCAACGCTGTACCCTATGTGGAGCACTGTACACTGTGTGCAGCACTCTAGCCCGTGTGGCGCACTGTACACTGTGTGCAGCACTCTAGCCCGTGTGGAGCACTGTACACTGTGTGCAGCACGGTACCCTGTGTCGAGCACTGTACCCTGTGTGCAGCACTGTACCCTGTGTTGTGGACTATACCCTGTGTGGAGCACTGTACCCTGTGTCGAGCCCTGTACCCTGTGTGGAGCACTTTACCCTGTGTGCAGCACTGTACCCTTTGTCCAGCACTGTACACTGTGTGCAGGACTGTACCCCGTGTGGAGGACGGTACCCTGTGTGCAACACTGTACCCTGTGTGTAAGACTGTACCTTTTGTGCAGCACTGTACCCTGTGTGGAGCACTGTACCCTGTGTGGAGCACTATACCTTGTGTTGTGGATTGTGCCCTGTGTGGAGCACTGTACCCTGTGTGGAGACCTGTACACTGTGTGTAGCACTGTATCCTGGGTGCTGCACTGTATCCGGTGTGGAGTACTTTACCCTGTGTGGAGCACTGTACCCTGTGTGGAGCACTTTGCCCTGTGAGGAGCACTGTACCCTGTGTGTAGGACTGTACCCTGTGTGGAGCACTGTACCCTGTGTAGAGCCCTGTACACTGTGTGTAGCACTGTATCCTGGGTGCTGCACTGTATCCGGTGTGGAGTACTTTACACTGTGTGGAGCACTGTACCCTGTGTGGAGCACTTTGCCCTGTGAGGAGAACTGTACCCTGTGTGTAGGACTGTACCCTGTGTGCAGAACTGTACCCTGTGTGGAGCACTGTACCCTGTGTGGAGCACTTTGCCCTGTGAGGAGCACTGTATCCTGTGTGTAGGACTGTACCCTGTGTGCAGCACTGTACCCTGTGTGGAGCACTGTACCCTGTGTGTAGGACTGTATCCTGTGTGCAACACTGTTGCCTGTGTCGAGGATTGTACCCTGTGTGGAGGACTGTACCCTGTGTGGAGGACTGTACCCTGTGTGGAGCACTGTACCCTGTGTGTAGCTCTGTACACTGTGTGAGCTCTGTACCCTGTTTGGATCGCTGTACGCTGTGTTGTGGACTATGCCCTGTGTGCAGCACTGTACCTTGTGTCGTGGATTGTACCCTGTGTGGAGCACTGTACCCTGTGTGGAGCCCTGTACACTGTGTGTAGCACTGTATCCTGTGTGGAGCGTTGTACCCTGTGTGCTGTACTGTACCCTGTGTGGAGTACTGTACCCTGTGTGCAGCACTGTACATTGTGTGGTGGACAGTACTCTGTGTGCAGCACCCTACCCTGTTTTCAGCACTGTACCCAGTGTGGAGCACTGTACCCTATGTGCTGCACTGTATCCTGTGTGGAGCACTATAACCTGTGTGGAGGACTGTACCCTGTGTGGAGGTCTGTCCCCAGTGTGCAGCAATCTACCCTGTGTGGAGGACTGTACCCTGTGTGCAACACTGTACCCTATGTGGAGCACTGTACCCTGTGTGCAGGACTTTATCCTGTGTGGAGCACTGTAACCTGTGTGGAGCACTGTAACCTGTGTGTAGGTCTGTACCCTGTGTGCAGCACTGTACCCTGTGTGGAGCACTGTACCCTGTGCGCAGCACTGTACCCTGTGTGGAGGACTGTACCACGTGTGCAGCACACTACCATGTGTGGAGAACTGAACCCTATGTGGAGCACTGTATGCTGTGTGCAGCACTCTATCCCGTGTGGAGCACTGTAACCTGTGTGGAGCACTGTACCCTGTGTGGAGCACTGTACCCTGTGTGCAGCACTGTACCCTGTGTTGTGGACTATACCCTGTGTGCAGCACTGTACCTTGTGTTGTGGATTGTACCCTGTGTGGAGCACTGCACCCTGTGTGGAGCCCTGTACACTGTGTGTAGCACTGTACCCTGTGTGCAGCACTGTACCCTGTGTTGTGGACTATACCCTGTGTGCAGCACTGTACCTTGTGTTGTGGATTGTACCCTATGTGGAGCACTGTACCCTGTGTGGAGCCCTGTACACTGTGTGTAGCACTGTACCCTGTGTGGAGCATTGTACCCTGTGTGGAGCACTCTACCCTTGTGGAGTACTGTACCCTGTCTGCAGCACTGTACCCTGTGCGCAGCACTGTACCCTGTGTGGAGGACTGTACCACGTGTGCAGCACACTACCATGTGTGGAGAACTGAACCCTATGTGGAGCACTGTACGCTGTGTGCAGCACTCTATCCCGTGTGGAGCACTGTAACCTGTGTGGAGCACTGTACCCTGTGTGGAGCACTGTACCCTGTGTGCAGCACTGTACCCTGTGTTGTGGACTATACCCTGTGTGCAGCACTGTACCTTGTGTTGTGGATTGTACCCTGTGTGGAGCACTGCACCCTGTGTGGAGCCCTGTACACTGTGTGTAGCACTGTACCCTGTGTGCAGCACTGTACCCTGTGTGCAGCACTGTACCCTGTGTTGTGGACTATACCCTGTGTGCAGCACTGTACCTTGTGTTGTGGATTGTACCCTATGTGGAGCACTGTACCCTGTGTGGAGCCCTGTACACTGTGTGTAGCACTGTACCCTGTGTGCAGCATTGTACCCTGTGTGGAGCACTCTACCCTTGTGGAGTACTGTACCCTGTGTGGAGCACTGTACATTGTGTGGTGGAAAGTACCCTGTGTGCAGCACTGTACCCAGTGTGGAGCACTGTACCCAATGTGGAGCACTGTACCCTATGTGTAGCTCTGTACCCTGTGTGGATCACTGTACCCTGTGTTCAGCACTGTACCCTGTGTCGAGCAATGTACCTTGTGTGCAGCACTGTACCTTGTGTTGTGGATTGTGCCCTGTGTGCAGCACTGTACCCTGTGTGGAGGACAGTACCCTGTGTGCAGCACTGTACCCTGTGTGGAGGACAGTACCCTGTGTGCAGCACTCTACCCTGTGTGGAGCACTGTACCCAGTGTGGAGCACTGTACCCTATGTGCAGCACTGTATCCTGTGTGGAGCACTGTAACCTGTGTGGAGCACTGTACCCTGTGTGGAGGTATGTCCCCTGTGTGCAGCAATGTACCCTGTGTGGAGGACTGTACCCTGTGTGCAACACTGTACCCTATGTGGAGCACTGTACCCTGTGTGCAGCACTGTATCCTGTGTGCAGCACTGTAACCTGTGTGGAGGACTGTACCCTGTGTGGAGGACAGTACCCCGTGTGCAGCACTCTACCCTGTGTGGAGCACTGTACCCAGTATGGAACACTGCACCCTATGTGGAGCACTGTATCCTGTGTGCAGCACTGTATCCTGTGTGCAGCACTGTAACCTGTGTGGAGGACTGTACCCTGAGTGGAGGTCTGTCCCCTGTGTGCAGCAATGTACCTTGTGTGGAGGACTGTACCCTGTGTGCAACGCTGTACCCTATGTGGAGCACTGTACACTGTGTGCAGCACTCTAGCCCGTGTGGAGCACTGTACACTGTGTGCAGCACGGTACCCTGTGTCAAGCACTGTACCCTGTGTGCAGCACTGTACCTTGTGTTGTGGACTATACCCTGTGTGCAGCACTGTACCTTGTGTCGTGGATTGTACCTTGTGTGGAGCACTGTACCCAGTGTGGAGCACTGTACCCTGTGTGTAGCACTGTACCTTGTGTTGTGGATTGTACCCTGTGTGGAGCACTGTACCCTGTGTCGAGCCCTGTACCCTGTGTGGAGCACTTTACCCTGTGTGCAGCACTGTACCCTTTGTGCAGCACTGTATACTGTGTGCAGGACTGTACCCCGTGTGGAGGACGGTACCCTGTGTGCAACACTGTACCCTGTGTGTAAGACTGTACCTTTTGTGCAGCACTGTACCCTGTGTGGAGCACTGTACCCTGTGTGGAGCACTATACCTTGTGTTGTGGATTGTGCCCTGTGTGGAGCACTGTACCCTGTGTGGAGACCTGTACACTGTGTGTAGCACTGTATCCTGGGTGCTGCACTGTATCCGGTGTGGAGTAATTACCCTGTGTGGAGCACTGTACCCTGTGTGGAGCACTTTGCCCTGTGAGGAGCACTGTAACCTGTGTGTAGGACTGTACCCTGTGTGGAGCACTGTACCCTGTGTGGAGCCCTGTACACTGTGTGTAGCACTGTATCCTGGGTGCTGCACTGTATCCGGTGTGGAGTACTTTACACTGTGTGGAGCACTGTACCCTGTGTGGAGCACTTTGCCCTGTGAGGAGAACTGTACCCTGTGTGTAGGACTGTACCCTGTGTGCAGAACTGTACCCTGTGTGAAGCACTGTACCCTGTGTGGAGCACTTTGCCCTGTGAGGAGCACTGTACCCTGTGTGTAGGACTGTACCCTGTGTGCAGAACTGTACCCTGTGTGGAACACTGTACCCTGTGTGGAGCACTTTGCCCTGTGAGGAGCACTGTATCCTGTGTGTAGGACTGTACCCTGTGTGCAGCACTGTACCCTGTGTGGAGCACTTTACCCTGTGTGGAGCACTGTACCCTGTGTGTAGGACTGTACCCTGTGTGCAACACTGTTGCCTGTGTCGAGGATTGTACCCTGTGTGGAGGACTGTACCCTGTGTGGAGCACTGTACCCTGTGTGTAGCTCTGTACACTGTGTGAGCTCTGTACCCTGTGTGGATCACTGTACCTTGTGTTGTGGACTATGCCCTGTGTGCAGCACTGTACCTTGTGTCGTGGATTGTACCCTTTGTGTAGCACTGTACCTTGTGTCGTGGATTGTACCCTGTGTGGAGCACTGTACCCTGTGTGGAGCCCTGTACACTGTGTGTAGCACTGTATCCTGTGTGGAGCATTGTACCCTGTGTGCTGCACGGTACCCTGTGTGGAGTACTGTACCCTGTGTGCAGCTCTGTACATTGTGTGGTGGACAGTACCCTGTGTGCAGCACTCTACCCTGTGTTCAGCACTGTACCCAGTGTGGAGCACTGTACCCTATGTGCAGCACTGTATCCTGTGTGGAGCACTATAACCTGTGTGGAGGACTGTACCCTGTGTGGAGGTCTGTCCCCAGTGTGCAGCAATGTACCCTGTGTGGAGGACTGTACCCTGTGTGCAACACTGTACCCTATGTGGAGCACTGTACCCTGTGTGCAGGACTTTATCCTGTGTGGAGCACTGTATCCTGTGTGGAGCACTGTACCCTGTGTGTAGCTCTGTACCCTGTGTGGAGCTTTGTACCCTGTGTGTAGCTCTGTACCCTGTGTGGATCACTGTACCCTGTGTGCAGCACTGTACCCTGTGTCGAGTACTGTACCCTGTGTGCAGCACTGTACCCTGTGTTGTGGACTATACCCTGTGTGCAGCATTGTACCCTGTGTCGAGGACTGTACCCTGTGTGCAGCACTGTACCTTGCGTTGTGGATTGTACCCTGTGTGGAGCACTGTATCCTGTGTGGAGCATTGTACCCTGTGTGCAGCACTGTACCCTGTGTGGAGGACTGTACCACGTGTGCAGCACACTACCCTGTGTGGACCACTGTACCCTATGTGGAGCACTGTACACTGTGCGCAGCACTCTATCCCGTGTGGAGCACTGTAACATGTGTTGTGGACTATACCCTGTGTGCAGCACTGTACCTTGTGTTGTGGATTATACCCTGTGTGGAGCACTGTACACTGTGTGGAGCACTTTGCCCTGTACACTGTTTGTAGCACTGTATCCTGTGTGGAGCATTGTACCCTGTGTGCTGCACTTTACCCTGTGTGGAGTACTGTACCCTGTGTGCAGCACTGTACCCTGTGTGGGGGACAGTGCCCCGTGTGCAGCACTCTACCCTGTGTGGAGCACTGTACCCAGTGTGGAGCACTGTACCCTATGTGCAGAACTGTATCCTGTGTGGAGCGCTGTAACCTGTGTGGAGGACTGTACCCTGTGTGGAGATCTGTCCCCTGTGTGCAGCAATGTACCCTGTGTGGAGTACGGTACACTGTGTGGAGGACTGTACCACTTGTGGAGGACTGTACCCTGTGTGCAACACTGTACCCTATGTGGAGCACTGTACCCTATGTGGAGCACTGTACCCTGTGTGCAGCACTGTATCCTGTGTGCAGCACTGTAACCTGTGTGGAGGACTGTACCCTGTGTGCAGCACTGTACCCTGTGTAGAGGACAGTACACTGTGTGCAGCACTGTACCCTGTGTGGAGCACTGTACCCAGTGTGGAGTACTGCACCCTATGTGCAGCACTGTACCCTGTGTGGAGGACTGTACCACGTGTGCAACACTCTACCATGTGTGGAGAACTGTACCCTATGTGGAGCACTGTACGCTGTGTGCAGCACTCTATCCCGTGTGGAGCACTGTAACCTGTGTGGAGCACTGTACCCTGTGTGCAGCTCTGTACCCTGTGTCGAGCACTCTACCCTGTGTGCAGCACTGTACCGCGTGTTGTGGACTATACCATGTGTGCAGCAAGTACCTTGTGTGGAGCACTGTACCCTGTGTGGAGCCCTGTACACTGTGTGTAGCACTGTATCCTGTGTGCTGCACTGTATCCGGTGTGGAGTACTTTACACTGTGTGGAGCAATGTACCCTGTGTGGAGCACTTTGCCCTGTGAGGAGCACTGTACCCTGTGTGTAGGACTGTACCCTGTGTGCAGAACTGTACCCTGTGTGGAGCACTGTACCCTGTGTGGAGCACTTTGCCCTGTGAGGAGCACTGTTCCCTGTGTGTAGGACTGTACCCTGTGTGCAGCACTGTACACTGTGTGGAGCACTGTACCCTGTGTGGAGCACTTTGCCCTGTGAGGAGCACTGTACCCTGTGTGTAGGACTGTACCCTGTGTGCAGCACTGTACCCTGTGTGGAGCACTTTACCCTGTGTGGAGCACTGTACCCTGTGTGTAGGACTGTACCCTGTGTGCAACACTGTTGCCTGTGTTGAGGATTGTACCCTGTGTGGAGAACTGTACCCTGTGTGGAGGACTTTATTATGTGTGGAGCACTGTATCCTGTGTGGAGCACTGTACCCTGTGTGTAGCTCTGTACACTGTGTGAGCTCTGTACCCTGTGTGGATCACTGTACCCTGTGTGCAGCACTGTACCCTGTGTGGAGGACTGTACCATGTGTGCAGCACACTACCCTGTGTGGAGCACCGTACCCTATGTGGAGCACTGTACGCTGTGTGCAGCACTCTATCCCGTGTGGAGCACTGTAACCTGTGTGGAGCACTGTACCCTGTGTGCAGCACTGTACCCTGTGTTGTGGACTATACCCTGTGCGCAGCACTGTACCTTGTGTTGTGGATTGTACCCTGTGTGGAGCACTGTACCCTGTGTGGAGCATTGTACCCTGTGTGCTGCACTGTACCCTGTGTGGAGGACAGTACCCCGTGTGCAGCACTCTACCCTGTGTGGAGCACTGTACCCAGTGTGGAGCACTGTATCCTATGTGCAGCACTGTATCCTGTGTGGAGCACTGTAACCTGTGTGGAGAACTGTACCCTGTGTGGAGGTCTGTCCCCTGTGTGCAGCAATGTACCCTGTGTGCAGCACTGTGCCCTGTGTGCAACACTGTTCCCTATGTGGAGCACTGTACCTTGTGTGCAGCACTGTATCCTGTGTGCAGCACTGTAACCTGTGTGGAGGTCTGTCCCCTGTGTGCAGCACTGTACCCTGTGTAGAGGACAGTACACTGTGTGCAGCACTGTACCCTGTGTGGAGCACTGTACCCAGTGTGGAGCACTGCACCCTACGTGCAGCACTGTATCCTGTGTGGAGCACTGTAACCTGTGTGGAGGACTGTACCCTGAGTGGAGGTCTGTCCCCTGTGTGCAGCAATGTGCCCTGTGTGGAGGACTGTACCCTATGTGCAACGCTTTACCCTATGTGGAGCACTGCACCCTGTGTGTAGCACTCTAGCCCGTGTGGAGCACTGTACCCTGTGTGCAGCACTGTACCCTGTGTTGTGGACTATACCCTGTGTGCAGCACTGTACCTTGTGTTGTGGATTGTAGCCTGTGTGGAGCACTGTACCCTGTGTCGAGCCCTGTACCCTGTGTGGAGCACTTTACCCTGTGTGCAGCACTGTACCCTTTGTGCAGCACTGTACCCTGTGTGCAGGACTGTACCCCGTGTGGAGGACGGTACCCTGTGTGCAACACTGTACCCAGTGTGGAGCACTGTACCTGTGTGCAACACTGTACCCTGTGTGTAGGACTGTACCTTTTGTGCAGCACTGTACCCTGTGTGGAGCACTGTACCCTGTGTGGAGCCCTGTACACTGTGTGTAGCACTGTATCCTGGGTGCTGCACTGTATCTGGTGTGGAATACTTTACCCTGTGTGTAGCACTGTACCCTTTGTGCAGCACTGTACCCTGTGTGCAGGACTGTACCCCGTGTGGAGGACGGTACCCTGTGTGCAACACTGTACCCAGTGTGGAGCACTGTACCCTGTGTGCAACACTGTACCCTGTGTGTAGGACTGTACCTTTTGTGCAGCACTGTACCCTGTGTGGAGCACTGTACCCTGTGTGGAGCCCTGTACACTGTGTGTAGCACTGTATCCTGGGTGCTGCACTGTATCTGGTGTGGAATACTTTACCCTGTGTGGAGCACTGTATCCTGTGTGGAGCACTTTGCCCTGTGAGGTGCACTGTACCCTGTGTGTAGGACTGTACCCTGTGTGCAGCACTGTACCCTGTGTGGAGCACTTTTCCCTGTGTGGAGCACTGTACCCTGTGTGTAGGACTATGCCCTGTGTGCAACACTGTTGCCTGTGTGGAGGATTGTACCCTGTGTGGAGGACTGTACCCTGTGTGGAGGACTTTATCCTGTGTGGAGCACTGTATTCTGTATGGAGCACTGTATCCTGTGTGGAGCTCTGTACCCTGTGTGGATCACTGTACCCTGTTTCAAGCACTGTACCCTGTGTGCAGCACTGTACCTGGTGTTGTGGATTGTACCCTGTGTGGAGCACTGTATCCTGTGTGGAGCATTGTACCCTGTGTGCAGCACTGTACCCTGTTTCAAGCACTGTACACTCTGTGCAGTACTGTACCTTGTGTTGTGGATTGTACCCTGTGTGGAGCACTGTATCCTGTGTGGAGCATTGTACCCTGTGTGGAGGACTGTACCACGTGTGCAGCACACTACCCTGTGTGGAGCACTGTACCCTATGTGGAGCACTGTACCCTGTGTGCAGC
This sequence comes from Isurus oxyrinchus, assembly GCA_026770705.1. NCBI lineage: Eukaryota > Metazoa > Chordata > Chondrichthyes > Lamniformes > Lamnidae > Isurus > Isurus oxyrinchus. The sequence goes on along the minus strand of JANJGN010000007.1, from coordinate 7,168,639 downwards.
ACTGTACCCTGTGTTGTGGACTATACCCTGTGTGCAGCACTGTACCTTGTGTTGTGGATTGTACCCTGTGTGGAGCACTGTACCCTGTGTGGAGCCCTGTACACTGTGTGTAGCACTGTATCCTGTGTGGAGCATTGTACCCTGTGTGCTGCACTGTACCCTGTGTGGAGTACTGTACCCTGTGTGCAGCACTGTACCCTGTGTGGAGGAGAGTACCCTGTGTGCAGCACTGTACCCAGTGTGGAGCACTGTACCCTGTGTGCAGCACTCTATCCCGTGTGGAGCACTGCATCCTGTGTGGAGCATTGTACCCTGTGTGGAGGACTGTACCACGTGTGCAGCACACTACCCTGTGTGGAGCACTGTACCCTATGTGGAGCACTGTACCCTGTGTGCAGCACTGTACCCTGTGTGGAGGAGAGTACCCTGTGTGCAGCACTGTACCCAGTGTGGAGCACTGTACCCTGTGTGCAGCACTCTATCCCGTGTGGAGCACTGTATCCTGTGTGCAGCACTGTACCCTGTGTTGTGGGCTATATCCTGTGTGCAGTACTGTACCTTGTGTTGTGGATTGTACCCTGTGTGGAGCACTGTACCCTGTGTCGAGCCCTGTACCCTGTGTGGAGCACTTTACCCTGTGTGCAGGACTGTACCCCGTGTGGAGGACGGTACCCTGTGTGCAACACTGTATCCAGTGTGGAGCACTGTACCCTGTGTGCAACACTGTACCCTGTGTGTAGGACTGTACCTTTTGTGCAGCACTGTACCCTGTGTGGAGCACTGTACCCTGTGTGGAGCACTGTACCTTGTGTTGTGGATTGTGCCCTGTGTAGAGCACTGTACCCTGTGTGGAGCACTGTACCCTGTGTGGAGCACTGTACCTTGTGTTGTGGATTGTGCCCTGTGTGGAGCACTGTACCCTGTGTGGAGCACTGTACCCTGTGTGGAGCCCTGTACACTGTGTGTAGCACTTTACCCTGTGTGGAGCACTGTACCCTGTGTGGAGAACTGTACCCTGTGTGGAGCACTTTTCCCTGTGAGGAGCACGGTACCCTGTGTGTAGGACTATACCCTGTGTGCAAAACTGTTGCCTGTGTGGAGGATTGTACCCTGTGTGGAGGACTGTACCCTGTGTGGAGCACTGTATCCTGTATGGAGCACTGTACCCTGTGTGCAGCACTGTACCCTGTGTGCAGCACTGTACCCTGTTTCGAGCACTGTACCCTGTGTGCAGCACTGTACCCTGTGTGCAGCACTGTACCCTGTTTCGAGCACTGTACCCTGTGTGCAGCACTGTACCTTGTGTTGTGGATTGTACCCTGTGTGGAGCACTGTATCCTGTGCGGAGCATTGTACCCTGTGTGCAGCACTGTACCCTGTGTGGAGGACTGTACCACGTGTGCAGCACTGTACCTTGTGTTGTGGATTGTACCCTGTGTGGAGCACTGTACCCTATGTGGAGCACTGTCCGCTGTGTGCAGCACTCTATCCCGTGTGGAGCACTGTAACCTGTGTGGAGCACTGTACCCTGTGTGCAGCACTGTACCCTGTGTGGAGGAGAGTACCCTGTGTGCAGCACTGTACCCAGTGTGGAGCACTGTACCCTGTGTGCAGCACTCTATCCCGTGTGGAGCACTGTATCCTGTGTGCAGCACTGTACCCTGTGTTGTGGGCTATATCCTGTGTGCAGTACTGTACCTTGTGTTGTGGATTGTACCCTGTGTGGAGCACTGTACCCTGTGTCGAGCCCTGTACCCTGTGTGGAGCACTTTACCCTGTGTGCAGGACTGTACCCCGTGTGGAGGACGGTACCCTGTGTGCAACACTGTATCCAGTGTGGAGCACTGTACCCTGTGTGCAACACTGTACCCTGTGTGTAGGACTGTACCTTTTGTGCAGCACTGTACCCTGTGTGGAGCACTGTACCCTGTGTGGAGCACTGTACCTTGTGTTGTGGATTGTGCCCTGTGTAGAGCACTGTACCCTGTGTGGAGCACTGTACCCTGTGTGGAGCACTGTACCTTGTGTTGTGGATTGTGCCCTGTGTGGAGCACTGTACCCTGTGTGGAGCACTGTACCCTGTGTGGAGCCCTGTACACTGTGTGTAGCACTTTACCCTGTGTGGAGCACTGTACCCTGTGTGGAGAACTGTACCCTGTGTGGAGCACTTTTCCCTGTGAGGAGCACGGTACCCTGTGTGTAGGACTATACCCTGTGTGCAAAACTGTTGCCTGTGTGGAGGATTGTACCCTGTGTGGAGGACTGTACCCTGTGTGGAGCACTGTATCCTGTATGGAGCACTGTACCCTGTGTGCAGCACTGTACCCTGTGTGCAGCACTGTACCCTGTTTCGAGCACTGTACCCTGTGTGCAGCACTGTACCCTGTGTGCAGCACTGTACCCTGTTTCGAGCACTGTACCCTGTGTGCAGCACTGTACCTTGTGTTGTGGATTGTACCCTGTGTGGAGCACTGTATCCTGTGCGGAGCATTGTACCCTGTGTGCAGCACTGTACCCTGTGTGGAGGACTGTACCACGTGTGCAGCACTGTACCTTGTGTTGTGGATTGTACCCTGTGTGGAGCACTGTACCCTATGTGGAGCACTGTCCGCTGTGTGCAGCACTCTATCCCGTGTGGAGCACTGTAACCTGTGTGGAGCACTGTACCCTGTGTGCAGCACTGTACCCTGTGTTGTGGACTATACCCTGTGTGGAGGACAGTACCCCGTGTGCAGCACTCTACCCTGTGTGGAGCACTGTACCCAGTGTGGAGCACTGTATCCTATGTGCAGCACTGTATCCTGTGTGGAGCACTGTAACCTGTGTGGAGAACTTTACCCTGTGTGGAGGTCTGTCCCCTGTGTGCAGCAATGTACCCTGTGTGGAGCACTGTAACCTGTGTGGAGCACTGTACCCTGTGTCGAGCACTGTACCCTGTGTGCAGCACTGTATCCTGTGTTGTGGACTATACCCTGTGCGCAGCACTGTACCTTGTGTTGTGGATTGTACCCTGTGTGGAGCACTGTACCCTGTGTGGAGCATTGTACCCTGTGTGCTGCACTGTACCCTGTGTGGAGGACAGTACCCCGTGTGCAGCACTCTACCCTGTGTGGAGCACTGTACCCAGTGTGGAGCACTGTATCCTATGTGCAGCACTGTATCCTGTGTGGAGCACTGTAACCTGTGTGGAGGACTGTACCCTGTGTGGAGGTCTGTCCCCTGTGTGCAGCAATGTACCCTGTGTGGAGGACTGTACCCTGTGTGCAACACTGTTCCCTATGTGGAGCACTGTACCTTGTGTGCAGCACTGTATCCTGTGTGCAGCACTGTAACCTGTGTGGAGGACTGTACCCTGTGTGGAGGTCTGTCCCCTGTGTGCAGCACTGTACCCTGTGTGGAGGACTGTACCCTGTGTGCAGCACTCTACCCTGTGTGGAGCACTGTACCCAGTGTGGAGCACTGCACCCTATGTGCAGCACTGTATCCTGTGTGGAGCACTGTAACCTGTGTGGAGGACTGTACCCTGAGTGGAGGTCTGTCCCCTGTGTGCAGCAATGTACCCTGTGTGGAGTACTGTACCCTGTGTGCAGCTCTGTACATTGTGTGGTGGACAGTACCCTGTGTGCAGCACTGTACCCTGTGTGGAGGACTGTACCCTGTGTGCAGCACTCTACCCTGTGTGGAGCACTGTACCCAGTGTGGAGCACTGCACCCTATGTGCAGCACTGCATCCTGTGTGGAGCACTGTAACCTGTGTGGAGGACTGTACCCTGTGTGGAGGACTGTACCCTGTGTGCAACACTGTACCCTATGTGGAGCACTGTACCCTGTGTGCAGGACTTTATCCTGTGTGGAGCACTGTATCCTGTGTGGAGCACTGTACCCTGTGTGTGGCTCTGTACCCTGTGTGGAGCTTTGTACCCTGTGTGTAGCTCTGTACCCTGTGAGGATCACTGTACCCTGTGTGCAGCACTGTACCCTGTGTCGAGTACTGTACCCTGTGTGCAGCACTGTACCCTGTGTTGTGGACTATACCCTGTGTGCAGCACTGTACCCTGTGTCGAGGACTGTACCCTGTGTGCAGCACTGTACCTTGTGTTGTGGATTGTACCCTGTGTGGAGCACTGTATCCTGTGTGGAGCATTGTACCCTGTGTGCAGCACTGTACCCTGTGTGGAGGACTGTACCACGTGTGCAGCACACTACCCTGTGTGGACCACTGTACCCTATGTGGAGCACTGTACGCTGTGTGCAGCACTCTATCCCGTGTGGAGCACTGTAACATGTGTTGTGGACTATACCCTGTGCGCAGCACTGTACCTTGTGTTGTGGATTATACCCTGTGTGGAGCACTGTACCCTGTGTGGAGCACTTTGCCCTGTACACCGTTTGTAGCACTGTATCCTGTGTGGAGCATTGTACCCTGTGTGCTGCACTGTACCCTGTGTGGAGTACTGTACCCTGTGTGCAGCACTGTACCCTGTGTGGGGGACAGTGCCCCGTGTGCAGCACTCTACCCTGTGTGGAGCACTGTACCCAGTGTGGAGCACTGAACCCTATGTGCAGAACTGTATCCTGTGTGGAGCACTGTAACCTGTGTGGAGGACTGTACCCAGTGTGGAGATCTGTCCCCTGTGTGCAGCAATGTACCCTGTGTGGAGTACTGTACACTGTGTGGAGGACTGTACCACTTGTGGAGGACTGTACCCTGTGTGCAACACTGTACCCTATGTGGAGCACTGTACCCTGTGTGCAGCACTGTATCCTGTGTGCAGCACTGTAACCTGTGTGGAGGACTGTACCCTGTGTGCAGCACTGTACCCTGTGTAGAGGACAGTACACTGTGTGCAGCACTGTACCCTGTGTGGAGCACTGTACCCAGTGTGGAGTACTGCACCCTATGTGCAGCACTGTACCCTGTGTGGAGGACTGTACCACGTGTGCAGCACACTACCATGTGTGGAGAACTGTACCCTATGTGGAGCACTGTACGCTGTGTGCAGCACTCTATCCCGTGTGGAGCACTGTAACCTGTGTCGAGCACTCTACCCTGTGTGCAGCACTGTACCGCGTGTTGTGGACTATACCATGTGTGCAGCACTGTACCTTGTGTTGTGGATTGTGCCCTGTGTGGAGCACTGTAGCCTGTGTGGAGCCCTGTACACTGTGTGTAGCACTGTATCCTGTGTGCTGCACTGTATCCGGTGTGGAGTACTTTACACTGTGTGGAGCACTGTACCCTGTGTGGAGCACTTTGCCCTGTGAGGAGCACTGTACCCTGTGTGTAGGACTGTACTCTGTGTGCAGAACTGTACCCTGTGTGGAGCACTGTACCCTGTGTGGAGCACTTTGCCCTTTGAGGAGCACTGTTCCCTGTGTGTTGGACTGTACCCTGTGTGCAGCACTGTACACTGTGTGGAGCACTGTACCCTGTGTGGAGCACTTTGCCCTGTGAGGAGCACTGTACCCTGTGTGTAGGACTGTACCCTGTGTGCAGCACTGTACCCTGTGTGGAGCACTTTACCCTGTGTGGAGCACTGTACCCTGTGTGTAGGACTGTACCCTGTGTGCAACACTGTTGCCTGTGTTGAGGATTGTACCCTGTGTGGAGGACTGTACCCTGTGTGGAGGACTTTATCATGTGTGGAGCACTGTATCCTGTGTGGAGCACTGTACCCTGTGTGTAGCTCTGTACACTGTGTGAGCTCTGTACCCTGTGTGGATCACTGTACCCTGTGTGCAGCACTGTACCCTGTGTGGAGGACTGTACCATGTGTGCAGCACACTACCCTGTGTGGAGCACCATACCCTATGTGGAGCACTGTACGCTGTGTGCAGCACTCTATCCCGTGTGGAGCACTGTAACCTGTGTGGAGCACTGTACCCTGTGTGCAGCACTGTACCCTGTGTTGTGGACTATACCCTGTGCGCAGCACTGTACCTTGTGTTGTGGATTGTACCCTGTGTGGAGCACTGTACCCTGTGTGGAGCATTGTACCCTGTGTGCTGCACTGTACCCTGTGTGGAGGACAGTACCCCGTGTGCAGCACTCTACCCTGTGTGGAGCACTGTACCCAGTGTGGAGCACTGTATCCTATGTGCAGCACTGTATCCTGTGTGGAGCACTGTAACCTGTGTGGAGAACTGTACCCTGTGTGGAGGTCTGTCCCCTGTGTGCAGCAATGTACCCTGTGTGCAGCACTGTGCCCTGTGTGCAACACTGTTCCCTATGTGGAGCACTGTACCTTGTGTGCAGCACTGTATCCTGTGTGCAGCACTGTAACCTGTGTGGAGGTCTGTCCCCTGTGTGCAGCACTGTACCCTGTGTAGAGGACAGTACACTGTGTGCAGCACTCTACCCTGTGTGGAGCACTGTACCCAGTGTGGAGCACGGCACTCTATGTGCAGCACTGTATCCTGTGTGGAGCACTGTAACCTGTGTGGAGGACTGTACCCTGAGTGGAGGTCTGTCCCCTGTGTGCAGCAATGTGCCCTGTGTGGAGGACTGTACCCTGTGTGCAACGCTTTACCCTATGTGGAGCACTGTACCCTGTGTGCAGCACTCTAGCCCGTGTGGAGCACTGTACCCTGTGTGCAGCACTGTACCCTGTGTTGTGGACTATACCCTGTGTGCAGCACTGTACCTTGTGTTGTGGATTGTACCCTGTGTGGAGCACTGTACCCTGTGTCGAGCCCTGTACCCTGTGTGGAGCACTTTACCCTGTGTGCAGCACTGTACCCTTTGTGCAGCACTGTACCCTGTGTGCAGGATTGTACCCCGTGTGGAGGACGGTACCTTGTGTGCAACACTGTACCCAGTGTGGAGCACTGTACCCTGTGTGCAACACTGTACCCTGTGTGTAGGACTGTACACTGTCTGTAGCACTGTATCCTGGGTGCTGCACTGTATCTGGTGTGGAATACTTTACCCTGTGTGGAGCACTGTATCCTGTGTGGAGCACTTTGCCCTGTGAGGTGCACTGTACCCTGTGTGTAGGACTGTACCCTGTGTGCAGCACTGTACCCTGTGTGGAGCACTTTTCCCTGTGTGGAGCACTGTACCCTGTGTGTAGGACTATGCCCTGTGTGCAACACTGTTGCCTGTGTGGAGGATTGTACCCTGTGTGGAGGACTGTACCCTGTGTGGAGGACTTTATCCTGTGTGGAGCACTGTATTCTGTATGGAGCACTGTATCCTGTGTGGAGCTCTGTACCCTGTGTGGATCACTGTACCCTGTTTCAAGCACTGTACCCTGTGTGCAGCACTGTACCTTGTGTTGTGGATTGCACCCTGTGTGGAGCACTGTATCCTGTGTGGAGCATTGTACCCTGTGTGCAGCACTGTACCCTGTTTCAAGCACTGTACCCTGTGTGCAGTACTGTACCTTGTGTTGTGGATTGTACCCTGTGTGGAGCACTGTATCCTGTGTGGAGCATTGTACCCTGTGTGGAGGACTGTACCACGTGTGCAGCACACTACCCTGTGTGGAGCACTGTACCCTATGTGGAGCACTGTACCCTGTGTGCAGCACTGTACCCTGTGTTGTGGACTATACCCTGTGTGCAGCACTGTACCTTGTGTTGTGGATTGTACCCTGTGTGGAGCACTGTACCCTGTGTGGAGCCCTGTACACTGTGTGTAGCACTGTATCCTGTGTGGAGCATTGTACCCTGTGTGCTGCACTGTACCCTGTGTGGAGTACTGTACCCTGTGTGCAGCACTGTACCCTGTGTGGAGGAGAGTACCCTGTGTGCAGCACTGTACCCAGTGTGGAGCACTGTACCCTGTGTGCAGCACTCTATCCCGTGTGGAGCACTGTACCCTGTGTGCAGCACTGTACCCTGTGTTGTGGGCTATATCCTGTGTGCAGTAATGTACCTTGTGTTGTGGATTGTACCCTGTGTGGAGCACTGTACCCTGTGTCGAGCCCTGTACCCTGTGTGGAGCACTTTACCCTGTGTGCAGGACTGTACCCCGTGTGGAGGACGGTACCCTGTGTGCAACACTGTACCCAGTGTGGAGCACTGTACCCTGTGTGCAACACTGTACCCTGTGTGTAGGACTGTACCTTTTGTGCAGCACTGTACCCTGTGTGGAGCACTGTACCTTGTGTTGTGGATTGTGCCCTGTGTAGAGCACTGTACCCTGTGTGGAGCACTGTACCCTGTGTGGAGCACTGTACCTTGTGTTGTGGATTGTGCCCTGTGTGGAGCACTGTACCCTGTGTGGAGCACTGTACCCTGTGTGGAGCCCTGTACACTGTGTGTAGCACTTTACCCTGTGTGGAGCACTGTACCCTGTGTGGAGAACTGTACCCTGTGTGGAGCACTTTTCTCTGTGAGGAGCACGGTACCCTGTGTGTAGGACTATACCCTGTGTGCAAAACTGTTGCCTGTGTGGAGGATTGTACCCTGTGTGGAGGACTGTACCCTGTGTGGAGCACTGTATCCTGTATGGAGCACTGTACCCTGTGTGCAGCACTGTACCCTGTGTGCAGCAGTGTACCCTGTTTCGAGCACTGTACCCTGTGTGCAGCACTGTACCTTGTGTTGTGGATTGTACCCTGTGTGGAGCACTGTATCCTGTGTGGAGCATTGTACCCTGTGTGCAGCACTGTACCCTGTGTGGAGGACTGTACCACGTGTGCAGCACTGTACCTTGTGTTGTGGATTGTACCCTGTGTGGAGCACTGTACCTTATGTGGAGCACTGTCCGCTGTGTGCAGCACTCTATCCCGTGTGGAGCACTGTAACCTGTGTGGAGCACTTTACCCTGTGTGCAGCACTGTACCCTGTGTTGTGGACTATACCCTGTGTGGAGGACAGTACCCCGTGTGCAGCACTCTACCCTGTGTGGAGCACTGTACCCAGTGTGGAGCACTGTATCCTATGTGCAGCACTGTATCCTGTGTGGAGCACTGTAACCTGTGTGGAGAACTGTACCCTGTGTGGAGGTCTGTCCCCTGTGTGCAGCAATGTACCCTGTGTGGAGCACTGTAACCTGTGTGGAGCACTGTACCCTGTGTCGAGCACTGTACCCTGTGTGCAGCACTGTATCCTGTGTTGTGGACTATACCCTGTGCGCAGCACTGTACCTTGTGTTGTGGATTGTACCCTGTGTGGAGCACTGTACCCTGTGTGGAGCATTGTACCCTGTGTGCTGCACTGTACCCTGTGTGGAGGACAGTACCCCGTGTGCAGCACTCTACCCTGTGTGGAGCACTGTACCCAGTGTGGAGCACTGTATCCTATGTGCAGCACTGTATCCTGTGTGGAGCACTGTAACCTGTGTGGAGGACTGTACCCTGTGTGGAGGTCTGTCCCCTGTGTGCAGCAATGCACCCTGTGTGGAGGACTGTACCCTGTGTGCAACACTGTTCCCTATGTGGAGCACTGTACCTTGTGTGCAGCACTGTATCCTGTGTGCAGCACTGTAACCTGTGTGGAGGACTGTACCCTGTGTGGAGGTCTGTCCCCTGTGTGCAGCACTGTACCCTGTGTGGAGGACTGTTCCCTGTGTGCAGCACTCTACCCTGTGTGGAGCACTGTACCCAGTGTGGAGTACTGCACCCTATGTGCAGCACTGTATCCTGTGTGGAGCACTGTAACCTGTGTGGAGGACTGTACCCTGAGTGGAGGTCTGTCCCCTGTGTGCAGCAATGTACCCTGTGTGGAGGACTGTACCCTGTGTGCAACGCTTTACCCTATGTGGAGCACTGTACCCTGTGTGCAGCACTCTAGCCCGTGTGGAGCACTGTACCCTGTGTGCAGCACTGTACCCTGTGTTGTGGACTATACCCTGTGTGCAGCACTGTACCTTGTGTTGTGGATTGTAGCCTGTGTGGAGCACTGTACCCTGTGTCGAGCCCTGTACCCTGTGTGGAGCACTTTACCCTGTGTGCAGCACTGTACCCTTTGTGCAGCACTGTACCCTGTGTGCAGGACTGTACCCCGTGTGGAGGACGGTACCCTGTGTGCAACACTGTACCCAGTGTGGAGCACTGTACCCTGTGTGCAACACTGTACCCTGTGTGTAGGACTGTACCTTTTGTGCAGCACTGTACCCTGTGTGGAGCACTGTACCCTGTGTGGAGCCCTGTACACTGTGTGTAGCACTGTATCCTGGGCGCTGCACTGTATCCGGTGTGGAGCACTTTGCCCTGTGAGGTGTACTGTACCCTGTGTGTAGGACTGTACCCTGTGTGCAGCACTGTACCCTGTGTGGAGCACTTTTCCCTGTTTGGAGCACTGTACCCTGTGTGTAGGACTATGCCCTGTGTGCAACACTGTTGCCTGTGTGGAGGATTGTACCCTGTGTGGAGGACTTTATCCTGTGTGGAGCACTGAATTCTATATGGAGCACTGTATCCTGTGTGGAGCTCTGTACCCTGTGTGGATCACTGTACCCTGTGTGCAGCACTGTACCCTGTTTCAAGCACTGTACCCGGTGTGCAGCACTGTACCTTGTGTTGTGGATTGTACCCTGTGTGGAGCACTGTATCCTGTGTGGAGCATTGTACCCTGTGTGCAGCACTGTACCCTGTTTCAAGCACTGTACCCTGTGTGCAGCACTGTACCTTGTGTTGTGGATTGTACCCTGTGTGGAGCACTGTATCCTGTGTGGAGCATTGTACCCTGTGTGGAGGACTGTACCACGTGTGCAGCACACTACCCTGTGTGGAGCACTGTACCCTATGTGGAGCACTGTACCCTATGTGGAGCACTGTACGCTGTGTGCAGCACTCTATCCCGTGTGGAGCACTGTAACCTGTGTGGAGCACTGTACGCTGTGTGCAGCACTCTATCCCGTGTGGAGCACTGTAACCTGTGTGGAGCACTGTACCCTGTGTGCAGCACTGTCCCCTGTGTTGTGGACTATACCCTGTGTGCAGCACTGTACCTTGTGTTGTGGATTGTACCCTGTGTGCTGCACTGTACCCTGTGTGGAGTACTGTACCCTGTGTGGAGCACTGTACCCAGTGTGGAGCACTGTACCCTATGTGCAGTACTGTATCCTGTATGGAGCACTGTAACCTGTGTGGAGGACTGTACCCTGTGTGGAGGTCTGTCCCCTGTGTGCAGCAATGTACCCTGTGTGGAGGACTGTACCCTGTGTGCAACACTGTACCCTATGTGGAGCACTGTACCCTGTGTACAGCACTGTATCCTGTGTGCAGCACTGTACCCTGTGTGGAGGACTGTACCCTGTGTGGAGGTCTGTCCCCTGTTTGCAGCACTGTACCCTGTGTGGAGGACTGTACCCTATGTGTAACACTGTACCCTCTGTGGAGCACTGTACCCTGTGTGCAGCACTACCCTGTGTGCATCACTGTGTACTGTGTGCAACAGTGTACCCTGTGTGGAGGACTGTACCCTGTGTGGAGGACTGTACCCTGTGTGGAGGTCTGTCCCCTGTGTGCAGCACTGTACCCTGTGTGGAGGACTGTACCCTGTGTGCAGCACTCTACCCTGTGTGGAGCACTGTACCCAGTGTGGAGTACTGCACCCTATGTGCAGCACTGTATCCTGTGTGGAGCACTGTAACCTGTGTGGAGGACTGTACCCTGAGTGGAGGTCTGTCCCCTGTGTGCAGCAATGTACCCTGTGTGGAGGACTGTACCCTGTGTGCAACGCTTTACCCTATGTGGAGCACTGTACCCTGTGTGCAGCACTCTAGCCCGTGTGGAGCACTGTACCCTGTGTGCAGCACTGTACCCTGTGTTGTGGACTATACCCTGTGTGCAGTACTGTACCTTGTGTTGTGGATTGTAGCCTGTGTGGAGCACTGTACCCTGTGTCGAGCCCTGTACCCTGTGTGGAGCACTTTACCCTGTGTGCAGCACTGTACCCTTTGTGCAGCACTGTACCCTGTGTGCAGGACTGTACCCCGTGTGGAGGACGGTACCCTGTGTGCAACACTGTACCCAGTGTGGAGCACTGTACCCTGTGTGCAACACTGTACCCTGTGTGTAGGACTGTACCTTTTGTGCAGCACTGTACCCTGTGTGGAGCACTGTACCCTGTGTGGAGCCCTGTACACTGTGTGTAGCACTGTATCCTGGGCGCTGCACTGTATCCGGTGTGGAGCACTTTGCCCTGTGAGGTGTACTGTACCCTGTGTGTAGGACTGTACCCTGTGTGCAGCACTGTACCCTGTGTGGAGCACTTTTCCCTGTTTGGAGCACTGTACCCTGTGTGTAGGACTATGCCCTGTGTGCAACACTGTTGCCTGTGTGGAGGATTGTACCCTGTGTGGAGGACTTTATCCTGTGTGGAGCACTGAATTCTATATGGAGCACTGTATCCTGTGTGGAGCTCTGTACCCTGTGTGGATCACTGTACCCTGTGTGCAGCACTGTACCCTGTTTCAAGCACTGTACCCGGTGTGCAGCACTGTACCTTGTGTTGTGGATTGTACCCTGTGTGGAGCACTGTATCCTGTGTGGAGCATTGTACCCTGTGTGCAGCACTGTACCCTGTTTCAAGCACTGTACCCTGTGTGCAGCACTGTACCTTGTGTTGTGGATTGTACCCTGTGTGGAGCACTGTATCCTGTGTGGAGCATTGTACCCTGTGTGGAGGACTGTACCACGTGTGCAGCACACTACCCTGTGTGGAGCACTGTACCCTATGTGGAGCACTGTACCCTATGTGGAGCACTGTACGCTGTGTGCAGCACTCTATCCCGTGTGGAGCACTGTAACCTGTGTGGAGCACTGTACGCTGTGTGCAGCACTCTATCCCGTGTGGAGCACTGTAACCTGTGTGGAGCACTGTACCCTGTGTGCAGCACTGTCCCCTGTGTTGTGGACTATACCCTGTGTGCAGCACTGTACCTTGTGTTGTGGATTGTACCCTGTGTGCTGCACTGTACCCTGTGTGGAGTACTGTACCCTGTGTGGAGCACTGTACCCAGTGTGGAGCACTGTACCCTATGTGCAGTACTGTATCCTGTATGGAGCACTGTAACCTGTGTGGAGGACTGTACCCTGTGTGGAGGTCTGTCCCCTGTGTGCAGCAATGTACCCTGTGTGGAGGACTGTACCCTGTGTGCAACACTGTACACTATGTGGAGCACTGTACCCTGTGTGCAGCACTGTATCCTGTGTGCAGCACTGTAACCTATGTGGAGGACTGTACCCTGTGTGGAGATCTGTCCACTGTGTGCAGCAATGTACCCTGTGTGGAGGACTGTACCCTGTGTGCAACACTGTACCCTATGTGGAGCACTGTACCCTGTGTGCAGCACTGTATCCTGTGTGCAGCACTGTAACCTGTGTGGAGGACTGTACCCTGTGTGGAGGTCTGTCCCCTGTTTGCAGCACTGTACCCTGTGTGGAGGACTGTACCCTATGTGTAACACTGTACCCTCTGTGGAGCACTGTACCCTGTGTGCAGCACTACCCTGTGTGCATCACTGTGCACTGTGTGCAACAGTGTACCCTGTGTGGAGGACTGTCCCCTGTGTGGTGCACTGCATCTTGTGTGGAGGACTGTATCCTGTGTGCAGCACTGTACCCTCTGTGGAGCACTGTACCCTGTGTGCAGCACTGTACACTGTGTGCATCACTGTAAACTGTGTGCAACACTGTACCCTGTGTGGAAGACTGTCCCCTGTGTGGTGCACTGTATCTGGTGTAGAGGTCTGTATCCTGTGTGAAGCACTGTGTCCTGTGTGGAGTACTGTACCCTGTGTGGAGTTCTGTACCCATGTTCAGCACTGTATCCTGTTTGCAGCACTGTAAACTGTGTGGAGCACTGTACCCTGTATGGAGGACTGTACCCTTTGTGCAGCACTGTAGCCTGTGTGGAGGACTGTGTGTGGAGCACTGTACCCTTTGTGCAGCACTGTACCCTGTGTGCAGCATTCTACCTTGTGTGGAGGACTGTACCCCATGTGGAGGACGGTACCCTGTGTGCAACACTGTACCTTGTGTGGAGCACTGTTCCCTGTGTGCAGCACTGTACCCTGTGTGGAGCACTTTACCCTGTGTGGAGCACTGTACCCTGTGTGTAGGACTGTACCCTGTGTGCAACACTGTTCCCTGTGTGGAGGATTGTACCCTGTGTGGAGGACTGTACCCTGTGTGGAGCACTGTACCCTGTGTGGAGGACTTTATCCTGTGTGGAGCACTGTATCCTGTGTGGAGCACTGTACCCTATGTGTAGCTCGGTACCCTGTGTGGAACTCTGTACCCTGTGTGGAGCACTGTACCTTGTGTGCAGCACTCTACCCTGTGTGCAGCACTGTACCCTGTGTCGAGCACTGTACCCTGTGTGCAGCACAATACCCTGTGTGGAGCACTGTACCCTGTGGGCAACACTGTACCTTGTGTTGTAGATTGTACCCTGTGTGGAGCACTGTACCCTGTGTGGAGCCCTGTACACTGTGTGCGGCACTGTATCCTGTGTGGAGCATTGTACCCTGTGTGCAGCACTGTACCCTGTGTGGAGTACTGCACCCTGTGTGGAGCACTGTACCCTGTGTGGTGGACTGTACCCCATGTGCAGCACTGTACCCTGTGTGGAGGACTGTACCCCGTGTGGAGGACTGTACCCTGTGTGCAACACTTTTCTCTGTGTGGAGGATTGTTTCCTGTGTGGAGGACTGTACCCTGTGTGCAACACTGTACCCTGTGTGTAGGACTGTACCATTTGTGCAGCACTGTACCCTGTGTTTAGGACTGTACCCCATGTGGAGGACTGTACCCTGTGTGCAGCACTGTACCCTGTGTGTAGGACTGTACCTTGGTGTGCACCACTGTACCCTGTGTGCAACACTTTACCCTGTGTGGAGGATTGTACCCTATGTGGAGGACTGTACCCTGTGTGGAGCACTGTACCCTGTGTGATGCACTGTATCCTGTGTGGAGTACTTTACCCTGTGTGGAGCACTTTACCCTGTGTGGAGCACTGTATCCTGTGTGTAGGACTGTACCCAGTGTGGAGCACTGTACCCTATGTGCAGTACTGTATCCTGTATGGAGCACTGTAACCTGTGTGGAGGACTGTACCCTGTGTGGAGGTCTGTCCCCTGTGTGCAGCAATGTACCCTGTGTGGAGGACTGTACCCTGTGTGCAACACTGTACACTATGTGGAGCACTGTACCCTGTGTGCAGCACTGTATCCTGTGTGCAGCACTGTAACCTATGTGGAGGACTGTACCCTGTGTGGAGATCTGTCCACTGTGTGCAGCAATGTACCCTGTGTGGAGGACTGTACCCTGTGTGCAACACTGTACCCTATGTGGAGCACTGTACCCTGTGTGCAGCACTGTATCCTGTGTGCAGCACTGTAACCTGTGTGGAGGACTGTACCCTGTGTGGAGGTCTGTCCCCTGTTTGCAGCACTGTACCCTGTGTGGAGGACTGTACCCTATGTGTAACACTGTACCCTCTGTGGAGCACTGTACCCTGTGTGCAGCACTACCCTGTGTGCATCACTGTGCACTGTGTGCAACAGTGTACCCTGTGTGGAGGACTGTCCCCTGTGTGGTGCACTGCATCTTGTGTGGAGGACTGTATCCTGTGTGCAGCACTGTACCCTCTGTGGAGCACTGTACCCTGTGTGCAGCACTGTACACTGTGTGCATCACTGTAAACTGTGTGCAACACTGTACCCTGTGTGGAAGACTGTCCCCTGTGTGGTGCACTGTATCTGGTGTAGAGGTCTGTATCCTGTGTGAAGCACTGTGTCCTGTGTGGAGTACTGTACCCTGTGTGGAGTTCTGTACCCATGTTCAGCACTGTATCCTGTTTGCAGCACTGTAAACTGTGTGGAGCACTGTACCCTGTATGGAGGACTGTACCCTTTGTGCAGCACTGTAGCCTGTGTGGAGGACTGTGTGTGGAGCACTGTACCCTTTGTGCAGCACTGTACCCTGTGTGCAGCATTCTACCTTGTGTGGAGGACTGTACCCCATGTGGAGGACGGTACCCTGTGTGCAACACTGTACCTTGTGTGGAGCACTGTTCCCTGTGTGCAGCACTGTACCCTGTGTGGAGCACTTTACCCTGTGTGGAGCACTGTACCCTGTGTGTAGGACTGTACCCTGTGTGCAACACTGTTCCCTGTGTGGAGGATTGTACCCTGTGTGGAGGACTGTACCCTGTGTGGAGCACTGTACCCTGTGTGGAGGACTTTATCCTGTGTGGAGCACTGTATCCTGTGTGGAGCACTGTACCCTATGTGTAGCTCGGTACCCTGTGTGGAACTCTGTACCCTGTGTGGAGCACTGTACCTTGTGTGCAGCACTCTACCCTGTGTGCAGCACTGTACCCTGTGTCGAGCACTGTACCCTGTGTGCAGCACAATACCCTGTGTGGAGCACTGTACCCTGTGGGCAACACTGTACCTTGTGTTGTAGATTGTACCCTGTGTGGAGCACTGTACCCTGTGTGGAGCCCTGTACACTGTGTGCGGCACTGTATCCTGTGTGGAGCATTGTACCCTGTGTGCAGCACTGTACCCTGTGTGGAGTACTGCACCCTGTGTGGAGCACTGTACCCTGTGTGGTGGACTGTACCCCATGTGCAGCACTGTACCCTGTGTGGAGGACTGTACCCCGTGTGGAGGACTGTACCCTGTGTGCAACACTTTTCTCTGTGTGGAGGATTGTTTCCTGTGTGGAGGACTGTACCCTGTGTGCAACACTGTACCCTGTGTGTAGGACTGTACCATTTGTGCAGCACTGTACCCTGTGTTTAGGACTGTACCCCATGTGGAGGACTGTACCCTGTGTGCAGCACTGTACCCTGTGTGTAGGACTGTACCTTGGTGTGCACCACTGTACCCTGTGTGCAACACTTTACCCTGTGTGGAGGATTGTACCCTATGTGGAGGACTGTACCCTGTGTGGAGCACTGTACCCTGTGTGATGCACTGTATCCTGTGTGGAGTACTTTACCCTGTGTGGAGCACTTTACCCTGTGTGGAGCACTGTATCCTGTGTGTAGGACTGTACCCTGTGTGCAGCACTGTACCCTGTGTGGAGGGCTGTACCCTGTGTGGAGCACTGTACCCTGCGTGTAGGACTGTACCCTGTGTGCAACACTGTTCCCTGTGTGGAGGACTGTACCCTGTGTGGAGCACTGTACTCTGTGTGGAGGACTTTATCCTGTGTGGAGCACTGTATCCTGTGTGGAGCACTGTACCCTGTGTGTAGCTCTGTACCCTGTGTGGAGCTCTGTACCCTGTGTGGAGCACTGTACCCTGTCTGCAGCACTCTACCCTTTGTGGAGTACTGTACCCTGTGTGCAGCACTGTACCCTGTGTGGTGGACTGTACCCCGTGTGCAGCACTGTACCCTGTGTGCAGCACTGTATCCTGTGTGGAGCACTGTAACCTGTGTGGAGGACTGTACCCTGTGTGGAGGTCTGTCCCCTGTGTGCAGCACTGTACCCTGTGTGCATCACTGTGCACAGTGTGCAACGCTGTACCCTGTGTGGAGGACTGTCCCCTGTGTGGTGCACTGTATCTTTTGTGGAGGACTGTATCCTGTGTGGAGCACTGTGTCCTGTGTGGAGTACTGCAGCCTGCATGTAGGGCTGTACCCTGTGTGCAGCACTCTACCCTGTGTGGTGAACTGTACCCTGGGTGCAGCACTGTAGCCTGTGTGGTGAACTGTACCCTGTGTGCAGCGCTGTACCCTGTGTGCAGCACTGTATCCTGTGTGCAGCACTCTAACCTATGTGGAGGACTGTACCCTGTGTGGAGATCTGTCCACTGTGTGCAGCACTCTACCCTGTGTGCAGCACTGTACCCTGTGTCGAGCACTGTACCCTGTGTGCAGCACAATACCCTGTGTGGAGCACTGTACCCTGTGGGCAACACTGTACCTTGTGTTGTAGATTGTACCCTGTGTGGAGCACTGTACCCTGTGTGGAGCCCTGTACACTGTGTGCGGCACTGTATCCTGTGTGGAGCATTGTACCCTGTGTGCAGCACTGTACCCTGTGTGGAGTACTGCACCCTGTGTGGAGCACTGTACCCTGTGTGGAGGACTGTACCCCATGTGCAGCACTGTACCCTGTGTGGAGGACTGCACCCCATGCGGAGAATTGTTTCGTGTGTGGAGGACTGTACCCTGTGTGCAACACTGTACCCTGTGTGTAGGACTGTACCATTTGTGCAGCACTGTACCCTGTGTTTAGGACTGTACCCCATGTGGAGGACTGTACCCTGTGTGCAGCACTGTACCCTGTGTGTAGGACTGTACCTTGGTGTGCACCACTGTACCCTGTGTGCAACACTTTACCCTGTGTGGAGGATTGTACCCTATGTGGAGGACTGTACCCTGTGTGGAGCACTGTACCCTGTGTGATGCACTGTATCCTGTGTGGAGTACTTTACCCTGTGTGGAGCACTTTACCCTGTGTGGAGCACTGTATCCTGTGTGTAGGACTGTACCCTGTGTGCAGCACTGTACCCTGTGTGGAGGGCTGTACCCTGTGTGGAGCACTGTACCCTGTGTGTAGGACTGTACCCTGTGTGCAACACTGTTCCCTGTGTGGAGGACTGTACCCTGTGTGGAGCACTGTACTCTGTGTGGAGGACTTTATCCTGTGTGGAGCACTGTATCCTGTGTGGAGCACTGTACCCTGTGTGTAGCTCTGTACCCTGTGTGGAGCTCTGTACCCTGTGTGGAGCACTGTACCCTGTCTGCAGCACTCTACCCTTTGTGGAGCACTGTACCCTGTGTGCAGCACTGTACCCTGTGTGGAGCCCTGTACACTGTGTGCAGCACTGTACCTTTTGTTGTGGATTGTACCCTGTGTGCAGCACTGTACCTTGTGTTGTGGATTGTACCCTGTGTGCAGCACTGTACCATGTGTGGAGTACTGTACCCTGTGTGCAGCACTGTACCCTGTGTGGTGGACTGTACCCCGTGTGCAGCACTGTACCCTGTGTGCAGCACTGTATCCTGTGTGGAGCACTGTAACCTGTGTGGAGGACTGTACCCTGTGTGGAGGTCTGTCCCCTGTGTGCAGCACTGTACCCTGTGTGCATCACTGTGCACAGTGTGCAACGCTGTACCCTGTGTGGAGGACTGTCCCCTGTGTGGTGCACTGTATCTTTTGTGGAGGACTGTATCCTGTGTGGAGCACTGTGTCCTGTGTGGAGTACTGCAGCCTGCATGTAGGGCTGTACCCTGTGTGCAGCACTCTACCCTGTGTGGTGAACTGTACCCTGGGTGCAGCACTGTAGCCTGTGTGGTGAACTGTACCCTGTGTGCAGCGCTGTACCCTGTGTGCAGCACTGTATCCTGTGTGCAGCACTCTAACCTATGTGGAGGACTGTACCCTGTGTGGAGATCTGTCCACTGTGTGCAGCAATGTACCCTGTGTGGAGCATTGTACCCTGTATGTAGCACTGTACCCTGTGTGCAGCGCTGTTCACTGTGTGGAGCTCTGCAAACTGTGTGGAGCACTTTACCCTCTGTTTAGGACTGTATTCTGTGTGGAGCCCTGTACCCTGTGTGGTGGACTGTACCCCGTGTGCAGCACTGTACCCTGTGTGCAGCACTGTATCCTGTGTGGAGCACTGTAACCTGTGTGGAGGACTGTACCCTGTGTGGAGGTCTGTCCCCTGTGTGCAGCACTGTACCCTGTGTGCATCACTGTGCACAGTGTGCAACGCTGTACCCTGTGTGGAGGACTGTCCCCTGTGTGGTGCACTGTATCTTTTGTGGAGGACTGTATCCTGTGTTGAGCACTGTGTCCTGTGTGGAGTACTGCAGCCTGCATGTAGGGCTGTACCCTGTGTGCAGCACTCTACCCTGTGTGGTGAACTGTACCCTGGGTGCAGCACTGTAGCCTGTGTGGTGAACTGTACCCTGTGTGCAGCGCTGTACCCTGTGTGCAGCACTGTATCCTGTGTGCAGCACTCTAACCTATGTGGAGGACTGTACCCTGTGTGGAGATCTGTCCACTGTGTGCAGCAATGTACCCTGTGTGGAGCACTGTACCCTGTATGTAGCACTGTACCCTGTGTGCAGCGCTGTTCACTGTGTGGAGCTCTGCAAACTGTGTGGAGCACTTTACCCTCTGTTTAGGACTGTATTCTGTGTGGAGCCCTGTACCCTGTGTGGAGGACTGTACCCTGTGTGGAGCACTTTTCCCTGTGTGCAGCACTGTACCCTGTGTGTAGGACTGTACCTTGGTGTGCACCACTGTACCCTGTGTGCAACACTTTACCCTGTGTGGAGGATTGTACCCTATGTGGAGGACTGTACCCTGTGTGGAGCACTGTACCCTGTGTGATGCACTGTATCCTGTGTGGAGTACTTTACCCTGTGTGGAGCACTTTACCCTGTGTGGAGCACTGTATCCTGTGTGTAGGACTGTACCCTGTGTGCAGCACTGTACCCTGTGTGGAGGGCTGTACCCTGTGTGGAGCACTGTACCCTGTGTGTAGGACTGTACCCTGTGTGCAACACTGTTCCCTGTGTGGAGGACTGTACCCTGTGTGGAGCACTGTACTCTGTGTGGAGGACTTTATCCTGTGTGGAGCACTGTATCCTGTGTGGAGCACTGTACCCTGTGTGTAGCTCTGTACCCTGTGTGGAGCTCTGTACCCTGTGTGGAGCACTGTACCCTGTCTGCAGCACTCTACCCTTTGTGGAGCACTGTACCCTGTGTGCAGCACTGTACCCTGTGTGGAGCCCTGTACACTGTGTGCAGCACTGTACCTTGTGTTGTGGATTGTACCCTGTGTGCAGCACTGTACCTTGTGTTGTGGATTGTACCCTGTGTGCAGCACTGTACCATGTGTGGAGTACTGTACCCTGTATGCAGCACTGTACCCTGTGTGGTGGACTGTACCCCGTGTGCAGCACTGCACCCTGTGTGCAGCACTGTATCCTGTGTGGAGCACTGTAACCTGTGTGGAGGACTGTACCCTGTGTGGAGGTCTGTCCCCTGTGTGCAGCACTGTACCCTGTGTGCATCACTGTGCACAGTGTGCAACGCTGTACCCTGTGTGGAGGACTGTCCCCTGTGTGGTGCACTGTATCTTTTGTGGAGGACTGTATCCTGTGTGGAGCACTGTGTCCTGTGTGGAGTACTGCAGCCTGCATGTAGGGCTGTACCCTGTGTGCAGCACTCTACCCTGTGTGGTGAACTGTACCCTGGGTGCAGCACTGTAGCCTGTGTGGTGAACTGTACCCTGTGTGCAGCACTGTACCCTGTGTGCAGCACTGTATCCTGTGTGCAGCACTCTAACCTATGTGGAGGACTGTACCCTGTGTGGAGATCTGTCCACTGTGTGCAGCAATGTACCCTGTGTGGAGCACTGTACCCTGTATGTAGCACTGTACCCTGTGTGCAGCGCTGTTCACTGTGTGGAGCTCTGCAAACTGTGTGGAGCACTTTACCCTCTGTTTAGGACTGTATTCTGTGTGGAGCCCTGTACCCTGTGTGGAGGACTGTACCCTGTGTGGAGCACTGTACCCTGTGTGCAGCACTGCACCCTGTGTGGAGCACTGTATCCTGTGTGGAGGATTTACCCTGTGTGGAGGACTGTACCCTGTGTGGAGGATTTACCCTGTGTGCAGCACTGCACCCTGTGTGGTGCACTTTACACTGCGTGGAGCACTGTACCCTGTGTGGAGGATTTACCCTTTGTGGAGGACTGTACCCAGTATGGAGCACTGTTCCCTGTGTGGAGCACTGTAGCCTGTGTGGAGGACTTTATCCTGTGTGGAGCGCTGTACCCTCTGTGTAGGACTGTATTCTGTGTGGAGCACTGTACCCTGTGTGGAGCACTGTACCCTGTGTGGAGCACTCTACACTGTGTGGAGCACTGTACCCTGTGTGGAGGATTTACCCTGTGTGGAGGACTGTACCCTGCGTGTAGGATTTACCCTTTGTGGAGGACTGTACTCTGTATGGAGCACTGTTCCCTGTGTAGACCACTGTAGCCTGTGTGGAGCACTGTACCCTGTTTAGACCACTGTAGCCTGTGTAGAGCACTGTACCCTGTGTAGACCACTGAAGCCTGTGTGCAGCACTGTACCCTATGTGGAGGATTTACCCTTTGTGGAGGACTGTACCCTGTATGGAGAACTGTTCCCTGTGTAGGCCACTGTAGCCTGTGTGGAGCACTGTACTCTGTGTGGAGGACTGTACCCTGAGTGGAGCACTGTACCCTGTGTGGAGGACTGTACCCTGAGTGGAGCACTGTACCCTGTGTGGAGGACTGTCCCCTGTGTGGTGCACTGTATCTTTTGTGGAGGACTGTATCCTGTGTGGAGCACTGTGTCCTGTGTGGAGTACTGCAGCCTGCATGTAGGGCTGTACCCTGTGTGCAGCACTCTACCCTGTGTGGTGAACTGTACCCTGGGTGCAGCACTGTAGCCTGTGTGGTGAACTGTACCCTGTGTGCAGCGCTGTACCCTGTGTGCAGCACTGTATCCTGTGTGCAGCACTCTAACCTATGTGGAGGACTGTACCCTGTGTGGAGATCTGTCCACTGTGTGCAGCAATGTACCCTGTGTGGAGCACTGTACCCTGTATGTAGCACTGTACCCTGTGTGCAGCGCTGTTCACTGTGTGGAGCTCTGCAAACTGTGTGGAGCACTTTACCCTCTGTTTAGGACTGTATTCTGTGTGGAGCCCTGTACCCTGTGTGGTGGACTGTACCCCGTGTGCAGCACTGTACCCTGTGTGCAGCACTGTATCCTGTGTGGAGCACTGTAACCTGTGTGGAGGACTGTACCCTGTGTGGAGGTCTGTCCCCTGTGTGCAGCACTGTACCCTGTGTGCATCACTGTGCACAGTGTGCAACGCTGTACCCTGTGTGGAGGACTGTCCCCTGTGTGGTGCACTGTATCTTTTGTGGAGGACTGTATCCTGTGTTGAGCACTGTGTCCTGTGTGGAGTACTGCAGCCTGCATGTAGGGCTGTACCCTGTGTGCAGCACTCTACCCTGTGTGGTGAACTGTACCCTGGGTGCAGCACTGTAGCCTGTGTGGTGAACTGTACCCTGTGTGCAGCGCTGTACCCTGTGTGCAGCACTGTATCCTGTGTGCAGCACTCTAACCTATGTGGAGGACTGTACCCTGTGTGGAGATCTGTCCACTGTGTGCAGCAATGTACCCTGTGTGGAGCACTGTACCCTGTATGTAGCACTGTACCCTGTGTGCAGCGCTGTTCACTGTGTGGAGCTCTGCAAACTGTGTGGAGCACTTTACCCTCTGTTTAGGACTGTATTCTGTGTGGAGCCCTGTACCCTGTGTGGAGGACTGTACCCTGTGTGGAGCACTTTTCCCTGTGTGCAGCACTGTACCCTGTGTGTAGGACTGTACCTTGGTGTGCACCACTGTACCCTGTGTGCAACACTTTACCCTGTGTGGAGGATTGTACCCTATGTGGAGGACTGTACCCTGTGTGGAGCACTGTACCCTGTGTGATGCACTGTATCCTGTGTGGAGTACTTTACCCTGTGTGGAGCACTTTACCCTGTGTGGAGCACTGTATCCTGTGTGTAGGACTGTACCCTGTGTGCAGCACTGTACCCTGTGTGGAGGGCTGTACCCTGTGTGGAGCACTGTACCCTGTGTGTAGGACTGTACCCTGTGTGCAACACTGTTCCCTGTGTGGAGGACTGTACCCTGTGTGGAGCACTGTACTCTGTGTGGAGGACTTTATCCTGTGTGGAGCACTGTATCCTGTGTGGAGCACTGTACCCTGTGTGTAGCTCTGTACCCTGTGTGGAGCTCTGTACCCTGTGTGGAGCACTGTACCCTGTCTGCAGCACTCTACCCTTTGTGGAGCACTGTACCCTGTGTGCAGCACTGTACCCTGTGTGGAGCCCTGTACACTGTGTGCAGCACTGTACCTTGTGTTGTGGATTGTACCCTGTGTGCAGCACTGTACCTTGTGTTGTGGATTGTACCCTGTGTGCAGCACTGTACCATGTGTGGAGTACTGTACCCTGTATGCAGCACTGTACCCTGTGTGGTGGACTGTACCCCGTGTGCAGCACTGCACCCTGTGTGCAGCACTGTATCCTGTGTGGAGCACTGTAACCTGTGTGGAGGACTGTACCCTGTGTGGAGGTCTGTCCCCTGTGTGCAGCACTGTACCCTGTGTGCATCACTGTGCACAGTGTGCAACGCTGTACCCTGTGTGGAGGACTGTCCCCTGTGTGGTGCACTGTATCTTTTGTGGAGGACTGTATCCTGTGTGGAGCACTGTGTCCTGTGTGGAGTACTGCAGCCTGCATGTAGGGCTGTACCCTGTGTGCAGCACTCTACCCTGTGTGGTGAACTGTACCCTGGGTGCAGCACTGTAGCCTGTGTGGTGAACTGTACCCTGTGTGCAGCACTGTACCCTGTGTGCAGCACTGTATCCTGTGTGCAGCACTCTAACCTATGTGGAGGACTGTACCCTGTGTGGAGATCTGTCCACTGTGTGCAGCAATGTACCCTGTGTGGAGCACTGTACCCTGTATGTAGCACTGTACCCTGTGTGCAGCGCTGTTCACTGTGTGGAGCTCTGCAAACTGTGTGGAGCACTTTACCCTCTGTTTAGGACTGTATTCTGTGTGGAGCCCTGTACCCTGTGTGGAGGACTGTACCCTGTGTGGAGCACTGTACCCTGTGTGCAGCACTGCACCCTGTGTGGAGCACTGTATCCTGTGTGGAGGATTTACCCTGTGTGGAGGACTGTACCCTGTGTGGAGGATTTACCCTGTGTGCAGCACTGCACCCTGTGTGGTGCACTTTACACTGCGTGGAGCACTGTACCCTGTGTGGAGGATTTACCCTTTGTGGAGGACTGTACCCAGTATGGAGCACTGTTCCCTGTGTGGAGCACTGTAGCCTGTGTGGAGGACTTTATCCTGTGTGGAGCGCTGTACCCTCTGTGTAGGACTGTATTCTGTGTGGAGCACTGTACCCTGTGTGGAGCACTGTACCCTGTGTGGAGCACTCTACACTGTGTGGAGCACTGTACCCTGTGTGGAGGATTTACCCTGTGTGGAGGACTGTACCCTGCGTGTAGGATTTACCCTTTGTGGAGGACTGTACTCTGTATGGAGCACTGTTCCCTGTGTAGACCACTGTAGCCTGTGTGGAGCACTGTACCCTGTTTAGACCACTGTAGCCTGTGTAGAGCACTGTACCCTGTGTAGACCACTGAAGCCTGTGTGCAGCACTGTACCCTATGTGGAGGATTTACCCTTTGTGGAGGACTGTACCCTGTATGGAGAACTGTTCCCTGTGTAGGCCACTGTAGCCTGTGTGGAGCACTGTACTCTGTGTGGAGGACTGTACCCTGAGTGGAGCACTGTACCCTGTGTGGAGGACTGTACCCTGAGTGGAGCACTGTACCCTGTGTGGAGGACTGTCCCCTGTGTGGTGCACTGTATCTTTTGTGGAGGACTGTATCCTGTGTGGAGCACTGTGTCCTGTGTGGAGTACTGCAGCCTGCATGTAGGGCTGTACCCTGTGTGCAGCACTCTACCCTGTGTGGTGAACTGTACCCTGGGTGCAGCACTGTAGCCTGTGTGGTGAACTGTACCCTGTGTGCAGCGCTGTACCCTGTGTGCAGCACTGTATCCTGTGTGCAGCACTCTAACCTATGTGGAGGACTGTACCCTGTGTGGAGATCTGTCCACTGTGTGCAGCACTCTACCCTGTGTGCAGCACTGTACCCTGTGTCGAGCACTGTACCCTGTGTGCAGCACAATACCCTGTGTGGAGCACTGTACCCTGTGGGCAACACTGTACCTTGTGTTGTAGATTGTACCCTGTGTGGAGCACTGTACCCTGTGTGGAGCCCTGTACACTGTGTGCGGCACTGTATCCTGTGTGGAGCATTGTACCCTGTGTGCAGCACTGTACCCTGTGTGGAGTACTGCACCCTGTGTGGAGCACTGTACCCTGTGTGGTGGACTGTACCCCATGTGCAGCACTGTACCCTGTGTGGAGGACTGCACCCCGTGTGGAGGACTGTACCCTGTGTGCAACACTGTACCCTGTGTGGAGCACTGTACCCTGTGTGGAGGACTGTACCCCATGTGCAGCACTGTACCCTGTGTGGAGGACTGCACCCCATGCGGAGAATTGTTTCGTGTGTGGAGGACTGTACCCTGTGTGCAACACTGTACCCTGTGTGTAGGACTGTACCATTTGTGCAGCACTGTACCCTGTGTTTAGGACTGTACCCCATGTGGAGGACTGTACCCTGTGTGCAGCACTGTACCCTGTGTGTAGGACTGTACCTTGGTGTGCACCACTGTACCCTGTGTGCAACACTTTACCCTGTGTGGAGGATTGTACCCTATGTGGAGGACTGTACCCTGTGTGGAGCACTGTACCCTGTGTGATGCACTGTATCCTGTGTGGAGTACTTTACCCTGTGTGGAGCACTTTACCCTGTGTGGAGCACTGTATCCTGTGTGTAGGACTGTACCCTGTGTGCAGCACTGTACCCTGTGTGGAGGGCTGTACCCTGTGTGGAGCACTGTACCCTGTGTGTAGGACTGTACCCTGTGTGCAACACTGTTCCCTGTGTGGAGGACTGTACCCTGTGTGGAGCACTGTACTCTGTGTGGAGGACTTTATCCTGTGTGGAGCACTGTATCCTGTGTGGAGCACTGTACCCTGTGTGTAGCTCTGTACCCTGTGTGGAGCTCTGTACCCTGTGTGGAGCACTGTACCCTGTCTGCAGCACTCTACCCTTTGTGGAGCACTGTACCCTGTGTGCAGCACTGTACCCTGTGTGGAGCCCTGTACACTGTGTGCAGCACTGTACCTTTTGTTGTGGATTGTACCCTGTGTGCAGCACTGTACCTTGTGTTGTGGATTGTACCCTGTGTGCAGCACTGTACCATGTGTGGAGTACTGTACCCTGTGTGCAGCACTGTACCCTGTGTGGTGGACTGTACCCCGTGTGCAGCACTGTACCCTGTGTGCAGCACTGTATCCTGTGTGGAGCACTGTAACCTGTGTGGAGGACTGTACCCTGTGTGGAGGTCTGTCCCCTGTGTGCAGCACTGTACCCTGTGTGCATCACTGTGCACAGTGTGCAACGCTGTACCCTGTGTGGAGGACTGTCCCCTGTGTGGTGCACTGTATCTTTTGTGGAGGACTGTATCCTGTGTGGAGCACTGTGTCCTGTGTGGAGTACTGCAGCCTGCATGTAGGGCTGTACCCTGTGTGCAGCACTCTACCCTGTGTGGTGAACTGTACCCTGGGTGCAGCACTGTAGCCTGTGTGGTGAACTGTACCCTGTGTGCAGCGCTGTACCCTGTGTGCAGCACTGTATCCTGTGTGCAGCACTCTAACCTATGTGGAGGACTGTACCCTGTGTGGAGATCTGTCCACTGTGTGCAGCAATGTACCCTGTGTGGAGCACTGTACCCTGTATGTAGCACTGTACCCTGTGTGCAGCGCTGTTCACTGTGTGGAGCTCTGCAAACTGTGTGGAGCACTTTACCCTCTGTTTAGGACTGTATTCTGTGTGGAGCCCTGTACCCTGTGTGGTGGACTGTACCCCGTGTGCAGCACTGTACCCTGTGTGCAGCACTGTATCCTGTGTGGAGCACTGTAACCTGTGTGGAGGACTGTACCCTGTGTGGAGGTCTGTCCCCTGTGTGCAGCACTGTACCCTGTGTGCATCACTGTGCACAGTGTGCAACGCTGTACCCTGTGTGGAGGACTGTCCCCTGTGTGGTGCACTGTATCTTTTGTGGAGGACTGTATCCTGTGTTGAGCACTGTGTCCTGTGTGGAGTACTGCAGCCTGCATGTAGGGCTGTACCCTGTGTGCAGCACTCTACCCTGTGTGGTGAACTGTACCCTGGGTGCAGCACTGTAGCCTGTGTGGTGAACTGTACCCTGTGTGCAGCGCTGTACCCTGTGTGCAGCACTGTATCCTGTGTGCAGCACTCTAACCTATGTGGAGGACTGTACCCTGTGTGGAGATCTGTCCACTGTGTGCAGCAATGTACCCTGTGTGGAGCACTGTACCCTGTATGTAGCACTGTACCCTGTGTGCAGCGCTGTTCACTGTGTGGAGCTCTGCAAACTGTGTGGAGCACTTTACCCTCTGTTTAGGACTGTATTCTGTGTGGAGCCCTGTACCCTGTGTGGAGGACTGTACCCTGTGTGGAGCACTTTTCCCTGTGTGCAGCACTGTACCCTGTGTGTAGGACTGTACCTTGGTGTGCACCACTGTACCCTGTGTGCAACACTTTACCCTGTGTGGAGGATTGTACCCTATGTGGAGGACTGTACCCTGTGTGGAGCACTGTACCCTGTGTGATGCACTGTATCCTGTGTGGAGTACTTTACCCTGTGTGGAGCACTTTACCCTGTGTGGAGCACTGTATCCTGTGTGTAGGACTGTACCCTGTGTGCAGCACTGTACCCTGTGTGGAGGGCTGTACCCTGTGTGGAGCACTGTACCCTGTGTGTAGGACTGTACCCTGTGTGCAACACTGTTCCCTGTGTGGAGGACTGTACCCTGTGTGGAGCACTGTACTCTGTGTGGAGGACTTTATCCTGTGTGGAGCACTGTATCCTGTGTGGAGCACTGTACCCTGTGTGTAGCTCTGTACCCTGTGTGGAGCTCTGTACCCTGTGTGGAGCACTGTACCCTGTCTGCAGCACTCTACCCTTTGTGGAGCACTGTACCCTGTGTGCAGCACTGTACCCTGTGTGGAGCCCTGTACACTGTGTGCAGCACTGTACCTTGTGTTGTGGATTGTACCCTGTGTGCAGCACTGTACCTTGTGTTGTGGATTGTACCCTGTGTGCAGCACTGTACCATGTGTGGAGTACTGTACCCTGTATGCAGCACTGTACCCTGTGTGGTGGACTGTACCCCGTGTGCAGCACTGCACCCTGTGTGCAGCACTGTATCCTGTGTGGAGCACTGTAACCTGTGTGGAGGACTGTACCCTGTGTGGAGGTCTGTCCCCTGTGTGCAGCACTGTACCCTGTGTGCATCACTGTGCACAGTGTGCAACGCTGTACCCTGTGTGGAGGACTGTCCCCTGTGTGGTGCACTGTATCTTTTGTGGAGGACTGTATCCTGTGTGGAGCACTGTGTCCTGTGTGGAGTACTGCAGCCTGCATGTAGGGCTGTACCCTGTGTGCAGCACTCTACCCTGTGTGGTGAACTGTACCCTGGGTGCAGCACTGTAGCCTGTGTGGTGAACTGTACCCTGTGTGCAGCACTGTACCCTGTGTGCAGCACTGTATCCTGTGTGCAGCACTCTAACCTATGTGGAGGACTGTACCCTGTGTGGAGATCTGTCCACTGTGTGCAGCAATGTACCCTGTGTGGAGCACTGTACCCTGTATGTAGCACTGTACCCTGTGTGCAGCGCTGTTCACTGTGTGGAGCTCTGCAAACTGTGTGGAGCACTTTACCCTCTGTTTAGGACTGTATTCTGTGTGGAGCCCTGTACCCTGTGTGGAGGACTGTACCCTGTGTGGAGCACTGTACCCTGTGTGCAGCACTGCACCCTGTGTGGAGCACTGTATCCTGTGTGGAGGATTTACCCTGTGTGGAGGACTGTACCCTGTGTGGAGGATTTACCCTGTGTGCAGCACTGCACCCTGTGTGGTGCACTTTACACTGCGTGGAGCACTGTACCCTGTGTGGAGGATTTACCCTTTGTGGAGGACTGTACCCAGTATGGAGCACTGTTCCCTGTGTGGAGCACTGTAGCCTGTGTGGAGGACTTTATCCTGTGTGGAGCGCTGTACCCTCTGTGTAGGACTGTATTCTGTGTGGAGCACTGTACCCTGTGTGGAGCACTGTACCCTGTGTGGAGCACTCTACACTGTGTGGAGCACTGTACCCTGTGTGGAGGATTTACCCTTTGTGGAGGACTGTACCCTGCGTGTAGGATTTACCCTTTGTGGAGGACTGTACTCTGTATGGAGCACTGTTCCCTGTGTAGACCACTGTAGCCTGTGTGGAGCACTGTACCCTGTTTAGACCACTGTAGCCTGTGTAGAGCACTGTACCCTGTGTAGACCACTGTAGCCTGTGTGCAGCACTGTACCCTATGTGGAGGATTTACCCTTTGTGGAGGACTGTACCCTGTATGGAGAACTGTTCCCTGTGTAGGCCACTGTAGCCTGTGTGGAGCACTGTACTCTGTGTGGAGGACTGTACCCTGAGTGGAGCACTGTACCCTGTGTGGAGGACTGTACCCTGAGTGGAGCACTGTACCCTGTGTGGAGGACTGTACCCTGAGTGGAGCACTGTACCCTGTGTGCAGCACCCTACCCTGTGTGGAGCACTGTACCCTGTGTGGAGCACTGTACCCTGTGTGGAACACTGCACCCTGTGTGCAGCACCCTACCCTGTATGGAGCACTGTATTCTGTGTGGAGGACTGTATCCTGTTTGGAGCACTGTATCCTGTGTGGAGCTCTGTACCCTGTGTGCAGCACTGTACCCTGTGTGGAGCACTGTACCCTCTGTGGAGCATTGCACCCTGTGTGGTGGACTGTACCCTGTGTGGAGCACTGTACCCTGTGTGGTGGACTGTACCCCGTGTGCAGCACTGTACCCTGTGTGCAGCACTGTATCCTGTGTGGAGCACTGTAACCTGTGTGGAGGACTGTACCCTGTGTGGAGGTCTGTCCCCTGTGTGCAGCACTGTACCCTGTGTGCATCACTGTGCACAGTGTGCAACGCTGTACCCTGTGTGGAGGACTGTCCCCTGTGTGGTGCACTGTATCTTTTGTGGAGGACTGTATCCTGTGTGGAGCACTGTGTCCTGTGTGGAGTACTGCAGCCTGCATGTAGGGCTGTACCCTGTGTGCAGCACTCTACCCTGTGTGGTGAACTGTACCCTGGGTGCAGCACTGTAGCCTGTGTGGTGAACTGTACCCTGTGTGCAGCGCTGTACCCTGTGTGCAGCACTGTATCCTGTGTGCAGCACTCTAACCTATGTGGAGGACTGTACCCTGTGTGGAGATCTGTCCACTGTGTGCAGCAATGTACCCTGTGTGGAGCACTGTACCCTGTATGTAGCACTGTACCCTGTGTGCAGCGCTGTTCACTGTGTGGAGCTCTGCAAACTGTGTGGAGCACTTTACCCTCTGTTTAGGACTGTATTCTGTGTGGAGCCCTGTACCCTGTGTGGTGGACTGTACCCCGTGTGCAGCACTGTACCCTGTGTGCAGCACTGTATCCTGTGTGGAGCACTGTAACCTGTGTGGAGGACTGTACCCTGTGTGGAGGTCTGTCCCCTGTGTGCAGCACTGTACCCTGTGTGCATCACTGTGCACAGTGTGCAACGCTGTACCCTGTGTGGAGGACTGTCCCCTGTGTGGTGCACTGTATCTTTTGTGGAGGACTGTATCCTGTGTTGAGCACTGTGTCCTGTGTGGAGTACTGCAGCCTGCATGTAGGGCTGTACCCTGTGTGCAGCACTCTACCCTGTGTGGTGAACTGTACCCTGGGTGCAGCACTGTAGCCTGTGTGGTGAACTGTACCCTGTGTGCAGCGCTGTACCCTGTGTGCAGCACTGTATCCTGTGTGCAGCACTCTAACCTATGTGGAGGACTGTACCCTGTGTGGAGATCTGTCCACTGTGTGCAGCAATGTACCCTGTGTGGAGCACTGTACCCTGTATGTAGCACTGTACCCTGTGTGCAGCGCTGTTCACTGTGTGGAGCTCTGCAAACTGTGTGGAGCACTTTACCCTCTGTTTAGGACTGTATTCTGTGTGGAGCCCTGTACCCTGTGTGGAGGACTGTACCCTGTGTGGAGCACTTTTCCCTGTGTGCAGCACTGTACCCTGTGTGTAGGACTGTACCTTGGTGTGCACCACTGTACCCTGTGTGCAACACTTTACCCTGTGTGGAGGATTGTACCCTATGTGGAGGACTGTACCCTGTGTGGAGCACTGTACCCTGTGTGATGCACTGTATCCTGTGTGGAGTACTTTACCCTGTGTGGAGCACTTTACCCTGTGTGGAGCACTGTATCCTGTGTGTAGGACTGTACCCTGTGTGCAGCACTGTACCCTGTGTGGAGGGCTGTACCCTGTGTGGAGCACTGTACCCTGTGTGTAGGACTGTACCCTGTGTGCAACACTGTTCCCTGTGTGGAGGACTGTACCCTGTGTGGAGCACTGTACTCTGTGTGGAGGACTTTATCCTGTGTGGAGCACTGTATCCTGTGTGGAGCACTGTACCCTGTGTGTAGCTCTGTACCCTGTGTGGAGCTCTGTACCCTGTGTGGAGCACTGTACCCTGTCTGCAGCACTCTACCCTTTGTGGAGCACTGTACCCTGTGTGCAGCACTGTACCCTGTGTGGAGCCCTGTACACTGTGTGCAGCACTGTACCTTGTGTTGTGGATTGTACCCTGTGTGCAGCACTGTACCTTGTGTTGTGGATTGTACCCTGTGTGCAGCACTGTACCATGTGTGGAGTACTGTACCCTGTATGCAGCACTGTACCCTGTGTGGTGGACTGTACCCCGTGTGCAGCACTGCACCCTGTGTGCAGCACTGTATCCTGTGTGGAGCACTGTAACCTGTGTGGAGGACTGTACCCTGTGTGGAGGTCTGTCCCCTGTGTGCAGCACTGTACCCTGTGTGCATCACTGTGCACAGTGTGCAACGCTGTACCCTGTGTGGAGGACTGTCCCCTGTGTGGTGCACTGTATCTTTTGTGGAGGACTGTATCCTGTGTGGAGCACTGTGTCCTGTGTGGAGTACTGCAGCCTGCATGTAGGGCTGTACCCTGTGTGCAGCACTCTACCCTGTGTGGTGAACTGTACCCTGGGTGCAGCACTGTAGCCTGTGTGGTGAACTGTACCCTGTGTGCAGCACTGTACCCTGTGTGCAGCACTGTATCCTGTGTGCAGCACTCTAACCTATGTGGAGGACTGTACCCTGTGTGGAGATCTGTCCACTGTGTGCAGCAATGTACCCTGTGTGGAGCACTGTACCCTGTATGTAGCACTGTACCCTGTGTGCAGCGCTGTTCACTGTGTGGAGCTCTGCAAACTGTGTGGAGCACTTTACCCTCTGTTTAGGACTGTATTCTGTGTGGAGCCCTGTACCCTGTGTGGAGGACTGTACCCTGTGTGGAGCACTGTACCCTGTGTGCAGCACTGCACCCTGTGTGGAGCACTGTATCCTGTGTGGAGGATTTACCCTGTGTGGAGGACTGTACCCTGTGTGGAGGATTTACCCTGTGTGCAGCACTGTACCCTGTGTGGAGGATTTACCCTTTGTGGAGGACTGTACCCAGTATGGAGCACTGTTCCCTGTGTGGAGCACTGTAGCCTGTGTGGAGGACTTTATCCTGTGTGGAGCGCTGTACCCTCTGTGTAGGACTGTATTCTGTGTGGAGCACTGTACCCTGTGTGGAGCACTGTACCCTGTGTGGAGCACTGTACCCTGTGTGGAGCACTGTACCCTGTGTGGAGGATTTACCCTGTGTGGAGGACTGTACCCTGCGTGTAGGATTTACCCTTTGTGGAGGACTGTACTCTGTATGGAGCACTGTTCCCTGTGTAGACCACTGTAGCCTGTGTGGAGCACTGTACCCTGTTTAGACCACTGTAGCCTGTGTAGAGCACTGTACCCTGTGTAGACCACTGTAGCCTGTGTGCAGCACTGTACCCTATGTGGAGGATTTACCCTTTGTGGAGGACTGTACCCTGTATGGAGAACTGTTCCCTGTGTAGGCCACTGTAGCCTGTGTGGAGCACTGTACTCTGTGTGGAGGACTGTACCCTGAGTGGAGCACTGTACCCTGTGTGGAGGACTGTACCCTGAGTGGAGCACTGTACCCTGTGTGGAGGACTGTACCCTGAGTGGAGCACTGTACCCTGTGTGCAGCACCCTACCCTGTGTGGAGCACTGTACCCTGTGTGGAGCACTGTACCCTGTGTGGAACACTGCACCCTGTGTGCAGCACCCTACCCTGTATGGAGCACTGTATTCTGTGTGGAGGACTGTATCCTGTTTGGAGCACTGTATCCTGTGTGGAGCTCTGTACCCTGTGTGCAGCACTGTACCCTGTGTGGAGCACTGTACCCTCTGTGGAGCATTGTACCCTGTGTGGTGGACTGTACCCTGTGTGCAACACTTTTCTCTGTGTGGAGGATTGTTTCCTGTGTGGAGGACTGTACCCTGTGTGCAACACTGTACCCTGTGTGTAGGACTGTACCATTTGTGCAGCACTGTACCCTGTGTTTAGGACTGTACCCCATGTGGAGGACTGTACCCTGTGTGCAGCACTGTACCCTGTGTGTAGGACTGTACCTTGGTGTGCACCACTGTACCCTGTGTGCAACACTTTACCCTGTGTGGAGGATTGTACCCTATGTGGAGGACTGTACCCTGTGTGGAGCACTGTACCCTGTGTGATGCACTGTATCCTGTGTGGAGTACTTTACCCTGTGTGGAGCACTTTACCCTGTGTGGAGCACTGTATCCTGTGTGTAGGACTGTACCCTGTGTGCAGCACTGTACCCTGTGTGGAGGGCTGTACCCTGTGTGGAGCACTGTACCCTGTGTGTAGGACTGTACCCTGTGTGCAACACTGTTCCCTGTGTGGAGGACTGTACCCTGTGTGGAGCACTGTACTCTGTGTGGAGGACTTTATCCTGTGTGGAGCACTGTATCCTGTGTGGAGCACTGTACCCTGTGTGTAGCTCTGTACCCTGTGTGGAGCTCTGTACCCTGTGTGGAGCACTGTACCCTGTCTGCAGCACTCTACCCTTTGTGGAGCACTGTACCCTGTGTGCAGCACTGTACCCTGTGTGGAGCCCTGTACACTGTGTGCAGCACTGTACCTTGTGTTGTGGATTGTACCCTGTGTGCAGCACTGTACCTTGTGTTGTGGATTGTACCCTGTGTGCAGCACTGTACCATGTGTGGAGTACTGTACCCTGTGTGCAGCACTGTACCCTGTGTGGTGGACTGTACCCCGTGTGCAGCACTGTACCCTGTGTGCAGCACTGTATCCTGTGTGGAGCACTGTAACCTGTGTGGAGGACTGTACCCTGTGTGGAGGTCTGTCCCCTGTGTGCAGCACTGTACCCTGTGTGCATCACTGTGCACAGTGTGCAACGCTGTACCCTGTGTGGAGGACTGTCCCCTGTGTGGTGCACTGTATCTTTTGTGGAGGACTGTATCCTGTGTGGAGCACTGTGTCCTGTGTGGAGTACTGCAGCCTGCATGTAGGGCTGTACCCTGTGTGCAGCACTCTACCCTGTGTGGTGAACTGTACCCTGGGTGCAGCACTGTAGCCTGTGTGGTGAACTGTACCCTGTGTGCAGCGCTGTACCCTGTGTGCAGCACTGTATCCTGTGTGCAGCACTCTAACCTATGTGGAGGACTGTACCCTGTGTGGAGATCTGTCCACTGTGTGCAGCAATGTACCCTGTGTGGAGCACTGTACCCTGTGTGGAGCCCTGTACACTGTGTGTAGCACTGTATCCTGGGCGCTGCACTGTATCCGGTGTGGAGCACTTTGCCCTGTGAGGTGTACTGTACCCTGTGTGTAGGACTGTACCCTGTGTGCAGCACTGTACCCTGTGTGGAGCACTTTTCCCTGTTTGGAGCACTGTACCCTGTGTGTAGGACTATGCCCTGTGTGCAACACTGTTGCCTGTGTGGAGGATTGTACCCTGTGTGGAGGACTTTATCCTGTGTGGAGCACTGAATTCTATATGGAGCACTGTATCCTGTGTGGAGCTCTGTACCCTGTGTGGATCACTGTACCCTGTGTGCAGCACTGTACCCTGTTTCAA
The DNA here is from genome assembly GCA_026770705.1 of Isurus oxyrinchus. Classification (NCBI taxonomy): domain Eukaryota; kingdom Metazoa; phylum Chordata; class Chondrichthyes; order Lamniformes; family Lamnidae; genus Isurus; species Isurus oxyrinchus. The sequence continues at coordinate 7,132,891 of JANJGN010000007.1, read as the reverse complement.
GCACTGTACCCGGTGTGCAGCACTGTACCTTGTGTTGTGGATTGTACCCTGTGTGGAGCACTGTATCCTGTGTGGAGCATTGTACCCTGTGTGCAGCACTGTACCCTGTTTCAAGCACTGTACCCTGTGTGCAGCACTGTACCTTGTGTTGTGGATTGTACCCTGTGTGGAGCACTGTATCCTGTGTGGAGCATTGTACCCTGTGTGGAGGACTGTACCACGTGTGCAGCACACTACCCTGTGTGGAGCACTGTACCCTATGTGGAGCACTGTACCCTATGTGGAGCACTGTACGCTGTGTGCAGCACTCTATCCCGTGTGGAGCACTGTAACCTGTGTGGAGCACTGTACGCTGTGTGCAGCACTCTATCCCGTGTGGAGCACTGTAACCTGTGTGGAGCACTGTCCCCTGTGTTGTGGACTATACCCTGTGTGCAGCACTGTACCTTGTGTTGTGGATTGTACCCTGTGTGCTGCACTGTACCCTGTGTGGAGTACTGTACCCTGTGTGGAGCACTGTACCCAGTGTGGAGCACTGTACCCTATGTGCAGTACTGTATCCTGTATGGAGCACTGTAACCTGTGTGGAGGACTGTACCCTGTGTGGAGGTCTGTCCCCTGTGTGCAGCAATGTACCCTGTGTGGAGGACTGTACCCTGTGTGCAACACTGTACACTATGTGGAGCACTGTACCCTGTGTGCAGCACTGTATCCTGTGTGCAGCACTGTAACCTATGTGGAGGACTGTACCCTGTGTGGAGATCTGTCCACTGTGTGCAGCAATGTACCCTGTGTGGAGGACTGTACCCTGTGTGCAACACTGTACCCTATGTGGAGCACTGTACCCTGTGTGCAGCACTGTATCCTGTGTGCAGCACTGTAAGCTGTGTGGAGGACTGTACCCTGTGTGGAGGTCTGTCCCCTGTTTGCAGCACTGTACCCTGTGTGGAGGACTGTACCCTATGTGTAACACTGTACCCTCTGTGGAGCACTGTACCCTGTGTGCAGCACTACCCTGTGTGCATCACTGTGCACTGTGTGCAACAGTGTACCCTGTGTGGAGGACTGTCCCCTGTGTGGTGCACTGCATCTTGTGTGGAGGACTGTATCCTGTGTGCAGCACTGTACCCTCTGTGGAGCACTGTACCCTGTGTGCAGCACTGTACACTGTGTGCATCACTGTACACTGTGTGCAACACTGTACCCTGTGTGGAAGACTGTCCCCTGTGTGGTGCACTGTATCTGGTGTAGAGGTCTGTCCCCTGTGTGAAGCACTGTGTCCTGTGTGGAGTACTGTACCCTGTGTGGAGTTCTGTACCCATGTTCAGCACTGTATCCTGTTTGCAGCACTGTAAACTGTGTGGAGCACTGTACCCTGTATGGAGGACTGTACCCTTTGTGCAGCACTGTAGCCTGTGTGGAGGACTGTGTGTGGAGCACTGTACCCTTTGTGCAGCACTGTACCCTGTGTGCAGCATTCTACCTTGTGTGGAGGACTGTACCCCATGTGGAGGACGGTACCCTGTGTGCAACACTGTACCTTGTGTGGAGCACTGTACCCTGTATGGAGGACTGTACCCTGTGTGCAGCACTGTACCCTTTGTGCAGCACTGTACCCTGTGTGGAGGACTGTACCCTGTGTGGAGCACTTTACCCTGTGTGGAGCACTGTACCCTGTGTGTAGGACTGTACCCTGTGTGCAACACTGTTCCCTGTGTGGAGGATTGTACCCTGTGTGGAGGACTGTACCCTGTGTGGAGCACTGTACCCTGTGTGGAGGACTTTATCCTGTGTGGAGCACTGTATCCTGTGTGGAGCACTGTACCCTATGTGTAGCTCGGTACCCTGTGTGGAACTCTGTACCCTGTGTGGAGCACTGTACCTTATGTGCAGCACTCTACCCTTTGTGCAGCACTGTACCCTGTGTCGAGCACTGTACCCTGTGTGCAGCACAATACCCTGTGTGGAGCACTGTACCCTGTGGGCAACACTGTACCTTGTGTTGTAGATTGTACCCTGTGTGGAGCACTGTACCCTGTGTGGAGCCCTGTACACTGTGTGCGGCACTGTATCCTGTGTGGAGCATTGTACCCTGTGTGCAGCACTGTACCCTGTGTGGAGTACTGCACCCTGTGTGGAGCACTGTACCCTGTGTGGTGGACTGTACCCCATGTGCAGCACTGTACCCTGTGTGGAGGACTGTACCCCGTGTGGAGGACTGTACCCTGTGTGCAACACTTTTCTCTGTGTGGAGGATTGTTTCCTGTGTGGAGGACTGTACCCTGTGTGCAACACTGTACCCTGTGTGTAGGACTGTACCATTTGTGCAGCACTGTACCCTGTGTTTAGGACTGTACCCCATGTGGAGGACTGTACCCTGTGTGCAGCACTGTACCCTGTGTGTAGGACTGTACCTTGGTGTGCACCACTGTACCCTGTGTGCAACACTTTACCCTGTGTGGAGGATTGTACCCTATGTGGAGGACTGTACCCTGTGTGGAGCACTGTACCCTGTGTGATGCACTGTATCCTGTGTGGAGTACTTTACCCTGTGTGGAGCACTTTACCCTGTGTGGAGCACTGTATCCTGTGTGTAGGACTGTACCCTGTGTGCAGCACTGTACCCTGTGTGGAGGGCTGTACCCTGTGTGGAGCACTGTACCCTGTGTGGAGGACTGTACCCTGTGTGGAGCACTTTTCCCTGTGTGCAGCACTGTACCCTGTGTGTAGGACTGTACCTTGGTGTGCACCACTGTACCCTGTGTGCAACACTTTACCCTGTGTGGAGGATTGTACCCTATGTGGAGGACTGTACCCTGTGTGGAGCACTGTACCCTGTGTGATGCACTGTATCCTGTGTGGAGTACTTTACCCTGTGTGGAGCACTTTACCCTGTGTGGAGCACTGTATCCTGTGTGTAGGACTGTACCCTGTGTGCAGCACTGTACCCTGTGTGGAGGGCTGTACCCTGTGTGGAGCACTGTACCCTGTGTGTAGGACTGTACCCTGTGTGCAACGCTGTTCCCTGTGTGGAGGACTGTACCCTGTGTGGAGCACTGTACTCTGTGTGGAGGACTTTATCCTGTGTGGAGCACTGTATCCTGTGTGGAGCACTGTACCCTGTGTGTAGCTCTGTACCCTGTGTGGAGCTCTGTACCCTGTGTGGAGCACTGTACCCTGTCTGCAGCACTCTACCCTTTGTGGAGTACTGTACCCTGTGTGCAGCACTGTACCCTGTGTGGTGGACTGTACCCCGTGTGCAGCACTGTACCCTGTGTGCAGCACTGTATCCTGTGTGGAGCACTGTAACCTGTGTGGAGGACTGTACCCTGTGTGGAGGTCTGTCCCCTGTGTGCAGCACTGTACCCTGTGTGCATCACTGTGCACAGTGTGCAACGCTGTACCCTGTGTGGAGGACTGTCCCCTGTGTGGTGCACTGTATCTTTTGTGGAGGACTGTATCCTGTGTGGAGCACTGTGTCCTGTGTGGAGTACTGCAGCCTGCATGTAGGGCTGTACCCTGTGTGCAGCACTCTACCCTGTGTGGTGAACTGTACCCTGGGTGCAGCACTGTAGCCTGTGTGGTGAACTGTACCCTGTGTGCAGCGCTGTACCCTGTGTGCAGCACTGTATCCTGTGTGCAGCACTCTAACCTATGTGGAGGACTGTACCCTGTGAGGAGATCTGTCCACTGTGTGCAGCAATGTACCCTGTGTGGAGCACTGTACCCTGTGTGGAGCCCTGTACACTGTGTGTAGCACTGTATCCTGGGCGCTGCACTGTATCCGGTGTGGAGTACTTTACCCTGTGTGGAGCACTTTACCCTGTGTGGAGCACTGTATCCTGTGTGTAGGACTGTACCCTGTGTGCAGCACTGTACCCTGTGTGGAGGGCTGTACCCTGTGTGGAGCACTGTACCCTGTGTGTAGGACTGTACCCTGTGTGCAACACTGTTCCCTGTGTGGAGGACTGTACCCTGTGTGGAGCACTGTACTCTGTGTGGAGGACTTTATCCTGTGTGGAGCACTGTATCCTGTGTGGAGCACTGTACCCTGTGTGTAGCTCTGTACCCTGTGTGGAGCTCTGTACCCTGTGTGGAGCACTGTACCCTGTCTGCAGCACTCTACCCTTTGTGGAGCACTGTACCCTGTGTGCAGCACTGTACCCTGTGTGGAGCCCTGTACACTGTGTGCAGCACTGTACCTTGTGTTGTGGATTGTACCCTGTGTGCAGCACTGTACCTTGTGTTGTGGATTGTACCCTGTGTGCAGCACTGTACCATGTGTGGAGTACTGTACCCTGTGTGCAGCACTGTACCCTGTGTGGTGGACTGTACCCCGTGTGCAGCACTGTACCCTGTGTGCAGCACTGTATCCTGTGTGGAGCACTGTAACCTGTGTGGAGGACTGTACCCTGTGTGGAGGTCTGTCCCCTGTGTGCAGCACTGTACCCTGTGTGCATCACTGTGCACAGTGTGCAACGCTGTACCCTGTGTGGAGGACTGTCCCCTGTGTGGTGCACTGTATCTTTTGTGGAGGACTGTATCCTGTGTGGAGCACTGTGTCCTGTGTGGAGTACTGCAGCCTGCATGTAGGGCTGTACCCTGTGTGCAGCACTCTACCCTGTGTGGTGAACTGTACCCTGGGTGCAGCACTGTAGCCTGTGTGGTGAACTGTACCCTGTGTGCAGCGCTGTACCCTGTGTGCAGCACTGTATCCTGTGTGCAGCACTCTAACCTATGTGGAGGACTGTACCCTGTGTGGAGATCTGTCCACTGTGTGCAGCAATGTACCCTGTGTGGAGCACTGTACCCTGTGTGGAGCCCTGTACACTGTGTGTAGCACTGTATCCTGGGCGCTGCACTGTATCCGGTGTGGAGCACTTTGCCCTGTGAGGTGTACTGTACCCTGTGTGTAGGACTGTACCCTGTGTGCAGCACTGTACCCTGTGTGGAGCACTTTTCCCTGTTTGGAGCACTGTACCCTGTGTGTAGGACTATGCCCTGTGTGCAACACTGTTGCCTGTGTGGAGGATTGTACCCTGTGTGGAGGACTTTATCCTGTGTGGAGCACTGAATTCTATATGGAGCACTGTATCCTGTGTGGAGCTCTGTACCCTGTGTGGATCACTGTACCCTGTGTGCAGCACTGTACCCTGTTTCAAGCACTGTACCCGGTGTGCAGCACTGTACCTTGTGTTGTGGATTGTACCCTGTGTGGAGCACTGTATCCTGTGTGGAGCATTGTACCCTGTGTGCAGCACTGTACCCTGTTTCAAGCACTGTACCCTGTGTGCAGCACTGTACCTTGTGTTGTGGATTGTACCCTGTGTGGAGCACTGTATCCTGTGTGGAGCATTGTACCCTGTGTGGAGGACTGTACCACGTGTGCAGCACACTACCCTGTGTGGAGCACTGTACCCTATGTGGAGCACTGTACCCTATGTGGAGCACTGTACGCTGTGTGCAGCACTCTATCCCGTGTGGAGCACTGTAACCTGTGTGGAGCACTGTACGCTGTGTGCAGCACTCTATCCCGTGTGGAGCACTGTAACCTGTGTGGAGCACTGTCCCCTGTGTTGTGGACTATACCCTGTGTGCAGCACTGTACCTTGTGTTGTGGATTGTACCCTGTGTGCTGCACTGTACCCTGTGTGGAGTACTGTACCCTGTGTGGAGCACTGTACCCAGTGTGGAGCACTGTACCCTATGTGCAGTACTGTATCCTGTATGGAGCACTGTAACCTGTGTGGAGGACTGTACCCTGTGTGGAGGTCTGTCCCCTGTGTGCAGCAATGTACCCTGTGTGGAGGACTGTACCCTGTGTGCAACACTGTACACTATGTGGAGCACTGTACCCTGTGTGCAGCACTGTATCCTGTGTGCAGCACTGTAACCTATGTGGAGGACTGTACCCTGTGTGGAGATCTGTCCACTGTGTGCAGCAATGTACCCTGTGTGGAGGACTGTACCCTGTGTGCAACACTGTACCCTATGTGGAGCACTGTACCCTGTGTGCAGCACTGTATCCTGTGTGCAGCACTGTAAGCTGTGTGGAGGACTGTACCCTGTGTGGAGGTCTGTCCCCTGTTTGCAGCACTGTACCCTGTATGGAGGACTGTACCCTATGTGTAACACTGTACCCTCTGTGGAGCACTGTACCCTGTGTGCAGCACTACCCTGTGTGCATCACTGTGCACTGTGTGCAACAGTGTACCCTGTGTGGAGGACTGTCCCCTGTGTGGTGCACTGCATCTTGTGTGGAGGACTGTATCCTGTGTGCAGCACTGTACCCTCTGTGGAGCACTGTACCCTGTGTGCAGCACTGTACACTGTGTGCATCACTGTACACTGTGTGCAACACTGTACCCTGTGTGGAAGACTGTCCCCTGTGTGGTGCACTGTATCTGGTGTAGAGGTCTGTCCCCTGTGTGAAGCACTGTGTCCTGTGTGGAGTACTGTACCCTGTGTGGAGTTCTGTACCCATGTTCAGCACTGTATCCTGTTTGCAGCACTGTAAACTGTGTGGAGCACTGTACCCTGTATGGAGGACTGTACCCTTTGTGCAGCACTGTAGCCTGTGTGGAGGACTGTGTGTGGAGCACTGTACCCTTTGTGCAGCACTGTACCCTGTGTGCAGCATTCTACCTTGTGTGGAGGACTGTACCCCATGTGGAGGACGGTACCCTGTGTGCAACACTGTACCTTGTGTGGAGCACTGTACCCTGTATGGAGGACTGTACCCTGTGTGCAGCACTGTACCCTTTGTGCAGCACTGTACCCTGTGTGGAGGACTGTACCCTGTGTGGAGCACTTTACCCTGTGTGGAGCACTGTACCCTGTGTGTAGGACTGTACCCTGTGTGCAACACTGTTCCCTGTGTGGAGGATTGTACCCTGTGTGGAGGACTGTACCCTGTGTGGAGCACTGTACCCTGTGTGGAGGACTTTATCCTGTGTGGAGCACTGTATCCTGTGTGGAGCACTGTACCCTATGTGTAGCTCGGTACCCTGTGTGGAACTCTGTACCCTGTGTGGAGCACTGTACCTTGTGTGCAGCACTCTACCCTGTGTGCAGCACTGTACCCTGTGTCGAGCACTGTACCCTGTGTGCAGCACAATACCCTGTGTGGAGCACTGTACCCTGTGGGCAACACTGTACCTTGTGTTGTAGATTGTACCCTGTGTGGAGCACTGTACCCTGTGGGCAACACTGTACCTTGTGTTGTAGATTGTACCCTGTGTGGAGCACTGTACCCTGTGTGGAGCCCAGTACACTGTGTGCGGCACTGTATCCTGTGTGGAGCATTGTACCCTGTGTGCAGCACTGTACCCTGTGTGGAGTACTGCACCCTGTGTGGAGCACTGTACCCTGTGTGGTGGACTGTACCCCATGTGCAGCACTGTACCCTGTGTGGAGGACTGTACCCCGTGTGGAGGACTGTACCCTGTGTGCAACACTTTTCTCTGTGTGGAGGATTGTTTCCTGTGTGGAGGACTGTACCCTGTGTGCAACACTGTACCCTGTGTGTAGGACTGTACCATTTGCGCAGCACTGTACCCTGTGTTTAGGACTGTACCCCATGTGGAGGACTGTACCCTGTGTGCAGCACTGTACCCTGTGTGTAGGACTGTACCTTGGTGTGCACCACTGTACCCTGTGTGCAACACTTTACCCTGTGTGGAGGATTGTACCCTATGTGGAGGACTGTACCCTGTGTGGAGCACTGTACCCTGTGTGATGCACTGTATCCTGTGTGGAGTACTTTACCCTGTGTGGAGCACTTTACCCTGTGTGGAGCACTGTATCCTGTGTGTAGGACTGTACCCTGTGTGCAGCACTGTACCCTGTGTGGAGGGCTGTACCCTGTGTGGAGCACTGTACCCTGTGTGTAGGACTGTACCCTGTGTGCAACACTGTTCCCTGTGTGGAGGACTGTACCCTGTGTGGAGCACTGTACTCTGTGTGGAGGACTTTATCCTGTGTGGAGCACTGTATCCTGTGTGGAGCACTGTACCCTGTGTGTAGCTCTGTACCCTGTGTGGAGCTCTGTACCCTGTGTGGAGCACTGTACACTGTCTGCAGCACTCTACCCTTTGTGGAGTACTGTACCCTGTGTGCAGCACTGTACCCTGTGTGGTGGACTGTACCCCGTGTGCAGCACTGTACCCTGTGTGCAGCACTGTATCCTGTGTGGAGCACTGTAACCTGTGTGGAGGACTGTACCCTGTGTGGAGGTCTGTCCCCTGTGTGCAGCACTGTACCCTGTGTGCATCACTGTGCACAGTGTGCAACGCTGTACCCTGTGTGGAGGACTGTCCCCTGTGTGGTGCACTGTATCTTTTGTGGAGGACTGTATCCTGTGTGGAGCACTGTGTCCTGTGTGGAGTACTGCAGCCTGCATGTAGGGCTGTACCCTGTGTGCAGCACTCTACCCTGTGTGGTGAACTGTACCCTGGGTGCAGCACTGTAGCCTGTGTGGTGAACTGTACCCTGTGTGCAGCGCTGTACCCTGTGTGCAGCACTGTATCCTGTGTGCAGCACTCTAACCTATGTGGAGGACTGTACCCTGTGTGGAGATCTGTCCACTGTGTGCAGCACTCTACCCTGTGTGCAGCACTGTACCCTGTGTCAAGCACTGTACCCTGTGTGCAGCACAATACCCTGTGTGGAGCACTGTACCCTGTGGGCAACACTGTACCTTGTGTTGTAGATTGTACCCTGTGTGGAGCACTGTACCCTGTGTGGAGCCCTGTACACTGTGTGCGGCACTGTATCCTGTGTGGAGCATTGTACCCTGTGTGCAGCACTGTACCCTGTGTGGAGTACTGCACCCTGTGTGGAGCACTGTACCCTGTGTGGTGGACTGTACCCCATGTGCAGCACTGTACCCTGTGTGGAGGACTGCACCCCGTGTGGAGGACTGTACCCTGTATGCAACACTGTACCCTGTGTGGAGCACTGTACCCTGTGTGGAGGACTGTACCCCATGTGCAGCACTGTACCCTGTGTGGAGGACTGCACCCCGTGCGGAGAATTGTTTCGTGTGTGGAGGACTGTACCCTGTGTGCAACACTGTACCCTGTGTGTAGGACTGTACCATTTGTGCAGCACTGTACCCTGTGTTTAGGACTGTACCCCATGTGGAGGACTGTACCCTGTGTGCAGCACTGTACCCTGTGTGTAGGACTGTACCTTGGTGTGCACCACTGTACCCTGTGTGCAACACTTTACCCTGTGTGGAGGATTGTACCCTATGTGGAGGACTGTACCCTGTGTGGAGCACTGTACCCTGTGTGATGCACTGTATCCTGTGTGGAGTACTTTACCCTGTGTGGAGCACTTTACCCTGTGTGGAGCACTGTATCCTGTGTGTAGGACTGTACCCTGTGTGCAGCACTGTACCCTGTGTGGAGGGCTGTACCCTGTGTGGAGCACTGTACCCTGTGTGTAGGACTGTACCCTGTGTGCAACACTGTTCCCTGTGTGGAGGACTGTACCCTGTGTGGAGCACTGTACTCTGTGTGGAGGACTTTATCCTGTGTGGAGCACTGTATCCTGTGTGGAGCACTGTACCCTGTGTGTAGCTCTGTACCCTGTGTGGAGCTCTGTACCCTGTGTGGAGCACTGTACCCTGTCTGCAGCACTCTACCCTTTGTGGAGCACTGTACCCTGTGTGCAGCACTGTACCCTGTGTGGAGCCCTGTACACTGTGTGCAGCACTGTACCTTTTGTTGTGGATTGTACCCTGTGTGCAGCACTGTACCTTGTGTTGTGGATTGTACCCTGTGTGCAGCACTGTACCATGTGTGGAGTACTGTACCCTGTGTGCAGCACTGTACCCTGTGTGGTGGACTGTACCCTGTGTGCAGCACTGTACCCTGTGTGCAGCACTGTATCCTGTGTGGAGCACTGTAACCTGTGTGGAGGACTGTACCCTGTGTGGAGGTCTGTCCCCTGTGTGCAGCACTGTACCCTGTGTGCATCACTGTGCACAGTGTGCAACGCTGTACCCTGTGTGGAGGACTGTCCCCTGTGTGGTGCACTGTATCTTTTGTGGAGGACTGTATCCTGTGTGGAGCACTGTGTCCTGTGTGGAGTACTGCAGCCTGCATGTAGGGCTGTACCCTGTGTGCAGCACTCTACCCTGTGTGGTGAACTGTACCCTGGGTGCAGCACTGTAGCCTGTGTGGTGAACTGTACCCTGTGTGCAGCGCTGTACCCTGTGTGCAGCACTGTATCCTGTGTGCAGCACTCTAACCTATGTGGAGGACTGTACCCTGTGTGGAGATCTGTCCACTGTGTGCAGCAATGTACCCTGTGTGGAGCACTGTACCCTGTATGTAGCACTGTACCCTGTGTGCAGCGCTGTTCACTGTGTGGAGCTCTGCAAACTGTGTGGAGCACTTTACCCTCTGTTTAGGACTGTATTCTGTGTGGAGCCCTGTACCCTGTGTGGTGGACTGTACCCCGTGTGCAGCACTGTACCCTGTGTGCAGCACTGTATCCTGTGTGGAGCACTGTAACCTGTGTGGAGGACTGTACCCTGTGTGGAGGTCTGTCCCCTGTGTGCAGCACTGTACCCTGTGTGCATCACTGTGCACAGTGTGCAACGCTGTACCCTGTGTGGAGGACTGTCCCCTGTGTGGTGCACTGTATCTTTTGTGGAGGACTGTATCCTGTGTTGAGCACTGTGTCCTGTGTGGAGTACTGCAGCCTGCATGTAGGGCTGTACCCTGTGTGCAGCACTCTACCCTGTGTGGTGAACTGTACCCTGGGTGCAGCACTGTAGCCTGTGTGGTGAACTGTACCCTGTGTGCAGCGCTGTACCCTGTGTGCAGCACTGTATCCTGTGTGCAGCACTCTAACCTATGTGGAGGACTGTACCCTGTGTGGAGATCTGTCCACTGTGTGCAGCAATGTACCCTGTGTGGAGCACTGTACCCTGTATGTAGCACTGTACCCTGTGTGCAGCGCTGTTCACTGTGTGGAGCTCTGCAAACTGTGTGGAGCACTTTACCCTCTGTTTAGGACTGTATTCTGTGTGGAGCCCTGTACCCTGTGTGGAGGACTGTACCCTGTGTGGAGCACTTTTCCCTGTGTGCAGCACTGTACCCTGTGTGTAGGACTGTACCTTGGTGTGCACCACTGTACCCTGTGTGCAACACTTTACCCTGTGTGGAGGATTGTACCCTATGTGGAGGACTGTACCCTGTGTGGAGCACTGTACCCTGTGTGATGCACTGTATCCTGTGTGGAGTACTTTACCCTGTGTGGAGCACTTTACCCTGTGTGGAGCACTGTATCCTGTGTGTAGGACTGTACCCTGTGTGCAGCACTGTACCCTGTGTGGAGGGCTGTACCCTGTGTGGAGCACTGTACCCTGTGTGTAGGACTGTACCCTGTGTGCAACACTGTTCCCTGTGTGGAGGACTGTACCCTGTGTGGAGCACTGTACTCTGTGTGGAGGACTTTATCCTGTGTGGAGCACTGTATCCTGTGTGGAGCACTGTACCCTGTGTGTAGCTCTGTACCCTGTGTGGAGCTCTGTACCCTGTGTGGAGCACTGTACCCTGTCTGCAGCACTCTACCCTTTGTGGAGCACTGTACCCTGTGTGCAGCACTGTACCCTGTGTGGAGCCCTGTACACTGTGTGCAGCACTGTACCTTGTGTTGTGGATTGTACCCTGTGTGCAGCACTGTACCTTGTGTTGTGGATTGTACCCTGTGTGCAGCACTGTACCATGTGTGGAGTACTGTACCCTGTATGCAGCACTGTACCCTGTGTGGTGGACTGTACCCCGTGTGCAGCACTGCACCCTGTGTGCAGCACTGTATCCTGTGTGGAGCACTGTAACCTGTGTGGAGGACTGTACCCTGTGTGGAGGTCTGTCCCCTGTGTGCAGCACTGTACCCTGTGTGCATCACTGTGCACAGTGTGCAACGCTGTACCCTGTGTGGAGGACTGTCCCCTGTGTGGTGCACTGTATCTTTTGTGGAGGACTGTATCCTGTGTGGAGCACTGTGTCCTGTGTGGAGTACTGCAGCCTGCATGTAGGGCTGTACCCTGTGTGCAGCACTCTACCCTGTGTGGTGAACTGTACCCTGGGTGCAGCACTGTAGCCTGTGTGGTGAACTGTACCCTGTGTGCAGCACTGTACCCTGTGTGCAGCACTGTATCCTGTGTGCAGCACTCTAACCTATGTGGAGGACTGTACCCTGTGTGGAGATCTGTCCACTGTGTGCAGCAATGTACCCTGTGTGGAGCACTGTACCCTGTATGTAGCACTGTACCCTGTGTGCAGCGCTGTTCACTGTGTGGAGCTCTGCAAACTGTGTGGAGCACTTTACCCTCTGTTTAGGACTGTATTCTGTGTGGAGCCCTGTACCCTGTGTGGAGGACTGTACCCTGTGTGGAGCACTGTACCCTGTGTGCAGCACTGCACCCTGTGTGGAGCACTGTATCCTGTGTGGAGGATTTACCCTGTGTGGAGGACTGTACCCTGTGTGGAGGATTTACCCTGTGTGCAGCACTGCACCCTGTGTGGTGCACTTTACACTGCGTGGAGCACTGTACCCTGTGTGGAGGATTTACCCTTTGTGGAGGACTGTACCCAGTATGGAGCACTGTTCCCTGTGTGGAGCACTGTAGCCTGTGTGGAGGACTTTATCCTGTGTGGAGCGCTGTACCCTCTGTGTAGGACTGTATTCTGTGTGGAGCACTGTACCCTGTGTGGAGCACTGTACCCTGTGTGGAGCACTCTACACTGTGTGGAGCACTGTACCCTGTGTGGAGGATTTACCCTGTGTGGAGGACTGTACCCTGCGTGTAGGATTTACCCTTTGTGGAGGACTGTACTCTGTATGGAGCACTGTTCCCTGTGTAGACCACTGTAGCCTGTGTGGAGCACTGTACCCTGTTTAGACCACTGTAGCCTGTGTAGAGCACTGTACCCTGTGTAGACCACTGTAGCCTGTGTGCAGCACTGTAGCCTATGTGGAGGATTTACCCTTTGTGGAGGACTGTACCCTGTATGGAGAACTGTTCCCTGTGTAGGCCACTGTAGCCTGTGTGGAGCACTGTACTCTGTGTGGAGGACTGTACCCTGTGTGATGCACTGTATCCTGTGTGGAGGACTTTACCCTGTGTGGAGCACTTTACCCTGTGTGGAGCACTGTATCCTGTGTGTAGGACTGTACCCTGTGTGCAGCACTGTACCCTGTGTGGAGGGCTGTACCCTGTGTGGAGCACTGTACCCTGTGTGTAGGACTGTACCCTGTGTGCAACACTGTTCCCTGTGTGGAGGACTGTACCCTGTGTGGAGCACTGTACTCTGTGTGGAGGACTTTATCCTGTGTGGAGCACTGTATCCTGTGTGGAGCACTGTACCCTGTGTGTAGCTCTGTACCCTGTGTGGAGCTCTGTACCCTGTGTGGAGCACTGTACCCTGTCTGCAGCACTCTACCCTTTGTGGAGCACTGTACCCTGTGTGCAGCACTGTACCCTGTGTGGAGCCCTGTACACTGTGTGCAGCACTGTACCTTGTGTTGTGGATTGTACCCTGTGTGCAGCACTGTACCTTGTGTTGTGGATTGTACCCTGTGTGCAGCACTGTACCATGTGTGGAGTACTGTACCCTGTGTGCAGCACTGTACCCTGTGTGGTGGACTGTACCCCGTGTGCAGCACTGTACCCTGTGTGCAGCACTGTATCCTGTGTGGAGCACTGTAACCTGTGTGGAGGACTGTACCCTGTGTGGAGGTCTGTCCCCTGTGTGCAGCACTGTACCCTGTGTGCATCACTGTGCACAGTGTGCAACGCTGTACCCTGTGTGGAGGACTGTCCCCTGTGTGGTGCACTGTATCTTTTGTGGAGGACTGTATCCTGTGTGGAGCACTGTGTCCTGTGTGGAGTACTGCAGCCTGCATGTAGGGCTGTACCCTGTGTGCAGCACTCTACCCTGTGTGGTGAACTGTACCCTGGGTGCAGCACTGTAGCCTGTGTGGTGAACTGTACCCTGTGTGCAGCGCTGTACCCTGTGTGCAGCACTGTATCCTGTGTGCAGCACTCTAACCTATGTGGAGGACTGTACCCTGTGTGGAGATCTGTCCACTGTGTGCAGCAATGTACCCTGTGTGGAGCACTGTACCCTGTGTGGAGCCCTGTACACTGTGTGTAGCACTGTATCCTGGGCGCTGCACTGTATCCGGTGTGGAGCACTTTGCCCTGTGAGGTGTACTGTACCCTGTGTGTAGGACTGTACCCTGTGTGCAGCACTGTACCCTGTGTGGAGCACTTTTCCCTGTTTGGAGCACTGTACCCTGTGTGTAGGACTATGCCCTGTGTGCAACACTGTTGCCTGTGTGGAGGATTGTACCCTGTGTGGAGGACTTTATCCTGTGTGGAGCACTGAATTCTATATGGAGCACTGTATCCTGTGTGGAGCTCTGTACCCTGTGTGGATCACTGTACCCTGTGTGCAGCACTGTACCCTGTTTCAAGCACTGTACCCGGTGTGCAGCACTGTACCTTGTGTTGTGGATTGTACCCTGTGTGGAGCACTGTATCCTGTGTGGAGCATTGTACCCTGTGTGCAGCACTGTACCCTGTTTCAAGCACTGTACCCTGTGTGCAGCACTGTACCTTGTGTTGTGGATTGTACCCTGTGTGGAGCACTGTATCCTGTGTGGAGCATTGTACCCTGTGTGGAGGACTGTACCACGTGTGCAGCACACTACCCTGTGTGGAGCACTGTACCCTATGTGGAGCACTGTACCCTATGTGGAGCACTGTACGCTGTGTGCAGCACTCTATCCCGTGTGGAGCACTGTAACCTGTGTGGAGCACTGTACGCTGTGTGCAGCACTCTATCCCGTGTGGAGCACTGTAACCTGTGTGGAGCACTGTCCCCTGTGTTGTGGACTATACCCTGTGTGCAGCACTGTACCTTGTGTTGTGGATTGTACCCTGTGTGCTGCACTGTACCCTGTGTGGAGTACTGTACCCTGTGTGGAGCACTGTACCCAGTGTGGAGCACTGTACCCTATGTGCAGTACTGTATCCTGTATGGAGCACTGTAACCTGTGTGGAGGACTGTACCCTGTGTGGAGGTCTGTCCCCTGTGTGCAGCAATGTACCCTGTGTGGAGGACTGTACCCTGTGTGCAACACTGTACACTATGTGGAGCACTGTACCCTGTGTGCAGCACTGTATCCTGTGTGCAGCACTGTAACCTATGTGGAGGACTGTACCCTGTGTGGAGATCTGTCCACTGTGTGCAGCAATGTACCCTGTGTGGAGGACTGTACCCTGTGTGCAACACTGTACCCTATGTGGAGCACTGTACCCTGTGTGCAGCACTGTATCCTGTGTGCAGCACTGTAACCTGTGTGGAGGACTGTACCCTGTGTGGAGGTCTGTCCCCTGTTTGCAGCACTGTACCCTGTGTGGAGGACTGTACCCTATGTGTAACACTGTACCCTCTGTGGAGCACTGTACCCTGTGTGCAGCACTACCCTGTGTGCATCACTGTGCACTGTGTGCAACAGTGTACCCTGTGTGGAGGACTGTCCCCTGTGTGGTGCACTGCATCTTGTGTGGAGGACTGTATCCTGTGTGCAGCACTGTACCCTCTGTGGAGCACTGTACCCTGTGTGCAGCACTGTACACTGTGTGCATCACTGTACACTGTGTGCAACACTGTACCCTGTGTGGAAGACTGTCCCCTGTGTGGTGCACTGTATCTGGTGTAGAGGTCTGTCCCCTGTGTGAAGCACTGTGTCCTGTGTGGAGTACTGTACCCTGTGTGGAGTTCTGTACCCATGTTCAGCACTGTATCCTGTTTGCAGCACTGTAAACTGTGTGGAGCACTGTACCCTGTATGGAGGACTGTACCCTTTGTGCAGCACTGTAGCCTGTGTGGAGGACTGTGTGTGGAGCACTGTACCCTTTGTGCAGCACTGTACCCTGTGTGCAGCATTCTACCTTGTGTGGAGGACTGTACCCCATGTGGAGGACGGTACCCTGTGTGCAACACTGTACCTTGTGTGGAGCACTGTACCCTGTATGGAGGACTGTACCCTGTGTGCAGCACTGTACCCTTTGTGCAGCACTGTACCCTGTGTGGAGGACTGTACCCTGTGTGGAGCACTTTACCCTGTGTGGAGCACTGTACCCTGTGTGTAGGACTGTACCCTGTGTGCAACACTGTTCCCTGTGTGGAGGATTGTACCCTGTGTGGAGGACTGTACCCTGTGTGGAGCACTGTACCCTGTGTGGAGGACTTTATCCTGTGTGGAGCACTGTATCCTGTGTGGAGCACTGTACCCTATGTGTAGCTCGGTACCCTGTGTGGAACTCTGTACCCTGTGTGGAGCACTGTACCTTGTGTGCAGCACTCTACCCTGTGTGCAGCACTGTACCCTGTGTCGAGCACTGTACCCTGTGTGCAGCACAATACCCTGTGTGGAGCACTGTACCCTGTGGGCAACACTGTACCTTGTGTTGTAGATTGTACCCTGTGTGGAGCACTGTACCCTGTGTGGAGCCCTGTACACTGTGTGCGGCACTGTATCCTGTGTGGAGCATTGTACCCTGTGTGCAGCACTGTACCCTGTGTGGAGTACTGCACCCTGTGTGGAGCACTGTACCCTGTGTGGTGGACTGTACCCCATGTGCAGCACTGTACCCTGTGTGGAGGACTGTACCCCGTGTGGAGGACTGTACCCTGTGTGCAACACTTTTCTCTGTGTGGAGGATTGTTTCCTGTGTGGAGGACTGTACCCTGTGTGCAACACTGTACCCTGTGTGTAGGACTGTACCATTTGTGCAGCACTGTACCCTGTGTTTAGGACTGTACCCCATGTGGAGGACTGTACCCTGTGTGCAGCACTGTACCCTGTGTGTAGGACTGTACCTTGGTGTGCACCACTGTACCCTGTGTGCAACACTTTACCCTGTGTGGAGGATTGTACCCTATGTGGAGGACTGTACCCTGTGTGGAGCACTGTACCCTGTGTGATGCACTGTATCCTGTGTGGAGTACTTTACCCTGTGTGGAGCACTTTACCCTGTGTGGAGCACTGTATCCTGTGTGTAGGACTGTACCCTGTGTGCAGCACTGTACCCTGTGTGGAGGGCTGTACCCTGTGTGGAGCACTGTACCCTGTGTGTAGGACTGTACCCTGTGTGCAACACTGTTCCCTGTGTGGAGGACTGTACCCTGTGTGGAGCACTGTACTCTGTGTGGAGGACTTTATCCTGTGTGGAGCACTGTATCCTGTGTGGAGCACTGTACCCTGTGTGTAGCTCTGTACCCTGTGTGGAGCTCTGTACCCTGTGTGGAGCACTGTACCCTGTCTGCAGCACTCTACCCTTTGTGGAGTACTGTACCCTGTGTGCAGCACTGTACCCTGTGTGGTGGACTGTACCCCGTGTGCAGCACTGTACCCTGTGTGCAGCACTGTATCCTGTGTGGAGCACTGTAACCTGTGTGGAGGACTGTACCCTGTGTGGAGGTCTGTCCCCTGTGTGCAGCACTGTACCCTGTGTGCATCACTGTGCACAGTGTGCAACGCTGTACCCTGTGTGGAGGACTGTCCCCTGTGTGGTGCACTGTATCTTTTGTGGAGGACTGTATCCTGTGTGGAGCACTGTGTCCTGTGTGGAGTACTGCAGCCTGCATGTAGGGCTGTACCCTGTGTGCAGCACTCTACCCTGTGTGGTGAACTGTACCCTGGGTGCAGCACTGTAGCCTGTGTGGTGAACTGTACCCTGTGTGCAGCGCTGTACCCTGTGTGCAGCACTGTATCCTGTGTGCAGCACTCTAACCTATGTGGAGGACTGTACCCTGTGTGGAGATCTGTCCACTGTGTGCAGCAATGTACCCTGTGTGGAGCACTGTACCCTGTGTGGAGCCCTGTACACTGTGTGTAGCACTGTATCCTGGGCGCTGCACTGTATCCGGTGTGGAGCACTTTGCCCTGTGAGGTGTACTGTACCCTGTGTGTAGGACTGTACCCTGTGTGCAGCACTGTACCCTGTGTGGAGCACTTTTCCCTGTTTGGAGCACTGTACCCTGTGTGTAGGACTATGCCCTGTGTGCAACACTGTTGCCTGTGTGGAGGATTGTACCCTGTGTGGAGGACTTTATCCTGTGTGGAGCACTGAATTCTATATGGAGCACTGTATCCTGTGTGGAGCTCTGAACCCTGTGTGGATCACTGTACCCTGTGTGCAGCACTGTACCCTGTTTCAAGCACTGTACCCGGTGTGCAGCACTGTACCTTGTGTTGTGGATTGTACCCTGTGTGGAGCACTGTATCCTGTGTGGAGCATTGTACCCTGTGTGCAGCACTGTACCCTGTTTCAAGCACTGTACCCTGTGTGCAGCACTGTACCTTGTGTTGTGGATTGTACCCTGTGTGGAGCACTGTATCCTGTGTGGAGCATTGTACCCTGTGTGGAGGACTGTACCACGTGTGCAGCACACTACCCTGTGTGGAGCACTGTACCCTATGTGGAGCACTGTACCCTATGTGGAGCACTGTACGCTGTGTGCAGCACTCTATCCCGTGTGGAGCACTGTAACCTGTGTGGAGCACTGTACGCTGTGTGCAGCACTCTATCCCGTGTGGAGCACTGTAACCTGTGTGGAGCACTGTCCCCTGTGTTGTGGACTATACCCTGTGTGCAGCACTGTACCTTGTGTTGTGGATTGTACCCTGTGTGCTGCACTGTACCCTGTGTGGAGTACTGTACCCTGTGTGGAGCACTGTACCCAGTGTGGAGCACTGTACCCTATGTGCAGTACTGTATCCTGTATGGAGCACTGTAACCTGTGTGGAGGACTGTACCCTGTGTGGAGGTCTGTCCCCTGTGTGCAGCAATGTACCCTGTGTGGAGGACTGTACCCTGTGTGCAACACTGTACACTATGTGGAGCACTGTACCCTGTGTGCAGCACTGTATCCTGTGTGCAGCACTGTAACCTATGTGGAGGACTGTACCCTGTGTGGAGATCTGTCCACTGTGTGCAGCAATGTACCCTGTGTGGAGGACTGTACCCTGTGTGCAACACTGTACCCTATGTGGAGCACTGTACCCTGTGTGCAGCACTGTATCCTGTGTGCAGCACTGTAAGCTGTGTGGAGGACTGTACCCTGTGTGGAGGTCTGTCCCCTGTTTGCAGCACTGTACCCTGTGTGGAGGACTGTACCCTATGTGTAACACTGTACCCTCTGTGGAGCACTGTACCCTGTGTGCAGCACTACCCTGTGTGCATCACTGTGCACTGTGTGCAACAGTGTACCCTGTGTGGAGGACTGTCCCCTGTGTGGTGCACTGCATCTTGTGTGGAGGACTGTATCCTGTGTGCAGCACTGTACCCTCTGTGGAGCACTGTACCCTGTGTGCAGCACTGTACACTGTGTGCATCACTGTACACTGTGTGCAACACTGTACCCTGTGTGGAAGACTGTCCCCTGTGTGGTGCACTGTATCTGGTGTAGAGGTCTGTCCCCTGTGTGAAGCACTGTGTCCTGTGTGGAGTACTGTACCCTGTGTGGAGTTCTGTACCCATGTTCAGCACTGTATCCTGTTTGCAGCACTGTAAACTGTGTGGAGCACTGTACCCTGTATGGAGGACTGTACCCTTTGTGCAGCACTGTAGCCTGTGTGGAGGACTGTGTGTGGAGCACTGTACCCTTTGTGCAGCACTGTACCCTGTGTGCAGCATTCTACCTTGTGTGGAGGACTGTACCCCATGTGGAGGACGGTACCCTGTGTGCAACACTGTACCTTGTGTGGAGCACTGTACCCTGTATGGAGGACTGTACCCTGTGTGCAGCACTGTACCCTTTGTGCAGCACTGTACCCTGTGTGGAGGACTGTACCCTGTGTGGAGCACTTTACCCTGTGTGGAGCACTGTACCCTGTGTGTAGGACTGTACCCTGTGTGCAACACTGTTCCCTGTGTGGAGGATTGTACCCTGTGTGGAGGACTGTACCCTGTGTGGAGCACTGTACCCTGTGTGGAGGACTTTATCCTGTGTGGAGCACTGTATCCTGTGTGGAGCACTGTACCCTATGTGTAGCTCGGTACCCTGTGTGGAACTCTGTACCCTGTGTGGAGCACTGTACCTTGTGTGCAGCACTCTACCCTGTGTGCAGCACTGTACCCTGTGTCGAGCACTGTACCCTGTGTGCAGCACAATACCCTGTGTGGAGCACTGTACCCTGTGGGCAACACTGTACCTTGTGTTGTAGATTGTACCCTGTGTGGAGCACTGTACCCTGTGTGGAGCCCTGTACACTGTGTGCGGCACTGTATCCTGTGTGGAGCATTGTACCCTGTGTGCAGCACTGTACCCTGTGTGGAGTACTGCACCCTGTGTGGAGCACTGTACCCTGTGTGGTGGACTGTACCCCATGTGCAGCACTGTACCCTGTGTGGAGGACTGTACCCCGTGTGGAGGACTGTACCCTGTGTGCAACACTTTTCTCTGTGTGGAGGATTGTTTCCTGTGTGGAGGACTGTACCCTGTGTGCAACACTGTACCCTGTGTGTAGGACTGTACCATTTGTGCAGCACTGTACCCTGTGTTTAGGACTGTACCCCATGTGGAGGACTGTACCCTGTGTGCAGCACTGTACCCTGTGTGTAGGACTGTACCTTGGTGTGCACCACTGTACCCTGTGTGCAACACTTTACCCTGTGTGGAGGATTGTACCCTATGTGGAGGACTGTACCCTGTGTGGAGCACTGTACCCTGTGTGATGCACTGTATCCTGTGTGGAGTACTTTACCCTGTGTGGAGCACTTTACCCTGTGTGGAGCACTGTATCCTGTGTGTAGGACTGTACCCTGTGTGCAGCACTGTACCCTGTGTGGAGGGCTGTACCCTGTGTGGAGCACTGTACCCTGTGTGTAGGACTGTACCCTGTGTGCAACACTGTTCCCTGTGTGGAGGACTGTACCCTGTGTGGAGCACTGTACTCTGTGTGGAGGACTTTATCCTGTGTGGAGCACTGTATCCTGTGTGGAGCACTGTACCCTGTGTGTAGCTCTGTACCCTGTGTGGAGCTCTGTACCCTGTGTGGAGCACTGTACCCTGTCTGCAGCACTCTACCCTTTGTGGAGTACTGTACCCTGTGTGCAGCACTGTACCCTGTGTGGTGGACTGTACCCCGTGTGCAGCACTGTACCCTGTGTGCAGCACTGTATCCTGTGTGGAGCACTGTAACCTGTGTGGAGGACTGTACCCTGTGTGGAGGTCTGTCCCCTGTGTGCAGCACTGTACCCTGTGTGCATCACTGTGCACAGTGTGCAACGCTGTACCCTGTGTGGAGGACTGTCCCCTGTGTGGTGCACTGTATCTTTTGTGGAGGACTGTATCCTGTGTGGAGCACTGTGTCCTGTGTGGAGTACTGCAGCCTGCATGTAGGGCTGTACCCTGTGTGCAGCACTCTACCCTGTGTGGTGAACTGTACCCTGGGTGCAGCACTGTAGCCTGTGTGGTGAACTGTACCCTGTGTGCAGCGCTGTACCCTGTGTGCAGCACTGTATCCTGTGTGCAGCACTCTAACCTATGTGGAGGACTGTACCCTGTGTGGAGATCTGTCCACTGTGTGCAGCACTCTACCCTGTGTGCAGCACTGTACCCTGTGTCGAGCACTGTACCCTGTGTGCAGCACAATACCCTGTGTGGAGCACTGTACCCTGTGGGCAACACTGTACCTTGTGTTGTAGATTGTACCCTGTGTGGAGCACTGTACCCTGTGTGGAGCCCTGTACACTGTGTGCGGCACTGTATCCTGTGTGGAGCATTGTACCCTGTGTGCAGCACTGTACCCTGTGTGGAGTACTGCACCCTGTGTGGAGCACTGTACCCTGTGTGGTGGACTGTACCCCATGTGCAGCACTGTACCCTGTGTGGAGGACTGCACCCCGTGTGGAGGACTGTACCCTGTGTGCAACACTGTACCCTGTGTGGAGCACTGTACCCTGTGTGGAGGACTGTACCCCATGTGCAGCACTGTACCCTGTGTGGAGGACTGCACCCCGTGCGGAGAATTGTTTCGTGTGTGGAGGACTGTACCCTGTGTGCAACACTGTACCCTGTGTGTAGGACTGTACCATTTGTGCAGCACTGTACCCTGTGTTTAGGACTGTACCCCATGTGGAGGACTGTACCCTGTGTGCAGCACTGTACCCTGTGTGTAGGACTGTACCTTGGTGTGCACCACTGTACCCTGTGTGCAACACTTTACCCTGTGTGGAGGATTGTACCCTATGTGGAGGACTGTACCCTGTGTGGAGCACTGTACCCTGTGTGATGCACTGTATCCTGTGTGGAGTACTTTACCCTGTGTGGAGCACTTTACCCTGTGTGGAGCACTGTATCCTGTGTGTAGGACTGTACCCTGTGTGCAGCACTGTACCCTGTGTGGAGGGCTGTACCCTGTGTGGAGCACTGTACCCTGTGTGTAGGACTGTACCCTGTGTGCAACACTGTTCCCTGTGTGGAGGACTGTACCCTGTGTGGAGCACTGTACTCTGTGTGGAGGACTTTATCCTGTGTGGAGCACTGTATCCTGTGTGGAGCACTGTACCCTGTGTGTAGCTCTGTACCCTGTGTGGAGCTCTGTACCCTGTGTGGAGCACTGTACCCTGTCTGCAGCACTCTACCCTTTGTGGAGCACTGTACCCTGTGTGCAGCACTGTACCCTGTGTGGAGCCCTGTACACTGTGTGCAGCACTGTACCTTTTGTTGTGGATTGTACCCTGTGTGCAGCACTGTACCTTGTGTTGTGGATTGTACCCTGTGTGCAGCACTGTACCATGTGTGGAGTACTGTACCCTGTGTGCAGCACTGTACCCTGTGTGGTGGACTGTACCCCGTGTGCAGCACTGTACCCTGTGTGCAGCACTGTATCCTGTGTGGAGCACTGTAACCTGTGTGGAGGACTGTACCCTGTGTGGAGGTCTGTCCCCTGTGTGCAGCACTGTACCCTGTGTGCATCACTGTGCACAGTGTGCAACGCTGTACCCTGTGTGGAGGACTGTCCCCTGTGTGGTGCACTGTATCTTTTGTGGAGGACTGTATCCTGTGTGGAGCACTGTGTCCTGTGTGGAGTACTGCAGCCTGCATGTAGGGCTGTACCCTGTGTGCAGCACTCTACCCTGTGTGGTGAACTGTACCCTGGGTGCAGCACTGTAGCCTGTGTGGTGAACTGTACCCTGTGTGCAGCGCTGTACCCTGTGTGCAGCACTGTATCCTGTGTGCAGCACTCTAACCTATGTGGAGGACTGTACCCTGTGTGGAGATCTGTCCACTGTGTGCAGCAATGTACCCTGTGTGGAGCACTGTACCCTGTATGTAGCACTGTACCCTGTGTGCAGCGCTGTTCACTGTGTGGAGCTCTGCAAACTGTGTGGAGCACTTTACCCTCTGTTTAGGACTGTATTCTGTGTGGAGCCCTGTACCCTGTGTGGTGGACTGTACCCCGTGTGCAGCACTGTACCCTGTGTGCAGCACTGTATCCTGTGTGGAGCACTGTAACCTGTGTGGAGGACTGTACCCTGTGTGGAGGTCTGTCCCCTGTGTGCAGCACTGTACCCTGTGTGCATCACTGTGCACAGTGTGCAACGCTGTACCCTGTGTGGAGGACTGTCCCCTGTGTGGTGCACTGTATCTTTTGTGGAGGACTGTATCCTGTGTTGAGCACTGTGTCCTGTGTGGAGTACTGCAGCCTGCATGTAGGGCTGTACCCTGTGTGCAGCACTCTACCCTGTGTGGTGAACTGTACCCTGGGTGCAGCACTGTAGCCTGTGTGGTGAACTGTACCCTGTGTGCAGCGCTGTACCCTGTGTGCAGCACTGTATCCTGTGTGCAGCACTCTAACCTATGTGGAGGACTGTACCCTGTGTGGAGATCTGTCCACTGTGTGCAGCAATGTACCCTGTGTGGAGCACTGTACCCTGTATGTAGCACTGTACCCTGTGTGCAGCGCTGTTCACTGTGTGGAGCTCTGCAAACTGTGTGGAGCACTTTACCCTCTGTTTAGGACTGTATTCTGTGTGGAGCCCTGTACCCTGTGTGGAGGACTGTACCCTGTGTGGAGCACTTTTCCCTGTGTGCAGCACTGTACCCTGTGTGTAGGACTGTACCTTGGTGTGCACCACTGTACCCTGTGTGCAACACTTTACCCTGTGTGGAGGATTGTACCCTATGTGGAGGACTGTACCCTGTGTGGAGCACTGTACCCTGTGTGATGCACTGTATCCTGTGTGGAGTACTTTACCCTGTGTGGAGCACTTTACCCTGTGTGGAGCACTGTATCCTGTGTGTAGGACTGTACCCTGTGTGCAGCACTGTACCCTGTGTGGAGGGCTGTACCCTGTGTGGAGCACTGTACCCTGTGTGTAGGACTGTACCCTGTGTGCAACACTGTTCCCTGTGTGGAGGACTGTACCCTGTGTGGAGCACTGTACTCTGTGTGGAGGACTTTATCCTGTGTGGAGCACTGTATCCTGTGTGGAGCACTGTACCCTGTGTGTAGCTCTGTACCCTGTGTGGAGCTCTGTACCCTGTGTGGAGCACTGTACCCTGTCTGCAGCACTCTACCCTTTGTGGAGCACTGTACCCTGTGTGCAGCACTGTACCCTGTGTGGAGCCCTGTACACTGTGTGCAGCACTGTACCTTGTGTTGTGGATTGTACCCTGTGTGCAGCACTGTACCTTGTGTTGTGGATTGTACCCTGTGTGCAGCACTGTACCATGTGTGGAGTACTGTACCCTGTATGCAGCACTGTACCCTGTGTGGTGGACTGTACCCCGTGTGCAGCACTGCACCCTGTGTGCAGCACTGTATCCTGTGTGGAGCACTGTAACCTGTGTGGAGGACTGTACCCTGTGTGGAGGTCTGTCCCCTGTGTGCAGCACTGTACCCTGTGTGCATCACTGTGCACAGTGTGCAACGCTGTACCCTGTGTGGAGGACTGTCCCCTGTGTGGTGCACTGTATCTTTTGTGGAGGACTGTATCCTGTGTGGAGCACTGTGTCCTGTGTGGAGTACTGCAGCCTGCATGTAGGGCTGTACCCTGTGTGCAGCACTCTACCCTGTGTGGTGAACTGTACCCTGGGTGCAGCACTGTAGCCTGTGTGGTGAACTGTACCCTGTGTGCAGCACTGTACCCTGTGTGCAGCACTGTATCCTGTGTGCAGCACTCTAACCTATGTGGAGGACTGTACCCTGTGTGGAGATCTGTCCACTGTGTGCAGCAATGTACCCTGTGTGGAGCACTGTACCCTGTGTGCAGCGCTGTTCACTGTGTGGAGCTCTGCAAACTGTGTGGAGCACTTTACCCTCTGTTTAGGACTGTATTCTGTGTGGAGCCCTGTACCCTGTGTGGAGGACTGTACCCTGTGTGGAGCACTGTACCCTGTGTGCAGCACTGCACCCTGTGTGGAGCACTGTATCCTGTGTGGAGGATTTACCCTGTGTGGAGGACTGTACCCTGTGTGGAGGATTTACCCTGTGTGCAGCACTGCACCCTGTGTGGTGCACTTTACACTGCGTGGAGCACTGTACCCTGTGTGGAGGATTTACCCTTTGTGGAGGACTGTACCCAGTATGGAGCACTGTTCCCTGTGTGGAGCACTGTAGCCTGTGTGGAGGACTTTATCCTGTGTGGAGCGCTGTACCCTCTGTGTAGGACTGTATTCTGTGTGGAGCACTGTACCCTGTGTGGAGCACTGTACCCTGTGTGGAGCACTCTACACTGTGTGGAGCACTGTACCCTGTGTGGAGGATTTACCCTGTGTGGAGGACTGTACCCTGCGTGTAGGATTTACCCTTTGTGGAGGACTGTACTCTGTATGGAGCACTGTTCCCTGTGTAGACCACTGTAGCCTGTGTGGAGCACTGTACCCTGTTTAGACCACTGTAGCCTGTGTAGAGCACTGTACCCTGTGTAGACCACTGTAGCCTGTGTGCAGCACTGTACCCTATGTGGAGGATTTACCCTTTGTGGAGGACTGTACCCTGTATGGAGAACTGTTCCCTGTGTAGGCCACTGTAGCCTGTGTGGAGCACTGTACTCTGTGTGGAGGACTGTACCCTGAGTGGAGCACTGTACCCTGTGTGGAGGACTGTACCCTGAGTGGAGCACTGTACCCTGTGTGGAGGACTGTACCCTGAGTGGAGCACTGTACCCTGTGTGCAGCACCCTACCCTGTGTGGAGCACTGTACCCTGTGTGGAGCACTGTACCCTGTGTGGAACACTGCACCCTGTGTGCAGCACCCTACCCTGTATGGAGCACTGTATTCTGTGTGGAGGACTGTATCCTGTTTGGAGCACTGTATCCTGTGTGGAGCTCTGTACCCTGTGTGCAGCACTGTACCCTGTGTGGAGCACTGTACCCTCTGTGGA
This sequence comes from Isurus oxyrinchus, assembly GCA_026770705.1. Taxonomy (NCBI): domain Eukaryota; kingdom Metazoa; phylum Chordata; class Chondrichthyes; order Lamniformes; family Lamnidae; genus Isurus; species Isurus oxyrinchus. The sequence continues at coordinate 7,106,459 of JANJGN010000007.1, read as the reverse complement.
GCATTGTACCCTGTGTGGTGGACTGTACCCTGTGTGGAGCACTGTACCCTGTGTGGAGCACTGTATCCTGTGTGGAGGACTGTATCCTGTGTGGAGCACTGTACCCTGTGTGGAGGACTGTACCCTGTGTGCAGCACTGTACCCTGTGTCGAGCACTGTACGCTGTGTGGAGGACTGTATCCTGTGTGGAGTACTGTATCCTGTGTGGAGCACTGTACCCTGTGTGGAGCACTGTACCCTGTGTGGAACACTGCACCCTGTGTGCAGCACCCTACCCTGTATGGAGCACTGTATTCTGTGTGGAGGACTGTACCCTGTGTGGAGCACTGTACCCTGTGTGGAGCACTCTACACTGTGTGGAGCACTGTACCCTGTGTGGAGGATTTACCCTGTGTGGAGGACTGTACCCTGCGTGTAGGATTTACCCTTTGTGGAGGACTGTACTCTGTATGGAGCACTGTTCCCTGTGTAGACCACTGTAGCCTGTGTGGAGCACTGTACCCTGTTTAGACCACTGTAGCCTGTGTAGAGCACTGTACCCTGTGTAGACCACTATAGCCTGTGTGCAGCACTGTACCCTATGTGGAGGATTTACCCTTTGTGGAGGACTGTACCCTGTATGGAGAACTGTTCCCTGTGTAGACCACTGTAGCCTGTGTGGAGCACTGTACTCTGTGTGGAGGACTGTACCCTGAGTGGAGCACTGTACCCTGTGTGGAGGACTGTACCCTGAGTGGAGCACTGTACCCTGTGTGGAGGACTGTACCCTGAGTGGAGCACTGTACCCTGTGTGCAGCACCCTACCCTGTGTGGAGCACTGTACCCTGTGTGGAGCACTGTACCCTGTGTGGAACACCGCACCCTGTGTGCAGCACTCTACCCTGTATGGAGCACTGTATTCTGTGTGGAGGACTGTATCCTGTTTGGAGCACTGTATCCTGTGTGGAGCTCTGTACCCTGTGTGCAGCACTGTACCCTGTGTGGAGCACTGTACCCTCTGTGGAGCATTGTACCCTGTGTGGTGGACTGTACCCTGTGTGGAGCACTGTACCCTGTGTGGAGCACTGTATCCTGTGTGGAGGACTGTATCCTGTGTGGAGCACTGTACCCTGTGTGGAGGACTGTACCCTGTGTGCAGCACTGTACCCTGTGTCGAGCACTGTACACTGTGTGGAGGACTGTATCCTGTGTGGAGTACTGTATCCTGTGTGGAGGACCGTACCCTGTGTGCAGCACTGTACCCTGTGTCGAGCACTGTACACTGTGTGGAGGACTGTATCCTGTGTGGAGTACTGTATCCTGTGTGGAGGACCGTACCCTGTGTGCAGCACTGTACCCTGTGTCGAGCACTGTACACTGTGTGGAGGACTGTATCCTGTGTGGAGTACTGTACCCTGTGTCGAGCACTGTACCCTGTGTTGTGGACTGTACCCTGTGTGCAGCACTGTACCCTCTGTTGTGGACTGTACCCTGTGTGCAGCACTGTAGCCTGTGTCGAGCACTGTACTCTGTGTCGAGCACTGTACACTGTGTGGAGCACTGTACCCTGTGTTGTGGACTGTACCCTGTGTGCAGCACTGTACCCTGTGTTGTGGACTGCACCCTGTGTGCAGCACTGTACCCTGTGTCGAGCACTGTACCCTGTGTTGAGCACTGTACCCTGTGTGGAGCACTGTATCCTGTGTGGAGCGCTGTACACTGTGTGGAGCACTGTACCCTGTGTGGAGGACTGTGCCCTGTGTGGAGCTCTGTACACTGTGTTGTGGACTGTACCCTGTGTGCAGCACTGTACACTGTGTGGAGGACTGTGCCCTGTGTGGAGGACTGTACCCTGTGTGCAGCACTGTACACTGTGTGGAGGACTGTGCCCTGTGTGGAGCACTGTGCCCTGTGTGGAGGACTGTACCCTGTGTGCAGCACTGTACCCTGTGTGGAGGACTGTGCCCTGTGTGGAGGACTGTGCCCTGTGTGGAGGACTGTGCCCTGTGTGGAGGACTGTACCCTGTGTGGAGGACTGTGCCTTGATCAAGTTCAGATTCCCAGTTAGGAAATTCTTCCAGGTCCACATCAGGAACTCAGCAGCTGGTATGTTTGTACCGTCTCTTTGGACTCTCAAAAAATCCCCAGGCCACAGGTTGCTGTTAGGGCAGGAGGGAGTGTGGAGGGTATTCCCCCGATCGATAACCCTCCTGAGGTGGTTCATCTGCACCCAGTGTGACCCTCAGCTAGACTGGGTCCAGCAGGAAATCTCGGCTTATGTAAGTGACACTCAGAACTGAGAACAAAGTATTTCACCCAACAGCTTGATGCTCATCCACGGAACTTGTCGTGCGGAGGAAGGAAATTGAGGTTAAGATTATTGAAAGTTCAGGTCTTGACAGATTTCCTGATCACTATTAATGGTGATGACCATCCCACAGGCACTGGGGGCTTTCTCTTAGCTTCTTTTCTCTTGAGATGTGGGCGTCGCTGGCTGGGCCAGCAATTCTTGACCAATCCTAGTTGCCCTTGAGAAGGTGGTGGTTAGTCACCTTCTTGAACCGCTGCAGTCCATGTGGTGTAGGTACACCCACAGTGCTGTTAGGGAGGGAGTTCCAGGATTTTGACTCAGCGACAGTGAAGGAACGGTGATATATTTCCAAGCCAGGATGGTGAGTGACTTGGAGGGGAACTTCCAGGTGGTGGTGTTCCCATCTATCTGCTGCCCTTGTCCTTCTATATGGTAGTGGTTGTGGGTTTGGAAGGTGCTGTATAAGGAGCCTTGGTGAATTCCTGCAGTGCATCTTGTAGATGGTACACACTGCTGCTACTGTGTGTCGGTGGTGGAGGGAGTGAATGTTTGTGGGTGTGGTGCCAATCAAGCGGGGCTGCTTTGTCCTGGATGGTGTCAAACTTCTAGGATGTTGTTGGTACTGTGCCCATCCAGGCTAAAAGGGCAATTGATGTTGGCTTTGCCATATCCCAAGATTTAAAAAAGGAGCAGTAGGAGGATAAAATATTTTTAATGACCAGAACTTTTTATCCCCCCATGGGCCAGGGGCAATTCTTGGACTTGGAAAACAATTTGTTTCTAAGTTGACTGCGCAGGGTTAATGCCAAGCACACATGTTTTTACCTGATTGAAGTGGGATTTTTTTCACTCACTTGTCCTGCAATTGATTTATCTGCTCATAATTAAAAACCCATCTGTCTGGTTACATGAATACCACACACCCAGGTCGGTTTCCAAGCCTCGCTTTTTCCCATTGTAAGGCAACGAACCTCTCATGACTTAGTGAAGGAGATAAGGGATTTAGACCTTCATCAGTGCAGAGTCAGGTCAAAAGGAACCGAGAGATGGAGATGATCTCCCTGTAAATTTCTACAAAACCGCAGCATTGTTGATAAATAACGATTATAGAGTCTGTAGGCACCACAGCAGACAGGAAATTCTTTTGGTGCCTGCCCATGGAGCTGGTAGTCAGGCCCATAGATATATACTTTATGATCAGGTTAGGGGTGGTTATGAGATTGTTATCAGATCTTCAGATTTAACTGAGAGAAGTCCTGACTGCTACTTACACAGCAGAATGCAACAGAGCCAGCGCTTAGAAGCTGTGTTTCCTCTTCTTAAGAGAAAAATATATTCTAGCCAATATTTATCCTTCAACCAACATCACTAAAAATGACTGTTTGGTTACCTATCTCGGTGCTCGTTGTGGGATCTTGCTGTGTGCAAAAAGACTGCTGCATCTCCCTACACTGCAACATTTTCAGCTCTGGCTCAGTGGGCAGCGCGCTCTCAGTTCTGAATCAGGAGGTTTTGGGTTCAAGCCCCACTCCAGGTCCCTGAGAGGGTGATACATGATGATGCTGCCATTGGGCTAGTGAAGGAGGCTGCACTGTTAGAGGTGCTGCCTTTCAGATGAGATGCTAAACCAAGGTGTTCTTTGCCCTCTCAGATGGACTGAAAGATCCCAGACACTAAGGAAGAAGAGCAAAAGAGTTCTTCTTGGTATCCTAGCCAATATTTATCCCTCAGCCAATATTGTTGAACACAGGTTATCTGATCTTAATTGTATTACTGTATGTGGAATCTTGCTGTGTATTATCTTCAAAAAGTACTTCCTTGTCTGTAAAACACTTTGCAACATACTAAGGTCATGGAAAGTGCTGTATAAATGCAAGTCTTACTTTAGACTGCATACTTTACAATATCATTTAACTCTGTGACAAAGCTTACGGTGATTAACAGTCCAGATGATCACATATTTCAAGCTACATTGAGTCAGGGCTGTATATAAAGTTATTGTGTCTTGTGAAGCTGAACACCAAATGTTGGCTGGCTATTCCCCTGTGGAAGGTTTCACAGCCTTCCTCATCCTTTTAACACCTTAGGCTCAGGTATGAGCACTTGCCTCCAGGGGAACAAAGGCAACTGTGATACTCACTCCTTCTTCATCACCCCATCATCAACAACAGCAATTTGTATTTATATAGTACCTTTAGTGTAGTAAAACATCCCAAGGTTCTTCACAAGAGTATTAACAAACATGTGCGCTGAGCCAAAGAACATACGAGCATACGAGCAAGGAGCAGGAGTAGGCCATTCAGCCCCTCGAGCTGCTTCACCATTTAATAAGATCATGGTTGATCTGATAATAACCTCAAATCTGCATCCCGCCTGCGTCCGATAACCTATCACCCCCTTGCTTACCAAGAATCTATCCACCTCTGCCTTAAAAATATTCAAAGACTCTGCTTCCACCACCTTTTCAGGAAGGGAGTTACAAAGACTCACAACTGGTCTGAGTAAAGAAATTTTGCCTCATTTCTGTTTTAAATGGGTGACCCCTTATTCTTAAATAGTGACCCCTAGTTCTAGATTCTCCCACATTCTCTCCACATCCACCCTGTCTAGACCCCTCAGGGTCTCATATGTTTCAGTCAAGGAGGCATTATGACAGGTGACAAAAAACTCAAAGTCAAAGAAGTAGGTTTAAAGAGGGTCTTACAGGAGGGGGAGGCGGGGGGAAGTGTGGTTTAGGAGAGGAATTCCAGAGCTTAGGGCCCAGACAGCTGAAGACATGGCTGTCAATAGTGGGGTGAAGAGAGTGGGGGTGCACTCTGATGGAACTCAAGAGTTCCTGGGACGATTGCAGAGTGGGATGGGAGATGGAGCCATGGAAGGATTTGAAAATAGGGGTGAGAATTTTAAAATCAGACATGTTATTGCAACTGGGAGCACCTGAAGGAAAGAAACTTCAAGAAAAAATGAAGATTTGGGATTGGTGTCAGGATGCATACAAGAAAGTAAAATTAAATACAAAAGAATTAAAAACAGGATAGTGAGCGGGAACCCTTAATACAATTACTGTACAATGGGATTGCAGGAACAGAGAAACCTGGGGGTTCACTTATATAAGTTCGTGAAGGTGGTTAATGAACTTGTTAAGGAAGCATATGAAATCCTTAGTACTATAAATAGAGCACAGAAGCAAGGACATTTATAAAACATTGGCTGGCTGGACCTCAGCAGGAATATTGTGCCCAGTTCTGGGCACCATACTTTAAGCAGATGTCATGAATTCAGAGAGATTCCAAAGACGATTTTCTAGCATTGACATTAGGGCTGAGGGATTTCAGTTAATGTGAAGGAAACTGGAGAAGCTGGGATTGTTCTCCTTAAAACACAGAAGGTCAAGGGAAGATTTGATAGAGATGTTCAAAATGATGAGGGGTTTTGATATAGAGTAAATAAGGAGAAACTTTCCAGCGGTGGAAAGTTCAGTGACCAGGGAGACACAAAGTTAAGTTGATTGGTAACAGAACAGAGGGGAGATGAGGAGGATGTTTTAAAAAAACGACTTGTTGTGACCTGGAACGTACTACCTGAAAGGGCAGTGGAAGCAGATTCAATATATAACTTCCAAAAGGGAATTGGATTAACACTTGAAAAGGAAATGTTCAAAAAAGCCAGACCACACTCTATGAACTTTTATTTGCAGAGATACACATTACAGGCATGCACCTCTAAACCCAACAAACGTGGCTTCAGCCCTTATATATATATTTGCTCTTTTGATTAAACCAATGGACTGCTCTTATATAAAGGAGCACAAGTGTATCCCCAGTAAATGTCTACCACCCGAATACAATTAAACACTCAATTACTACACAATTAACATGGGGTCTGTGACTAATCGCTAGTTCTTTCAAGGAGCTGACACAGGCACAACAGGTCAAATGGTCATCATCACTGACAGGAATGGTAACGGCAAATAGTTGTGCCCAATTTGAATGTTGGCAGTTTAAATGTTGGGGATTAGAAGTCTTGATTCTAGTCACCAATAACCATGTGCTGCAACAAAGCTAAACCTTATAAAAGCTGGAAAGAACTTGCATTTTCATAGTACCTTTCACAGCCTCAGGGCATTGCAAAGTGCTTCACGGCCAATCATTAATTCTCAAATGCAGTGACTGCTGTAATGTAAGAAATGCAGCAAATTGGCAATGTGACAATGGCCACCTCTTTTTTTTTTTAGTGATGTTGATTGATGGAGAAATATTGGTCCCAGGGACACCAGAAAGATCTCCCCTCTTTGAATTAGTGACCATGGGATCTTTTGTGTCCACACGAAAGAAGAGACAGGGCTTTGGTTTAATATCTTATCCAATAGATGACACCTCCAAGAGATCAGCACTGCGTAGAAACACACTCTGTTAGGCTTCTTAGTCAAATAAAATGAACCTTATTTAGATGAGAGATTCCGTGGCTGCTTACATCTAGCCAGCCCCTCATACAGCCATCGTTTCCTAGGAAGCCCCTCCCTAGAAATTATTCCCCCCCATGCTAGCTACACATTGGTTGAACAAATCACGTGACCCTCCTACTCAGTTGAACTGGTGACAGTCATCATGCGCCTGTACTGGAATGTGACGTGTGAGGGACAACTTAAAACTAAAAGAGAAAGCATAGAAAGTTCTATGAATAATATGGATACGAGTATCTGGGAGATGCAAAGAACAGCAAAAGATGACCGAACAAATAACAAGGTCTAAAAAAAGGGAGCATGACAAGATATTTGCGAGGGATATCAATGTCAACACAAAGCATTTTTACATTTATATTAGGAAAATGAGCGCAATGTGGTGTAATTTTGGCCTTTGAAAACTGTTAATGGTGATACTCTCAAAATAAGGAAACTGCAGATGAGCTGTAAAGTTACTTTGCATCAATTTTAATAGATTAAGTGCAAGGATAAAATTGTGGCAAAATGGATTTCAGTGTCGGCGCATCCTCTTTGGACCCAAAAAATGATAGAAAAAGGGACTTCGTAATGATGAAAAGTTCGAAAGAGTGGAAGTCCAAAGAGACTCGGGAAATCCAAGAAACATAGGTCATTAAAATGTCCTGAACAGGGACAGAACATAAGCAAAAAGGCTAATGGAATGCTGGTCTCTATGGTCCAGATTTGCACAGAGTCAGGTTGACTTGGCAGGCTCTTTAAAAAAAAGGGGCAGGCGGGTCCCGATTTCAGGATTCCCGACCCCATTCCCAGGCTGTGTGATTTTTCAGGAGCGCCTTTAAAGGCCGAGGGCTGCTTCCTGTCAGAAGCCCACATCTGGCAGTCCTGACCTGGCTGGCTCCACTGCTGACTCTTCCGCAGTTTTCATGGAGTAGGGCCATGTTTTTAAAGAGTCGAGCTTCACCACCCTTCAGTGGAGCCGTGACCCCTAGTCTGCACGAGGGGACCTTATATAAGGTAAATTCAAAAGATCCCCCTCATGCCCCCTATGCCAGGCTCTGACACCCCCCCCACCCACCCCTTCAGTCCCCTCATGCCCACTATGCCAGGCTCTGACCCCCCCCCCACCCACCCCTTCAGTCCGCTCATGCCCACTATGCCAGGCTCTGACCCCCCCCCATCCACCCCTTCAGTTCCCTCATGCCCCCTATGCCAGGCTCTGAACACTCCCCCACCCACCCCTTCAGTCCCCTCATGCCCCCTATGCCAGGCTCTGACCCCCCCACCCACCCCTTCAGTCGCCTCATGCGCCCTATGCCAGGCTCTGACCCCCCCCACCCACCCCTTCAGTCGCCTCATGCCCCCTATGCCAGGCTCTGACCCCCCCACCCACCCCTTCAGTCCCCTCATGCCCCCTATACCAGGCTCCGACCCACCCCCCACCCACCCCTTCAGTCCCTCATGTCCCCTATGCCAGGCTCTGACCACCCCCCCCCCCCCACCCACCCCTTCAGTCCCCTCATGTCCCCTATGCCAGGCTCTGACCCCCCCCACCCACCCCTTCAGTCGCCTCATGCCCCCTATGCCAGGCTCTGACACTTTCATGGCCATTGGGTTCTAGAAAGTGGACAATGAGTCAATGAACATCACATTGTAAAGTGGGATGTGTAACAGGAAGTTTTGGAAAAAGTGTACTCCTTTGATAAATCTCTCCTATGCAATAAAAGGTTTGGAGTGAACACTGATAAAGGTGCCAGTTTTACTGCCTTCTGAAGTTCCGCTGGGGAGCAGCTTTTGTGTTGTTCAAGGAGCTGCCTGGGCCTCTATAGCATACATACAGCTAGTTAAATATGGGAACACCTGCTCCCCAGAAGAAACATTGTTTGATTAACAACTCAGGCTCTCTGATCTCTGCCACTAATTCCACAATGTTTGTTGACATAAGCAAATGGGTTGAAGTGCTGTGGTTTGTGATTCTTGACTGGATGATTGACACCTTTATCAGCTTTCACTCCAGACTGTTTTTTAGAGGAGAGATTTATCAACGGAGAACATTTCTTCAATATACCTCCCACTTCGCAATGTGATGCTCACTGGTTCCAGACAAGTGAGTCAATGGGGATGAGGGGCATGAGGGGACATGGGGGTGGGTAGGGGCATGAGGTGGCGTGCATGGGACAAGGGGAGTGTGAGGGGTGAGGGATGGAAGCCTTTTCTTGCCACCGGGCCAAAGTCCCACTGCACCGAGATGGGCCTTTTAAACAGTCCGCCTCGGAACCCGGCAGTCCCTGCGGCTGCCTCTTCTTCCCGGATTGGCAGGCCCAACTCCAGCTCACAGCCGGCCGCCCCCACCTCCAGCAATGAAGATCCCACCTTCGCAGGCGCTGAGTCAGGGATTTTCCCGACTCTCCTTAGCCGCCTCGAGAAGAAAATGCAGGCCTACTTCCAGGCGGTCGTAACACGAGAGGGTAGAAATCCTGCTTCATCTACACAAATCCCTGGCTAGACCACACCTGGAGTTACTGAGAGCAGTTCCGGGTGCCATACCTTGGAGGGATGTATTGACTTTGGAGGGGGTGCAGCATAGGTTTACCGGAATGATACCCGGGCTCCAACTGTTAAATTACATAAAATTATATAGAATGCATAACACTGAAATAGACCCAACCAGTTCTTGCTTGAACTTTCTCGAATCTTTCCTCGTTTAACTCCATGAGAGAAATCTCTATTCCCATCTCCCTCAGATGATTATCCGACCTCTCCCTAAATGTACCTGCGCTATTCTCCTTAACCACTACCCGTGGTAGCGAGTTCAAGGTTAGAGGAGCGATCACACAAACTAAGATTGTATTCCTTGGAGCTTAAAAGGTTAAGGGGCGATTTAGTCAAAGTTTTCAAAATATTCAGGGAAATCGATAGGGTGGATAGAGAGAAATTATTTCCTCTGGCTGGTGAGTCACAAATAGTCGGCCTAGTCTTAAGGTTAAAGCCAGGTCCTTTGAGGAGTGAAATTAAGGAACCACCACCTTCACAAAATGGGGAGTGGAAGTTTGCAAAAGGCAATTGATGGCTCGATCAATCTTTAATTTGAAATCTGAAATTGACCAGTTGTTGTTATCCAAAGATATTGAGGAGTATGAGGCGAAGGTATATGGAGCTAGGTCGCAGATTGATTTCACTGAATGGCAGGCCCGAGGAGCTAAGTGGCCTCCTTCTGCTCCGGTGCGTCAAGTCTCTGGAGTGGGGACTCGAACCTCATGTAACCGCCCCCACCCCCCCTTCTCCTCCCCCCTCTCCTCCCCTCCCCCCTCCTGCCCCCTCTCCTCCACCCCCTCCCCCCCCCTCTCCACCCACCACACAAAAAGCCCTGGGAAACCTGCTTCCCTGCTTAGTTTTGTCCATTCCACGTCCCCACACCCCACACGATCAGCCCCACAGGCAACCGACGGGGCCCAAACGCAGGCACCGCGTCCTTTGTGAGCTTGCCCGCGCGCGGCCGGCGTTTTGCTGCGTCGCCTCGCTTTGCGCCGGCGGCCGTTAAATGCCAGAGGTTGAGGACTTTTATTGATGCATTTTGTATCTTTTTATGTCTTTCTAATAATATCGAGGCTGTGGTGGCTGAGGAAGTTTGAAAAATTCCGTTTAGAAAGGGATTAAGGTTGGGGGTGGTGGTGGTGGTGGGGGTGGGGGTGGGGGGTGGGGGGGAGGTGCGGTGGGTGGGTGGGGGTCCGAATGAGCCCTTATCCTGATGTGGTAACGACACTTGCGTGTGAGACAGGCATCCGCTGGCAGAGGAGAGTGAGATAAAACCCAAAGCTGTGGCCTGCTGGTCACCATGAGCTTCAGAGCGGAAAACATACCATGACATGAAGGGAACTGTGATAAAAATGAGCTTGACTAGGATGTGAAAGCAGGGAGATTAATGATAAAACTGTCACAATAGCTTAATAAGGTTGTGGCTTCAACTCAAAAAAAAGGATCCTAAACAGTTTATGAATCTTCAAGTGAGGCTCTGGCATGATTTGTATTCTTTATTCTCGGGTGGTAAATGCATATGCCGGCGAGTCTTTGAGTGACCTGAGAGATCACGCGGACTAATTCAATCATAAGAGACAGTTGAAATATTGATCAGACCAATGTTTGCCTCAGTCATTTCAAAATATGCAGCACTTGTTGCTTTAGCATCGCAGGTTTTGTTAGGTAAGGCAATAAAGGGATAGGAACAAAGGTACCTGCAAATCAGACACAATCTGGCGGAATGGTGGAACAGGTTAGAGGGGCTGAATGGCCTCCCCCCTGATCCTATGGCCTCTATTTGTTACCTTCTGTTGAACTGAAGCGCTCACGTAAGTTCAAGATCAAATATTCCCAGCAACATGAACTCTGGTCTGAGCTCACTCAGAATAGACTGTTCGCTCTCGCAGATTAACCCTTTAGTGGCTGATGTGCTAAATACATGAAGTTCTTCTGGTCCTGGCCCCTCCCCTCCAGAAGGTTAATGGGTTCAACTCCCACTCCAGAGGTTTGAGCACAATCTCGAGGCTGACACTCCCGATGTTAGTGCTGCAGGAGCTCTGCCCCATCTTTAAGATTGGGCAGAATTTTACGCTTGGCACGTGGGATCATTGGGGGCACTCGGGAATCTGACTGCTGCCCACGATTGAAAGCGCACTGGGATTTCATGGATCTATTGAAAACGTTATTAAACAACAGGAAAAAAAATCAATAAAATATGTCCCTGCTCATAACCCTAACTCGTAGCAAGTCTCATTCACCTGTTACCCCTGTGCTCGCTGACCTGCATTTATCCCTGCCCAACAAGGCATCGATTTTAAAATTCACATCCTCCATGCTCTTGCCCCTCCCTATCTCTGCAATCCCCTCCAGTCCCACAACCCTCTGAGATATCCGCACTTACCTCATTCTGGCCTGCAGAGAAGCCCTGATTTTAATCACTGCAGCATCAGCGGCCAAGTTTTCAGCTGTGGAATCACCTCTCTGCCTCTCTCTCTCTCTCTCTCTCCTCCTTTAAGACCTCTCTAAAAACTCATCTAGCTTTAGGCTACCTGACTTAATATCTCCTCATGTGACCCGTGTGGGCAATAATCCCTGTAAAATGTTGTTGTTTAGTGCAGTCATGTTTCGTAATGCATAGTACCTTTAGGTGTTTTTTTTTGCATGGATGGACAGAGCTTATTAAGGTGGGCTGAATGGCCTCCTCCTGCACTGTATTATTCTGCAATTCTGTAATCTTCTCCTTCGGGAGATAAGCAGGAATAAATATTTTAAAAATCTTATTAAAATAAATGAGATGGGGAAAAGAAACCACAACACAAAAGAAAATGAAATAGGCATCATTAAACTCAAACTATTTGCAAACCCTTCATCTCAAGCTTTTGATTGCAATCTGTGCTTTGTGCAAGCATGCACCTACAGTGTAGCCTTCGGGCTATATGTGACCCTGTAGCATTCTGCATGGAGCCTGTCCCCAACCAATTCTGGTTTCCGGATCTCTGGGTTCATGGGACGGTCCTAACTGAAACCGTGGCTGTCCAAAGCCCACTGTCCCACCCTTCCTGCCGTCCCAATCGTCCTCCCCACCAACCCTGCAACTGTTCACTGCTGCTCTCGTAACCCACAAGTGAAACAAAACACACGAACATACAGGGAGAAAGGTTATCAGCCAAACAACCCATAGCCCCAGCAATGAGTCTCCAGGAAACTTAACCTCTCCCTCACCATCAGCAGCTCCTCCGCCCCACACCCCCACCGTTAAGTGGTGATGCGGGATAGATAAGGAGAAATTTATTTCCTCTCCAGGAGGGAGATCGGACAATTGAGGCATAACATTAAAATGAGAGCCAGGCTGTTCAGGGGCGATGCAAGGAAACACTTCTGCACACAAAGGCTACCGAAAATCTGGAACTCTTTCCATCAAAAAGCTGTTGAGGGTGGGGATCAATTAAAAACTTCAGAACCGAGGTTGATAGGTGTTTGCTGGGTACTAATAGTTACAGAACCAAGGCGGATGAATGTGTGAAAGTACACATCAGCCGTGATCTAACTGATTGGTGGAACAGACTCAAGGGGCTGAATGGCCTCCCCCTCTTCCTATGTTCGCACCAACTCATAGCTCCTGGCTGGCAAAGTCTGAAATCCTGCTCCAAACCAAGTGAAACAAAAACCACATAAATACAGGGAGCAAAGTTAGAACCAAAACAATCCAGGGGTGCTCCTGACTCTTGTCTCAGATCCCTGGGCAACACGCAGGTCGGAACTGCCATCTGATTGGTAATTCCAGTCTCTGGCCTCTGAAATCAGACTCCTAACTGTGACTTTCCCTGTCTAACCTGGCCAGAGCTCCTCTGAACTTTCAACTAATAATCATCCCTAAACTAGCAATTTAAAAAGAAATAATTCTCCGGGTGTGGGCACCGCTGGTGATGCCAGCATTTCAGAGAGCAGCTAGAGTCAGGCATATTGGGTTTCGGGTCTGGAGTCACATCTAGGCTCAGACAGAGTAAGGATAGTTGATTTCTATCCCTTAGCGAGCTCAATGGATTTTTACAACAATCTGACAGGCTCGTGGTTCCTTTTACTAATACGAGATTTTTATTTCCAAATTTTGGACCGAATTAAGATTCTCAAACAGCCTTGGTGTGATTTGGGATTCCCTTTTGCTGGATTAACTAACCACTGCACTGCTGTACCTCACCCTGTACCTTCACCTCACTTCTGCGGCCTTACTGCATTCAAATAAAACCAAGACGCAGAGGTTCTGGGTGACTGGAAGTGAAATGACTGGTCAGATAAACAGATATTTGGTTAAAATAAACGCTAAGTACTACACAAGCTGGAAATCTGAAATGAAAACAGAAAACGCTGGAAAAACTCAGCGGGTCTGGCAGCATCTGTGGAGAGAGAAACAGAGTTAACGTTTCGAGTCCGTATGACTCTTCTTCAGATACTTGGATTCACCTATTTTCTTCAGCAATCTCCCACTGAGTCACAAAGATATTTCTGTTTGCGGACTTCACAGGTCCCACAATTGGTGGGCAGTTCCCTGTGGCTCCCACTACATCCACTTTACAGCCTTCTGGACTCAATACAGATTTCAACAATTTCTGATCAGAACCACCACTCCTACTTTTTTGGACAGCAACTGTTAGTCATAATTCTTGCTGTTGCCATTTACACCTCCTCTGAACACATCTTTAGTTTCTTTACTTTTCCCATTACCATCCCCTTAGTCTCATACCGTCATCCCGTCTATTGTTTAATTTCTCCTGCCTTGCGCCCTATCACGGGTCTTTCCTTTTGTACCTTCACGCATCCTCCGCCCACACCGCCCCACTTTCCCTGCCTCTCTACTTCCTCAGACCTTGTTACCTCTCTACCTGCTTCCAATTCCCAGGATAAGACATCAACGCAAAGCGTTAACCCTGTTGCTCTCTCCGCTGACGCTGCCAGACCTGCTGAGAATTTGCAGCATTTTCTGTCTTTATTATGGAGTTCCATCACCTGCATTCTGTTTCACTCCTGTTCTTGATCTCCTAATCAAACTCATTCTAACCCAGGACCTCAAAACTATGGAACTCCTCTTGCCCCCTCCCACTAAAGTCCATAGGCTTTTTGTCAGAACCATGTTAGCATTCTATCACTTGGCTCATTACTGTTTGCCTGGTATCAGCCATGGTTGAATGTTCAATTTCCACTCCGTAAGCTTCAGGATATCCCAGCCAATGGTGTACTCACAACGTGTGGCCGCTGTTGCAAATTAGGAAATGCAGCGGCCAATGTGTGCACAGCAAGATCCCACAAATAGCAACTTGATTAGAGCGGGTAATTGTTTAGTCAGTGACGTTGTTTGAGAGATAAGTATTGGCTTAGGACACCGGGGGAAAATTCTCACGCTCATCTTCGAAACTACGCCGTGGGATCTTTTACGTCCACTCAAAAGGGTTGACAGGGCCTCAGTTTAACATCTCACCGGAACGACGGCACCTCCGACAGTGCAGCACTCACTCAGTACTTCACTGGGAATGTCACTGGATTATCCGCTCTCAAGTGTCCGGAGAACCAAAATCAACCATTAACATTTGTATTTCAAAAAGATAAATCCAACCACGGCTGTCACACGGTGTAAGTTTGTTGAACTCAGAGAACTTCTTCTTCAGGAAGCCTGGAGTGTATTGACCTCTGGTGTTTAGAGAGGGTATTACTGCTACAAAAGAGGAAGGATCAAAAAATTTAACAACAGCGCACATGTTTTAAATCAAGGCCTTTTTGATTGGGTGTCTTTTACAGACGCCTGAACAGGGACAGCCTCATTTCAAGTCTAACATGTGCAGCAAAAACTCCAGCTGGTTTTTTATTTGTGCATCCACAGACATCTAAAAAAATGAGCCTTCAAAGAGACCTATGGGGAAAAAAAATATTTTCATTTACACAGCATGTTTCACAATCACTTCAACACATACAGAGTGTTTCAGAGCCAATGAGAAGCACTTCTGGAGTTTAGCCACTGTTGTCATGTGGGAAACGCAGCAGCCAATTGGGAAGTTCCCACAGACAGCAATGTGACAATGAACGGGTAATCTTTATAGTGATATTGATTGAAGGATAAATATTGGCTTCAGGTAGGGTTACTGTCGTTAAGGGTGGCCGAGTTATATTATTAATGATAGAGTTGAGCTGCAGACAACTTCTTGGGTGGAAACATTAAGTTTATTTACAATACACTCAGCAGCAACTACACGTGTCCTTTCAACTCCAACTCTATCTCTGCACTGACTGCTGAGGTAGCCCACTCCACTCTCCTATTGGTTACTACAGATCATGTGATCATCCTAACATGTATTATTCTTAAAGGTACATTGCATACTAAATAAAACCATAATTATTACATTCCTCCCCCTTTGACTCAGCTATATATATATATTATACTTACAAGTAGTTATTTTTCAAGACAACATAAGACTGGGTAAGGAATTTACATGTTCAGTCTTTCATGTGGTTTCCTGGTCCGTGTGGAACATCGCAACTCCACAACCTCAGATTCTTTATCAGGAACCCCCTTTTCCAGAGTTGCCTGAACATCAGGTGCTTCAGTGAGCACTTGCAGATCTGTATCCTCAATTCTTACAGGAACATCAGACGTGTCAGTCCTGGGCTGAGGATCCTCAACAGGAAACACAGACCTGGTCATGGTCACTGGTGGAACCAAACCTTGGTGATTTATCTCTCTCTTCCTTAAATGGTCCACATGTTTATGGATGATCCAGCCTTCCACCTCCACGTGGTAAGGTAGAGGTCCAGTCACCGCACCTATTTCACCGGTAACAACTTTGGTCCTTCCCCGAAGCTCTTCATGTATACCGGCTCTCCCACGGTAAATTTCCTCTTGTGACCATGCCAGTCGTGTCTAGTTTTCTGGCTTCCCTGACTCCTTTCCACCTT
Organism: Isurus oxyrinchus; assembly: GCA_026770705.1. Lineage (NCBI taxonomy): Eukaryota > Metazoa > Chordata > Chondrichthyes > Lamniformes > Lamnidae > Isurus > Isurus oxyrinchus. Next base: position 7,090,272 of record JANJGN010000007.1, on the reverse strand, counting down.
CCCCTCTAAATTCGGCATTATTAAGCTTAATCTTGTCCTTAAATGGTGGTGGTGTTGTGGTATTGGCACTAGACTGATAATCTAGAGGCACAGGGTAATGCCTGGAGACCGGGGTTTGAATCCCACCATGGTGGAGGCTGGAATTTGAATTCAATTTTTTAAAAAAATATTTGGAATTAAAAGTCTAATGATGCCATGTAACCATTGCTGATTGTCATAAAAACCCATCTGGTTCACTAATGTCCTTTAGGGAAGGAAATCTGCCATCCTTACCTGGTCTGGCCTATATGTGACTCCAGGCCCACAGCAATGTGGTTGACTCTTAAAATGCCCCCTGAACAGGGCAATTAGGGATGGGCAATAAATGCTGGCCTAGTCAGTGATGCCCACATCCCATCAATGAATAAAAAAAATAATTCTGCAGGTGTGACACCTGTTGTTGTGTGAGGGGTAGTCCTGTGATGAAAAAGAAAGTGTGCTAGCTTGGTTGTCAAAGAATCGCCAGTTAACATTTTCATGCCTGTCTTGAATGTTTGAACCGCCCTTTCAGCCAATCTGTTTGAGGACTGTTTGGTAGGGTGCAGTTTTTTTACAGCAGTGATACCATTGAGGCTGCTAAATCGTTGAAATTCAGCACTCATCAATGCCATGCCGTTATTGGAAATGATTACTCCTGGTAGTCCGTGAATGGCAAAACTCTGACGTAGTTTCTCAATTGTACAAGCAGGACCTCTCGGGTTGTAATCTCTGGATTACTCCCAGTGCCACATGCTAGCGAGCTCAGAAATAGAATAGTGCGGATGAATATGTGGCTGAAGAGTTGGTGTAGGAGGGAGGGTTTTAGATTCCTGGATCACTGGGGCCATTTCTGGGGAAGGTGGGACCTGTACAAGCAGGACGGTCTACATCTGAACCAGAGCAGGACTAACATCCTTGCAGGTGGGTTTGCTAGTGCTGTTGGGAGGAGTTTAAACTAATTCAGCAGGGGGAGGGGACACAGAATGTTAGCAGAATGGGGACACATCATAATACAGTAAAACAATCAAGTCAGAGGGAGTACAGCTGCATTAAGTTTCAAGGGAGTAAGGCAAGGCTGGATGGCCTCTACTTTAATGCCAGGAGTATTACAGGTAAAATGGATGAGTTAAGGGTAAGGATTGACACGTGGAATTGTGATATAGTAGCCATCAAAGAGATGTGGTTGAGGAGGGGCAGGATTGGCAGCTCAACATTCCGGGATATAGAATCTTCAGGTGAGACAGGGGAGGGGGTAAAAGAGGAGGAGGCATTGCATTATTAGTTAAGGAGTCAGTTACTGTAGTGAGGAGAGATGATATCTTGGAGGGGGCATCAAATAAACATTTGTGGGTAGAGTTTAGGAATAAAAAAGGGGCAGCCACATTGTTAGGTGTTTATTATAGATCCCCAGATAGTCAGCAGGAAATTGAGGAGCAAATATGTAGAGGTGCGTAAAAACAATAACAATAGGGTAATTATATTAGATGATTTCAATGTTCCCAACATTAATTGGGATAGACATAGTGTTAAGGGCTTGGATGGAGTGGATTTCTTGAAATGTGTACAAGAGAACTTTTAGGTCAATATGTAGAGGGTCCAACAAGGGATGGCGCAGTGCTGGACCTAATTCTGGGGAATGAAGCCGGACAGATGGCTGAGGGGTTGATGGGGGAGCATTTTAGTGATAGCGACTACAACATGGTACAATTTTAACTTGTTATGGACAAAGAAATAGACACGTTGCAAAAAGTTGTTCTGCATTGGGGGAGAGCAGATTTTAGTAAAATAAGGCAGGATCTGGCCAAGGTAGACTGGGAACAGCTACTTGTGGGGAAATCTACAGAGGAACAGTGGGGGCCATTCAAAAAGGAAATGGGGAGGGTACAGGCTCAACATGTTCCCACTAGGGTGATAGGAAGGAGTAACAAGCCCAGAGAACCATGGATGACCAGAGATATTCAGGATACGATGAGAAGGAAAAGAGAGGCTTTTAGCAGGTACAAGGGAAGCAAATCAGCAGAGGCATTAGTGGAGTACAGAAAGTGCAGGGTGGAGCTTAAGAAAGCAATTAGGAGAGTAAAGAGGGAATATGAGAAATCTCTGGCTAGTAAAAGTAGGGAAAATCCCAAGATATTCTATAAGTATATCAATGGGAAGAGGATAACCAGGGAAAGAGTAGGTCCCATTACAGGCCCAGGGGGCAATCTACGGGCGGAGCCAGAGGACATCGGTAGAGTGTTGAATGAATACTTCACATCCGTCTTCACCCAAGAGAATGAGGATGAAGATATGGAACTCGGAGAGAGAGACTGTGAGGTTCTTGAACAAATTGATATAGAGAGTGACAAGGTATTGGAGGTGTTGGCAGGCTTAAAAGTGGACAAATCTCCAGGTCCGGATGATTTGTGTCCCAGACTGCTGAGGGAGGCAAGGGAGGAGATCGCAGGGGCTCTGACCCAAATTTTGAATTCCTCTCTGGCCATGGGGGAGGTGCCAGAGGACTGCTTTTGTTGGAGCAGAGAAGACTGAGGGGCGACCTGATCGAGGTGTACAAGATTATGAGGGGCATGGACAGAGTGGATAGGGAGCAGCTGTTCCCCTTAGTTGAAGGGTCAGTCACATGGGGACATAAGTTCAAGGTGAGGGGCAGGAGGTTTAGGGGGGGATGTGAGGAAAAACTTTTTTACCCAGAGGGTGGTGACGGTCTGGAATGCGCTGCCTGAGAGGGTGGTGGAAGCGGGTTACCTCACATCCTTTAAAAAGTAACTGGATGAGCACTTGGCACGTCATAACATTCAAGGCTATGGGCCAAGTGCTGGTAAATGGGATTAGGGAGGTAGGTCAGGTGTTTCTCACATGTCGGTGCAGACTCGATGGGCCGAAGGGCCTCTTCTGCAGTGTGTGATTCTGTGATATTGTAGCGGCCGACGTTGGTGACATCACCTCATACACATCCAACCATTTTGAATGGGCATCGACAATGAGCAGAAACATTGTTCCCAGGAAAGGTCCAATGTAGTCAATGTGTAACCACACCCAGGGTCTACCTGGCCACTCCCATGGGTGTAACGGAGCTGTCACTGGAAACTTTGCAGTTGCTGACATTGCACCCAGTGCTTTACTAGACTCTCTATTTCACCTTCAGTCCCAGGCCACCATTGATTGCTGTGTGGTATGGTCTTCATTCAGGAAATTCCAGCATGAGCACGGTGTAGTCCAATTAAAAGTGGTTCTCTTCCTTCTGAAAGAACTATCACTCGTGCTCCCCACAATAAGATGTCATCCTGGCTGGTTATCTCATGTCTTCTGGTGAAGTACAGTTTCATTCCATCAGACATGGGCTCCTGTGACCAGCCATGAAGCACTTGTTCTCGTATCTGAGATGGACTGGGTCCTGACTTATCCAGTCTCTGATCTTTGAGCACATACCAGCAACAAATCTAAGAAAGTTAACAGTAAAACAAGTTCCTGTGGAACTGGGAAGTGCTCATCATTTTTGTGTAAAAGCAAACGACTAAGGGCATCAGTGTTTGCGATTTGATCGCTAGGCCAATGTATGAAAGTGGTATTCGTATGCTGCCAGAATTAAAGCCCATCGTTCTTTTCTTGTTCAGGTTATGGGTGGTGTAGCCTTGCCCTCACTAAACAACCTTAGCAATGGATTGTGGTCTGAACCGATTGTAAAATGGCCGCCATGTATGTATTGGTGAAATTTCTTAACACCTAAGATGATGGACAGGCCTCTTTTTTCTATCTGGGGTTATCCCTCTTCCACATTCTTGATATGTAGCCTATTGGCTGTTCCGTGCCATTGTCCATCCAATGGGTGAGCAGTGTTCCCAGTGCATAGAGAGTGCGTCACATGTCAGCACCAATTCTTTCCTCTGGTCTTAAATCACTAACAGATTGGACGAGTGCAACAATTGTTCCACCTTTATGAAAGCTTCTTTCTGAGGCACCTCCCAAGTCCAACGTTGGTTCTTTTTGAGTAGGTAAAGTATTGGTGCCCGTTCTGCAGACAAATTGGGTGAGAACCGCCCATAATAATTGATCGTTCCTAGGAATGATTTGAGCTCGGAGGTGTCCTTTGGTGCAGGTGCCTCTCTTATGACTCTCGCTTTCTCCTCAGCCGGGTGGAGGCCCTGTGAATCTACCCGGTGACCCAAATAGGTTACCTCCCTCGCTTGGAACGTGCACTTTTCTTATTTTAAAGCACTCCAGCCTGCAAGAAATGTTTTAAGACTTCTTCTAAGTTTGCCAAATCCTCTTTTATAGTGAATCCTGTCACCAATACATCGTCTAAACAGATTACAACCTGGGGCAGTCCCTGCAGTAAGCTTTCCATTGTTTTCTGAAAGATGGCACAAGCGGAGGAGACACTGAAAACCAATCGTGTACATTGGTACAACCCTGTGTGGGTATTCATTGTGACAAATTCCCAGGAGGCATTATCCAGCTCTATGTGTTGAGAAGCATGGCTCATGTCAAGTTTGTGTACGTTGTCCCTCCTGCTAGCTGGGCACACAGGTCTTTGATTTTTGGAATGGGGAGCCTGTCTAGCTCAGCTACTTTATCAACCGTCAGTTTGTAATCTCCACAAACTCGGACGCTTTGGTTGGGTTTAAGGATGGGGACAATGAGTGCTGCCCGTTCTGAGAACTGAACAGGTTATCTAACGCCCAGTTTCTCTAGTCTGTTCAGCTCAATGTCAATGATTTCTCACAGGTCATACGGGACCGGTCTCACCTTCACAAAGTGAAATGTTGCTTCCAGATTCACATGAACCTAGGCCTGCATAGACTCATAGACTCATAGACATTGACAGCACAGATGGAGGCCATTCGGCCCATCGTGTCTGCACCAGTCAACAATGATCTGACTAACTAATCCCATTTCCCAGCCCTTGGCTCGTAGCCCTGGAGGCTATGGCAACGCAAGTGAATATTCAAATATTTCTTAAATGTTATGAGAGTTTCTGACTTAACCACCTTCTCAGGCAGTGAGTTCCAGGCTCCCACCACCCTCTGGGTGAAAAAATTTCTCCTCAACTCCCCTCTTAGCCTTTTACCTCTGACCTTAAATCTATGCCCCCTGGTTATTGACCCCTCTACTAATGGAAAAAAGTGCCTCCCTATTCACCCTATCTATGCCCCTCATAATCTTATACACCTCCATCAGGTCCCCTCTCAACCTTCACTTCTCCAAGGAAAACAACCCCAGCCTATCCAATCTTTCCTCATAGCTCAGACCCTCCAGCCCAGGCAACATCCTGGTAAATCTCCACTGCACCCTCTCCAGTGCAACCACATCCTCCCTATAATGTGGTGACCAGAACTGCATGCTACACTCCAGCCTAACCAGTGTTTTATACAGTTCCAGCATAACCTCCCAGCTCTTATATTCTGTGCCTCGGCTAATAAAGGCAAGTATCCCATATGCCTTCTTAACCACCTGATCTACCTGTCCCGCTACCTTCAGGGATTAACGATATCACACCAAGGTCCCTCTGATCTTCAGTACTTTCCAGGGTCCTACCATTCATAGAGTAATCCCTTGCCTTGTTAGCCCGCCACAAGTGCATTACCTCTCACTTTTCCAGGTTGAATTCCATTTGCCACTGCTCTGCCCACCTGACCAGCCCACTGATATCCTCCTGCAGCTTACGGCTATCCTCCTCACTATTTACCACCCGACCAATTTTCATGTCATCCATGAACTTCTTGATCATACCCCCTACGTTTAAGTCCAAGTCATTTAAGCACACCACAAACAGCAAGGGTCCCAGCACCAAGCCCTGCGGAACCCCAAGGCCTGGATTTTCCTCAGTTTGTCCTTGAAGACTGTGGTGTACTTTCGAAGTAGCTCTGGTAACCCACTTGCTCTCAACTGGAAAATTACAGCCCATTCTAATTTAATCTCCTTTCACCAGTTTCACCCTAGGAGACTTGGCCCCTCACCTGCTACAACCATCGAGGGTAGCTTTACCGATTGGCTTCCATAATGGACAGTTACTCTGCTTATGCCTTTTATTTGAATATCTTCACCCGCATATGTTTTTAGCTTGGAGGCTGTTTCTTCTAAATTTAAATGATATTCAAATATCTGAAGGTATGTTCCCCAATTACTGTAGTGGAAGGTCCTGTGTCCACTTCCATTCTAACAATTACTGTAGTGGAAGGTCCTGTGTCCACTTCCATTCTAACAATTACTGTAGTGGAAGGTCCTGTGTCCGTTTCCATTCTAACAGGTTTTGCCATTTACTTTCACTGTGACAAATACTGGTTCTGTCTTTCCAACTTTCAGATTAAATAACAAGTAAATGTCTGAATTTGCTGTTTCAGGCTCATCTACATTGTAGATTTCATTGGGCTTCTCCTTTTGTTTACAAGCCTGCCTGAATCTTTCCTTGCGCTGCCTCATCATATGTCCAGCTCTGAGGATGGTAGCATTCAATTTTTTTAAACTGCCAATTGCTGAAGGACTGATTATTTCCACCTCTATTAAAATTATTCTTCAATTTCGCTGCTGTTATTTTTCTTTATTGTTCAGCTAGCGGGGTCTGTTTCCCGCTTCTCGGCAGAGCCTCGCATTTACACCCCCTTTCTGGCTGGGGTTTCCCACCCAATGTGGAAGATGGCGCCATTTTGCGCACCCTGTATGGCTTTTGAATCTCTGACTGCACTTTCCATGGCCAGCGCTATCTCTAGCACTTTCTTGAAATCCAGGTTCACTTCGGACAATAATATTTTCTGAATAGCGTCCTCATTCACACTACACACTAAACGCTCTCTGAGCATTTCGTTCAGAGTCATACCGAACTCACAATGTTCCATTAGCTGCTTTAAATTTGCCATGTAGCATGCAACTGTCTCACTCAGGGCTCCATTTTGCAAATTAAACCTGAACCTCTGCACCGTGGCTGAAGCTTGGGTTGATAATGACCCTTCATGAGGTTCACCAATTCATTGAAATTCTTCGAATCTGGGGCACTGGTTGCCATCAAACTTTGAATGAAACTGTAGGTTTTGCTCCCACAAGCACTCAAGAGGATCGCTCGCCTCTTCTCTTCCCCTGTAATCTTGTTCACTTGAAAAAAGAATGTGATGCATTCGATATATTGAGACCAGTCATCTATGGCTGGTTCAAAAGGATCAATTCTCTCAAAGTGTGGCATTTTGCAGGGGGATAACTTCTTCAATTCTAACGGAGCTCACTATTTACAATCACTGGGCGAGGTACAGTGCCGGTTTCTTTTTAATTTGATTTCTTCTGTTCAATCCTGTTTTATCCTCATCACCAGTTTGTTGTAGAGTGGCCATGTTGTACTATTAGTGATAGAGCTGATCTGCAGACACTTGTTGGATGGAAACTTCAAGTTTATTTACAATATACTCAGCAGCAATTATATGTGTGCTTTCTACTCCAACTCTGTCTCTACACTAACTGCTGAGGTAGCCTGCGCTACTCTCCTATTGGCTACTACAGATCATGTGATCTCCTTAACAAGTATTATTCTTAAAGGTACATTGCACACTAAATAAAACCATAATTACTACAGTTGCCAACTGTGATTAAATATATTCCTGTAGGTTTCATCACGTGATTTGCCTCCACGCTCCAGCCATTAGGCGGCCAGTATGTCCATCCTTGTAAGGTACTGCCTTCCTACGTCAATTAGAAAGCAAAAAGATTCATTACCCAACTGGATGATGCTTGACTATCATCCAAACGGCCTTTTTATCCCCATTTTCAATATTTTTATATCTGGTGAAGAGAAATATTCAAAGAAAATAAACAATCTCTTTTAATTCCCCAGTGATTTTTCTCCAGGGTTGCACACAGCAGTGTCCTGGAGATTGATTTTCAATTCCTGGAGACACCAGGCCAATCCTGGAGAGTTGGCATTCCTAGCTTCAGGACCCCAGGAAGAATTCCACTGCTCTTCTTGGCAATAGTGCTGTGGGATCTTCTCCATCTACCTGAGAGGGCAGATCAGGTCTTAGTTTAAGGTCTCATTGAAAATGCCAGCTCTGCACAGGAGGACTCAGCATGGATCATGGTCTCAAGTCTCCCAATCGGGCCTTGAATCCAGAATCTTCCAGTTTAGAAGCAGAAGGGCTACCAGCTGAGCCACAGTCAACACTAAACCTGGAGGTCAGTAATCAAGCCGGTATAGTTATAGGAGGACGTGTTTGACTGCATCCACATCAATGCTGCAGGTCACAATTGTTAACATTATTCTGTGACCCCCCCCCAGTTCAAACACACACTTGATCAGCTGACTATGGGTCATAAAAATGTTCACTCAACGTCTTCAGGTTTTGTCCCATGTGGTGAAGCTGCTCCAACAGTGCTCGGTCTTTGTAGTCCCTCGCTGAGACTGAGTGTCAGGCTAGACCAGTACAATAACCAATCTAGCTGGTGTGGGGACTGGAGTCACAAATAGATCCAGACCAGGTAAGGGTAGCAGCTTTCCTCTCTGAAACAGATATTAGGGACAAGTTGGGTATTTGCAACAGTCCCAATAGTTTTATGGTCACTCTTACCGATACCAGCTTCTCATAAAACAAAATTAAAACTCTCAAACTGCTCATGGTGGAATTTGGATTCATGTTCTCTCGATTGTTACTCAGTAACATCACCACTACAATGAAGACGAGTCATACGGACTCGAAACGTTAACTCTGTTTCTCTCTCCACAGATGCTGCCAGACCTGCTGAGTTTTTCCAGCATTTTCTGATTTTATTTCAGGTTTCCGGCATCCGCAGTATTTTGCTTTTAGCGCCACTACACAATTGAGTCCTTAACTAGGGATCAGCAGCAGAAACTCTGGCTCATTTACTTATCCTCTGGGTGCACAGGAATGCAGAGGTCGATCCTTAACAGTTATCTTTCCGATCTGAGGTAACAGTTGAATGGCTAACTCTCTCACTGCTCAATTATATCGGGTTCAAGGGACTACCGAAAGAGGCAGAGGGATGGATCATGGATTATGAAGAGATGTCCTTTATTTGTTGGTGAAGTCTGACACCTAGTGGCTAAGCAGTTCTTGACAGGAGACTTAGACTTTTCCCAAAGTTCAATGGCCAGTTTCTGCTGTTCAAGAGACAGCATCCACTGAACAACAACAGTGGCTTGCATTTATACAGTGCCTGTTAATGTATTAGAAGCTCCAAGGCATTTCATCGAAGCTTAAATCAGTTGGCAGCCGAGAGTACGATAACCAATAATGGAGTGATTAAAATTGGGGATACTCAAAAGGCCAATATTGGAGAAGCTCAGAGATCCTGGAGGGTTATGGGACTGGTGGAGATTACAGAGATAGGGAGGGGCGAGGACTAGTGGAGATTACAGAGATAGGGAGGGGTGAGGACTAGTGGAGATTACAGAGATAGGGAGGGGTGAGGACTGGTGGAGATTACAGAGATAGGGAGGGGCGAGGACTAGTGGAGATTACAGAGATAGGGAGGGGTGAGGACTAGTGGAGATTACAGAGATAGGGAGGGGCGAGGACTAGTGGAGATTACAGAGATAGGGAAGGGTGAGGCTGGTGGAGATTACAGAGATAGGGAGGGGTGAGGCTGGTGGAGATTACAGAGATAGGGAGGGGCGAGGACTAGTGGAGATTACAGAGATAGGGAGGGGTGAGGCTGGTGGAGATTACAGAGATAGGGAGGGGCGAGGACTAGTGGAGATTACAGAGATAGGGAGGGGTGAGGCTGGTGGAGATTACAGAGATAGGGAGGGGCGAGGACTAGTGGAGATTACAGAGATAGGGAGGGGTGAGGCTGGTGGAGATTACAGAGATAGGGAGGGGCGAGGACTAGTGGAGATTACAGAGATAGGGAGGGACGAGGACTAGTGGAGATTACAGAGATAGGGAGGGGCGAGGACTAGTGAAGATTACAGAGATAGGGAGGGGTGAGGCTGGTGGAGATTACAGAGATAGGGAGGGGTGAGGCTGGTGGAGATTACAGAGATAGGGAGGGGCGAGGACTAGTGAAGATTACAGAGATAGGGAGGGGTGAGGCTGGTGGAGATTACAGAGATAGGGAGGGGCGAGGACTAGTGGAGATTACAGAGATAGGGAGGGGTGAGTCTGGTGGAGATTACAGAGATAGGGAGGGGCGAGGACTAGTGGAGATTACAGAGATAGGGAGGGGCGAGGACTAGTGGAGATTACAGAGATAGGGAGGGGTGAGGCTGGTGGAGATTACAGAGATAGGGAGGGGCGAGGCCTTGGAGGGAATTACCCCGTTCTTCTTAAAATGCGGTCTCTATGATTTTTTACGTCCACCAGAGAGGAAACCTGGGGCATTGGTTTAATATCCCACCTGAAGGACAGCACTGCCTTAAACTGAGACCCCTTCTGCCCTCTCCAGTAGATGCTAAATATCACGCAGACACTATTTGATGAAAAGCAGAGGAGCCCCTCCTGGTATCCTGGCCAATGTTTGTCCTTTAACCAACATGAAACTTACAGAATACTGAAAGGCCTGGATAGAGTGGACGTGGGGAAGATGTTTCCATTAGTAGGAGAGACTAGGACCCGAGGGCATAGCCTCAGAGTAAAGGGAAGACCTTTTAGAACAGAGATGAGGAGAAACTTCTTTAGCCAGAGAGTGGTGAATCTATGGAATTCATTGCCACAGAAGGCTGTGGAGGCCAGGTCATTGAGTGTATTTAAGACCGAGATAGATAGGTTCTTGATTGGTAAGGGGATCAAAGGTTACAGGGAGAAGGCGGGAGAATGGGGTTGAGAAACTTATCAGCAATGATTGAATGACAGAGCAGACTCGATGGGCCGAATGGCCTAATTTCTGCTCCTATGTCTTATGGTCTCATAGTCTTATGACTAAAACAGACTACGTCCTCATTATCACATCGCTGTTACTGGGATCTTGCTGTGCTCAAATTGGCTGCCAAATTTCCTACATTACAACAGTGAATACACTTCAGACGTATTTCATTGGCTGTGAAGATGTCCTGAGGTCTTGAAAAACACTGCAGGAAATTTGAAACAGAAATAGAAAATGCTGGAAAAACTCAGCAGATCCGACAGCATCTGTGGAGAGAGAAACAAAGTTAAAGTTTTGTGTCCCTGTGACCCTTCTTCAGAGCTGGAAATTTGAGGGTTTTTTTGTAAACTGTATGATATGAGAAGTTAACACAAGCTGCTGGACTGTGTCCAGACTCCCAGTGAATGCTCACTTCAATTTGACTACCCTAACTCTCAATTACTATTTACAGTCTGTGTGCGTGGGTGTGTGTGTGTGTTTGTGTGTGCGGGTGTGTATGTAAGTCCATGTGTGTGTGCGTGCGTGTGGGTGCGTGCATGTGTGTGTGTGTGTGTGCACGTGCGTGTGTGTATGTGTGTGTGTGTAAGTCCGTGTGTGCGTGTGGGTGCATGCATGTGTGTGTGTGTGTCTGTGTGTGTGTGTGTGCGCGCGCACGTGTGCGTGTGTGTATATGTGTGTGTGTGTGTAAGTCCCTGTGTGTGTGAGTGCGTGCATGTGTGTGTGTGTGTGTCTGGGTGTGTGTGGGTATGTGTGTGTGTGTCTGTGTGTGTGTGGGTATGTGTGTATGTGTGTGGGTGGGTGTGTGTGGGTATGTGTGTGTGTGTGTGTGTGTCTGTGTGTGTGTGTGTGTGTGGGTGTGTCTGTGTGTGTGTGTGTGTGTGTGTGGGTTTGTGTGGGTGCGTGTGTGTGGGTGCGTGTGTGTGTGGGTGTGTGTGTGTGTGTGTCTGTGTGTGTGTGTGCGTGTGTGTGTGTCTGTGTGTGTGTGTGTGTGTGTGTGTGTGTGTGTGTGTGTGTGTGTGTGTGTGTAAGTGCGTTTAACAGTTATATATAAAATCAGCAATTTGTCACTTGGTGAACAGTCTAAATTAAACCTGTCGGTGACCACAAAACCAGGCATGTGAAGAGTTGAAAAAAAGACGAAATGTTTAAAACAGCAATGGAAACATATTTTCACCTGACAACTCTGTGGTTCTATCCTGTGAAAATAATTAATCCATATAAACCCAGATATCAGTCTGACTTCCTTAAAGTTATTTTTTATTCATTCTTGGGATGTGAGTGTGGTTGGCCAAGTCAGTATTTGTTTCCCATCCTTAATTGCCTTGAGAAGGTGACCACGAGCTAGCTTTCTGAACCACTGCAGTCTGTCTGATGCAGGTACACCCACAGCACTTTTTCCAGGTTGATACAACTGGGAGTGTTGCTCAGCTGCTTCAGAGGGTAGTTAGGAGTCAGTCACATTGCTGTGGGTTTGGAGTCACATTTTGGCCAAGTGAGGGAGGACAGCAGATTTCCATCCCTAAAGGATGTTAGTGAAGCAGATGATTTTTATAACAATCCTATGGCTGTATGATCATTATTAACGAGACTGGCATTTTACTCCACATTTGTTAATTGAATGTAAATTCCACTCGCTGGCTTAGTGAGATTTGAACTCATGCTCCCAGAGCATTAGGTCAGGCATTAGGAGTTTAACCCAGTAACAGTACCACAATGCTACTACTCCCCTAACAACAGTAACTCCTCGATGCCTCAGGTTGTTACTCAGTAGTTATTCAGTTCAATCGAAGCATTCAAAAGGGAATTAGACTGTTATCTAAAGAGGGAGGATGTGCAGGGTTACGGGGAGAAGGGGGGAGAATGGCACTAAGGGAATTGTTCATTCAGAGAGTTGGTGCAGACACAATGGGCCAAACGGACTCCTTCTGCCCTGTAAAAATTCTGTGATCTCTGTGTAACCCGGACTGTGACAGGCCTGGAGGTGCCAGATTCAATATGGAACAGCCTCATAGTTTGCAGCGCCCAGAATATGGGAGCACCTGAATGCCAATCAGCCCCTCAAGTCTGCTCTGTCATTTTATTAGGTCAGGGCTGATCTGTATCTCGAATCCATTGACCCACATTTGATCCCTAACCCCTAACACCCTCACCCAGATAAAACCTATCGATCTCAATCTTGAAAGCTGCAAATGGATCAACAGCTTTTTGGAAGGGGGAGTTCCGGATTTCTACTACATCTGTGTTAAAAAATGCTCCCTGCTTTCGTACTTAAAGAGCCCAGTTCTAGTTTAAGGATTGTGCCTTCTCACTCCTGATTTCCCCACCAAAAAGAATGGATTCTCTTCAGTTACCATATTGGATCCTTTGAACATTTTTAGCACCTCAAAATATCACCCTCTCAATCTTCTATACTCAAAGAAATACAAGCCATGTTTATTCTCATAATTTAACTCTCAAAGCCGTGGTGTTGATTAACTGCATTCCGGGTGGCAGTAGGGGTTCCGCAGTTGGCCTCAGTGCCCCTGGGTTAGGGATAGGAAGAGGCAGCTCAATGAGATTTGACATTCCCTCGAATGCTTGTCACCAGAGGTGCTACACAGCACATCTGGGGCCAGTTGCGGGAATTAATGTTGAAGTAAAAAAGCGAAGATTTGCATTCCAGTTGTGCCTTTCTCAACCATAGAACATCCCAAAGCATTTCACATCCAGTGGAGCACTTGTGGAATGTTGCCGCTGTTATAATGTAGGTAACATATTAGCACAGCAAGATCCCACTAGCAGCAATGTGATCACAATGTTTGTTTTAAACAATGTTGATTGAAGGATAAATACCGGTCAGGACACCATAGAGAACTCCCTTACTCAAAACAGTGCCATATGACCTTTTATACCAATCTGAGTGGGCAGACAAGACCTCAGTTTAACACCTTACTGGAGGACAGTACCCCTGACAATGAAGCACTTCCTCAGGACTTCACTGGGAGTGTCAATTTAGATTGTTGAATCAAAATCTCCAGAGAGGGGCTTGAAAACACAACCTCCTGACTCAGGATGAGAACACTACCCACCGACACAGTTTGGAGGTGGCTCATACCATGAGACATAGGAGCAGAAATTAGACCATTCGGCCCATCGAGTCACTCCACCATTCAATCATGGCTGATAAGTTTCTCAACCCCATTCTCCCGCCTTCTCCCTGTAACCTTTGATCCCCTTACCAATCAAGAACCTACCTATCTCGGTCTTAAATACACTCAATGACCTGGCCTCCACAGCCTTCTGTGGCAATGAATTCCATAGATTCACCAATCTCTGGCTAAAGAAGTTTCTCCTCATCTCTGTTCTAAAAGGTCTTCCCTTTACTCTGAGGCTGTGCCCTCGGGTCCTAGTCTCTCCTACTAATGGAAACATCTTCCCCACGTCCACTCTATCCAGGCCTTTCAGTATTCTGTAAGTTTCAATCAGATCCCCCCTCATCCTTCTAAACTCCATCCAGTATAGACCCAGAGTCCTCAAACGTTCCTCATATGTTAAGCCTTTCATTCCTGGGATCGTTCTCGTGAACCTCCTCTGGACCCTCTCCAGGGCCAGCACATCCTTCCTGAGATTCGGGGCCCAAAATTGCTCACAATATTCTAAATGTGGTCTGGCCAGAGCCTTATAAAGCTAATACAGGAGTGGTGGGGGGGAATTAGAGGGAGCCCATTCTGACCAGGTAACCTCACGGCAAACAGATTAAGGAACTCGTGAATCAAAGCCAGTTGAATAATTCTGCGCTTAATGTCACAAACACGCTGGAAAAAGTGACGATTACATGGCTCATGATGGTAAACAAGGTACGAAAAGAGAAAGCAGGTGGGGAGGCATATGGAGCGAGAAACACTGTGTCTCCTGCCAACGCAAGATGGCCGCTGATACCCGTCAGCGTGTGCGCACTGGTCCGCACAAGCACAAAGATCAAATAACGTGCACACATCAGTTCGCCTGGCACATCTCACTTTAGCTTTCTGACTCGATTACTGCAACACGCTCTTAGTTTGTGGATTCCATGAATCTCGCACATCATAGTCGGCAGGTTACTCAGCATGCCAGGCTCACAAACATTTTACTGACACTTGGAGGAAGTGTCAGAGTATTTTATGAGGAGTGACAGGAACAATCCGCAATTGTTCCTGAACGCCAACGCTTCAGTTCACTTCAACGATTTCTGTCGCCTCGCAATTTATAAGCACTGTGCATACGTTACTAAATATTCCGTGATCTGAAAGATTCAGTCGAGACAGGAAAGTAAACGGTTGCCATGTTGTACTGAGCTCACTAACTCGAGTGGTTTAAGCGAAGGGGCAGAATCCCGCCTTAAAGCGTCTGCATATTCTGTCACGTTCTCAAATCTTTTCAGTTTAAGAAGGATCGATGAATTAATGACTTTGCAGAACTAAATATGATTTTGTTAAGTACTCACAGCCACTTTATTTTGATGCATGGTACCTAGTTGTGGAAGGTAAATAAGCCGGGTCAAAGTTGCACAAAGATGGCGGCCATTTACCTGGGCCTACCATCAACATACAACTGCACATGCAAGGCATTGGCAGCAAACGCAGCCAATGGGAAAAGGTCGTTTGGTCTGTGAAACCTGCTCTTTTCCAAGAGCATGAGGTACGTGGAAATGAAGAAACGCCCTTTGACCCATTTTACCTCAAGCCAACTGAGCTCCTATTACAAATCCAGCCATTGGTCAAATGGAACCTCCAATACCTTTCTCAGTTCAATAGCTGACGGTTATTCAAAGGTGTCTTTTTGTTCCTTAGACAGTTTTGTGTCAGCCCTCATACCCCGAATCTAGCCCCGTCTCTGGCAGAGTCGAGGGGATTGGTCACACTCCTGCACTGCAAGAGAAAGAAAGAGACAGAGCGAAAAGGTGACAACGAGAGAGAGAGAAGAAAAAGTCAAAGAGCAAAGAGAGAAAGGAAGACAAAGACTGAGAAGCGAGAAAGAAAGAACTCATGACCTCAGGACATCTCAAAACGCTGATCAAGGATGTTCTGAAGTGTTGTCATTGCAAGTGTTTGTACTAAATTATTCCGAAGCTGCCAATTCCCAAACTCAGCATCCAAATCCCTGTTCCCCCCATGGAAATGAATTCCTCTGATGAAACAAGTTAAACATGCCATTTTTTTTTTCCCATTTGAATGAATGCTCCCTCGCCCAATTGCCAGGATTTACTTTGAATTAATGACCTAAATTCCAGGAGACCGAGGGCGGAATTTTCCGTGTCCGGCGCGTCCGGCGTTTCTGGCGTGTCCGGCGGCGTGAGCGGACAACGTGGCAAGAATCGGTTTCGTGACGTCGTGAAACCAGTTTGCGATCGTCCGCTCAGCCCATCCTTGGCGGGCCACGTTTCCTGCCGTCGGAGTCGGGAACCTCACTGTGATACATCTGCACCTCATTAGAAGCCCAGCCCACCGGAGTCATCCCTCCCACACTGGATTGACCAAGCAGCGTGATTTCACACCATGTTCCACAACAGCGTAGATAAGGCATGCAGTTGGCGGGATGGACTCCACTCAGGACTTCGAGGTTTGTTTGCCTATCTTGCTTCGGGCAGCACTGGCAGTCATCAGCACCTCAGCACCTTTAGGGGGCACTCATGGGCAGGTCTCTAACTACCAGATCAGCCATAAGAGGCGGCTTTTCAATGGCTAGGGCTTGCTTGAGGAAGGGGGAGAAGCGGCCTCGGGCAAGAGAAGAGGCTGCAGGGTGAGGGAAGTACTGGGGAAGCTATTAAGGAAAAGCCACCCAGGCACCCAGTTCAAAATCTTCCTCTGTCTTTCAGATGAGATGTTAAATCGAGACCCCATCTGTCCTCTCAGGGGGATGTCAAACATCCCATGACACTATTCCAGTGAAAAGCAGGGGAGTTCACCCCGGTGACCTGGACAATATTTTTCCCTCAATCAACATCACTAAAAGTACATGATCTAGTCATTATCTTACTGCTGTTTGTGAGAGCTGGCTGTGCACAAATTGGTTGCCATTTTTCCTACATTACAGAAGTGACTGCACTTCAAAAGCACTTCATTGACTGTAAGGAACTTTGGGGTGTCTTGAGATCATGAAAGGCGCTATATAAATGTAGGTCATTCTTTCTTGCTTAATATTATAATTTTAAAGCAGGTGCATGAAGAGAGAGACCTGGGGTTGTTTATGCACAAATGCTTGAAGGTACCAGAACAGCTTAACAAAGCTGTTAATAAAGCATATGGGGTCCTGGGTTTTATAAATAGAAACATTGAATACAAAAACCAGGAAGTTATGCTAAAACTTTATCGAACATTAGTTTGGCTCCAGCTGGAGTATTTACTTTAAGAAGGGACATGAAGCTTTTGCAAAAGGTAGAAGAGATTTGCCAGAACGTTCCAGAGATGAAAAATTGTGGTTACGTGAACAGATTGGAGAAGGTGGGATTGTTCTCCTTAGGATAGAGCAGCCTAAGTGGAGATTTGATTGGGCTGTTCAAAATCATTAAGTGTTCAAAGAGAGTAAATAAGGGGAAACTGTTTCCAGTGGCTTAGGTTTCACTAACGAGAGGGCACAGATTGGAGGTGATTTTTCTTTATTCTTTCATGGGATGTGGGTGTCGCAGGCAAGGCAAACATTTGTTGCCCATTCCTAATTGCCCTTGAACTGAATCACTTGCTGGGCCATTTCAGAGGGGCAGTTAAGAGTCAACCACATTGCTATGGGTCTGGAGTCACGTGTAGGCCAGACCGGGTAAGGATGTCAGATTTCCTTCCTGAAGGACATTAGTGAACCAGATGGGTTTTTTTACGACAATCAATGATAGTTTCATGGTCACCATTACTGATTTTATGAATTTAATTTAAATTCTGTCAGCTGCCATGATGGGATGTGAACCCATGTCCCCAGATCGTTAACTTGGGCCTCTGGATTATAAGCCCAGTGACTGGCAAAAGAACCAAAGGAAACATGAGGTAGATTTTTTTTTACCCAACGAGTGGTTAGGATTTGGACTGCACTGCCTGATAAGGTTTTGGATGCAGGTTCAATAGTAGCTTTCAAAAAGGAATTGGATAAACACTTGAAAGAGAGGAAATTACATGGACATGGGAATAAAAACCAGAAGGACCAACAGAATTGCTCTTCGAAAGAGCTAGCACAGGCTCACGGGCCAAAGGGCCTCCTTTTCTATTGTACTGTTCTATAATTTGTTCTCCTCTTGTTCTCCTGAGGTGAGCAGTAAGAGAGCTGAGAGCCCCTTGGCCAAGTAGAATTAGATGTTCCATGTGAATTGAGTTTGTGACATCTCAATGGGCAGTGACCCAAACACAAGTAATGTCCATGACCTATACAAAAGCAAAATACTGCGGATGATGGAAATCTGAAATAAAAACTGAAAATGCTGGAAATACTCAGCAGGTCAGAGAGCATCTGTAGGGGGAGAAACCAAGCTAATGTTTTAAGTCAAAGTCCTATCATCTGAACTGGAAGTAGTTAGAGACGTGGTGAATTTTGAGTTACTTCAAAGGCTGGGAAAGGTTGAGGAAAGAACCACAGGCAAGGTCTATGATTGGGTGGAAGGCAGGAGAGATTAAATGCCAAAGGGATGATGGCGCAAGGCACAAGGGGATGGGAATCAGACAAGTAAAGAAACAAAAGGTGGGTCTAGAGGACGTGGAAGTGGCAACAGCAGAATTATTACCAACAGCTGCTGTCCAAACACCAAAAAAAACACAGAAAAGGAAATGAAGCAGTGGTTATGGGTGTGAAATTGTTAAATTCAATTTTTAATCTACAAGGCTGTAAAGTGCCTTATCAAAAGCTGAGGCCCTGTTCCTCAATGTCAGCCTGCTTGATGCTGAATGTTAGTTGTCCAAGATAGAAGGTGTTCTATTTGCGAGCGGTAAAACCTGTCACATTGAGATAAGAAAAGGAAGACAACTCGGACAAAAAAAAACAAAAACTGCATCAAATCTGCCATGATCCACTGGCACGGTGTGGTTCCCATGTTTCACTTCTTCAGTCGAATATCGACCATCATCTTCCTTTTATTCTCCTGACCGTTCAACAATGAGCTAAACT
Organism: Isurus oxyrinchus; assembly: GCA_026770705.1. Taxonomy (NCBI): domain Eukaryota; kingdom Metazoa; phylum Chordata; class Chondrichthyes; order Lamniformes; family Lamnidae; genus Isurus; species Isurus oxyrinchus. Next base: position 7,071,354 of record JANJGN010000007.1, on the reverse strand, counting down.
TCATATTCCCCACACCCCCAAATCACCTTCGCCTTTGAAATCACCAACATCCTTCCCTCACCCCCATTACATTCATACCCCCTCAGATTGGTCCATCTCCTCATGACCTCCTCTCCAACTGTCCCGAGTGCCCCTTAAACTCCAACGTATCTACAAACTGGGCTCTTGTATCTGATTTTGTAACCGCTTCCCAACAATTCCATTGCTCTTCTCTTCACTAATCAACTTTGGGATATCAACTTTAATCCGATCCTCATTGTTAAAACACACCTTGGCCTTTGCTCTTCCCAAAGTCCGCAATTTTCTCCAACCGCACATCCTAACACAGATCTTCTTCCAGAGCTTTCCCAGCCCTTGTCATCCCTTCTTCCTTCAGTGATAAAGACTACAGCCAGTACAGCTCACTCACTCTGATATCTTTTCCCCAAAGTTCTTCATCACTCAACCTCTCTCACAACTTTAACAGACATCACAAGACCTATGAGGACAAGTTGCATTGACTATGCTTGTGTTCTCTTGGGTATGCAAGATTAAGAGGTGGCCTAATTGAGGTGTTTAAGTTGATTTTGGGATTTGACAGGATAGGTAGAGATAAACCATTTCCCCAGGTGGCGGAGTGTACGAGCTTAAAGTTAAGGGCATAACCTCCAAATTAGAGCCAGGCTAATCAGGAGTGATGTCAGGAAGTATTTCTTCACACAGGGTGAAATCTGGAACTCTCTCCCCAAAAAAGATATCGGAATTAGGGGTCAATTGAAAATTTGATAGATTTTTGTTAGGGTATTAAAGGATTTGGAACTAAGGTGGGTAGATGGAGTTAAGATACCATGATCTAATTGAATGGCGGAACAGGCTCAAGGGGCTGAATGGCCTCTTTGTGTTCCCATACCATGGTTCTGCCTCAGACTATGACTGGTGACATTCCATCTCCCCTCTTAGATTCCAGCTACCCCACCCTTATAAAGTAGCTCTGTTTTGGTTACATACAAGATGCTGTAAGAGCTTTTGGAGTTCATTGTATGTTTGCTACCCTGCAGATGTTTTGCTATCCAGTTGCATTTTTATGCAGGTTTGATGTAGAGATTACTCCCACTGGAACCTGCACCATCTATGAGATGTTTTTTCCTATAATGCCAGACTGGAACTGCTACAGGATAGACCTCAAAACTTCGCTCCATTGTTACAAATGGAAAGCTGATCCATGCGGACAAACCGGCATTGCACATTGGAGTAACGAGACATGACTCCACAGAATGGAGGAACTTGGGTCAGCCACTTCAGTCCCTCAAGCACTGTTACCAATCTCACAACATTAGGACAAGGAACGTTTTAGCTTGCTTAGCTATCGAGATGAAGACCATTGTATCAGTTAAAAGGGCAATTGGACACATATTGAAAAAGAAGACATAAAAAGATAAGGGTAAGGGGGAGCATTAGTGTGGATGACTCCAGGTGAAGCGGGCTCAGCATTGTAACTGCAACTCTATGTGAGTGATGCTAATGTCAAGTCCAAAATATTGCACCAAGTTATGGGCTAGCGAGTGCGCTTCTTACTCCGACTCTCTAAGGCCTCTGGGTTTGCTTGAGCATGAATCAGGGCACTTATTCCGCAGAGTGCTGCCCAGTCATCTCCTCCTCCCCCCCTGAACCATTCCCATCCCCCCCCACCTCCCTCCCTCCCCAGCTGCTTCTGCTTGAACAACTGAAGTCAAGCATTCCACACAAAGCTTCCTGTGAGAATCTAGACAGAGCCTGTGTTGCCAGTCCAGGGTTTCCGGTTAATAGCTCTGCCGCTGCCAGTCTTGGGTTTATCAGTGGGGTGCCAGGTGGTGGTCAGGATACTGTGGTAAAACTGGAGAACAGGAGCCATCAGTTGGGGTTTTCTTGAGTGTCAACTTTAAGACAGATTGGAGTTCCCGCATTTGGCCGTGACAGTTAGGATTGCATGAACTGGGCTGTTTACATCGTTCCTTGATGTCTTCATTCAACATGTAGACCTTTTTCAAGTATTCTGTTAGCGACATAATCTACAGTGTGAGAATTTAGAGATTATGGGACCATTTGAGTCAACCAACTACAAGTGTCACAGTGTGGAAGTCAAACTTGTAGACTTCACCAAGGCATCTTTGATGCCCATTCAATCAAAGGGAGCTAAAAATGGAAATTTGTTCCATTTCTTCTCAACTTATATTTACAAGTACATCTTTGGTCAGTTGGCATGCTAGAATCTCCTCATGTTACCCTTACTTTCTTTCTCCTTCTAACCTGAAGGCAAGAGTTGGTTATTAACTTTTCTCCAGTTCAGAAAGTGTCAGGAATCTTGCCTTGGCTTCAGAGGGCGAGACACACCAAGGTTCTTAAAAAAAGCTGACATGCCAAATATCAGATGCTCTGATACCGAAGACATGACTATGGTGGTCAGGTCATCAAGTGCTGTGAATGTCTGATGAGCAAATCCTAAAGATCTTCTATGGTGCATTGACCACTGAGACGCAATATGGAGTTGGTCAGCAAAACTGAATTTAAGACCACTTAAAAGCAACACTGAAATAGAGAAAAATAAATGTCCATAAGTGAGAACAATTTGTTCAAGACAAGGAAGCAATAGTGGAAAGCCATGCATGAAAACACTTCCTAATATGAGAGCTGTTGCAATGCCAATGCTGAATGCAAACTCCTGCTGAGGTTGATTCACCTGAACAATCCAAGATCCCCAACCTGGTGTGTCCAGGACCCCATGTTCAATCTGCAGACACTCATTCCCAGTAACAAATAGTTCTTGCTAGTCATTGAAGAACTCACTGCAAGAAAGGAGACGATGTTCCAGCCGTTTTCTTCATTATTGGAGTTATTGGTTATTAACTTGAAGGATGTGCGGTCGAACCTTGTATCAAGAACATGAATTGTATCCATCAAGGTCCATTCCAGTGCGTGGTCACAGGTGCTATCTCTCAGATGAGGAGTTAAACCAAAATCCCATCTACCTCTTCAAGTGGTCAGCTACACTATAGGTCCCATGAAAACAATTTACAGGAAAGCAATAAATGTCTTTGCCCAGCGTTCCTCCCTCAATCGCCATCACCCAAAAAAGATTGACTGGTCATTTATGCCGTTACCATTTGTGGGATCTTGCTGTGTGAAAAATGGTTGCCATGTTTTCCCACTTAACAGCAGTCATGCTATTTTAAAAATTAATTCACTTCCTCTGAGATTCTTTGACATGTGACCATGGGCATTTTCAAGGTGAGAGGGCGTGAGGGTGGAGAGTCTTGAGACTGTAATAACAGGCGGGGGTGGGGGGGGGACTTTAAAATCAACTAAAACTTAGAGCTTATCTTGCTGGGTCAGAACATAATCATCTCTCTGCTGCCTGACTCACCCCCTTACAGTCCTGCTTGAGTCACGAGTCTCAGGGCAGTTAAGGATGGGCAATAAAAGCTGGCCCAGCCGGTGGTGCCCACATCCTGTGAATGAATAAATACATTTTAAAAATCACTCAAACTCACCCTGGAGACTCCCAGGCTCAGTTTCCCACAGGCTGTCCTAGAAATATGAGACAAAAGGCATCTCTGAAGAGACATGGGACAAACAGTCAACGTGAGGGTCAATCCCTTCAAATACAGATCAGTTTTTTAAAATTCTGTCATGTGATGTGGGCATCACTGGCAGTTCCAGCGTTTGTGGCCCCTCCCTTCTTGGTCTTGAAATGAATGGTTTGCTAGGCCATTTCTGAGGGCAGTAAGAGTCAGCCACATTGGGTCTGGAGTCACGTGTAGGCTGGACCAGGAAAGGACAGCAGATTTCCTTCCCTAAAGGACATAAGTGAACTAGATGGGTTTTTCTGACAATCAATGATCGTTTCATTGTCATCATTACTGCAACTAGTTTTTAATTCCAGATTTTATCAATTGAATTCAAATTCCACCAGCAGCCGTCGTAGGATTCAAACCTATGTGCCTGGAGCATTAGCCTGGACCTCTGGATTACTAGTCTAGTGACATTATCACTGTGTCACCCTGCTCCTGGGTCACTGTCTGAAGATTAATCTTGGTGTCTCATTTAACTCCAAGATGGGATTTCGACCCCATAGTCACGCAGCCAGAACAACCGCCCCCCCCCCACCAACTCCCATCTCTGTAACATCGCCCAACTCTATGCCTGCCTCAGCTTGCTTGCTCCTGAAACCCTTGTCCATGCTCCTATTATCTCTAGACTTGACTATTCCAACACCATCTGTAAACTCACAGCCAACACTGACATCTCACTTCCACTCTGCCATCAAGAAGGAAGAATCACTCTCCACACAAGGAATTACTGATGATGATAATTCCAATGCATTCCTGAGGCAAACTTAGTTCCTGTATCTGGCTCCCCACCTCCGTTTTAACAAGTGGGGTAGAGTTTACATAAATGTGATATCTTCCAAAACCAGTGCAACTGGACAAGGCAACAGAATGTATTTGTTTCTTAATTTTTTTCTCTCTATTATATGGTATTCCCAGTTCTATTAATTCACCCGAAAATGCATGAGTCACCAAAATTAAACACCTTTATTAAGCTTGTCCAGTCATCCATCTGTGAATAAACTGATTTTAAGTCACAGAAAATGACGATACTGAACCATTTAAGAGTTTCTTCACCAGCTAGTTTCTTAATAAATGAAGTCACTTTTTGTATGAACATCTCTTAAAAATGTGCTGACCAAGTGCCAATGCCTCTCAGAGTACGAGTGCAATTTAAAGAGCGTTCTCAAGTCAGACAGTCAACAGAAACCCATAAGTTCAGCCTGGGTGGCGTGGCCAGTTTTATGTCTGGGGTCTGAATGAGGCAAATTGGATCTTGACTCAGCGTCACAGATCACAGGAAGCATGAGCATTAGTGGCTTTGGACATAACTCATTTAAAATCCACTCCCCCCCCCACCCCCCCCCACCCCCCCCACCAATCTTTTGTGTTGGTTTAGCTCACTATTCCAGGACCATTGTGCAATGCAAACAAAAACCCCAGCTTCTTTTCTCTACTGCAAACTGTCTTCTTAAATCCCCTCTCCTCTGTCTCTCCCACCTCTAACCATAAGTTTGAGGAGCTCATGTATTTCTTTGTCACTAAGATTGAGACAATCAGACCAGCTGCGTCTACTGTCACCCTCCCCTTCACAAGGCCACCAGGACAAACTTCCTTTAGCCCGGAACTCACATCTTTCTCAAGTTTCTCTCCTATCTCCTCTCATGCCCTCTCTGAGCTCATCTTGCCCATGAGACCCACCTCCTGCTCCCTCAATCCTATTTCCATAAACTGCTGACTACCCAACTTCCCCTCCTGCCCCCCCATATTAGCTGATATTTTTCATGGTTCCATCTCTCCTTTAAATCTGCCATCATCACCCCTCTCCTCAAAAAAGCAATCCCTGACCCCTCCATCCACGCAAACTACAGTCCCCTCTTCAACATCTCTTTTGTCTTCAAGGTTCTTGAATGTGCTGTCATCCCCAAATTCCATTCACTTTTTCCCAGAACTCCATGTTTGAATCTCTACAATTAAGTTTCCGCCCAGCCACAGTACCAGAACAGCTCTCATCAGTCACAAAGGACATCCTATGTGACTGTGACAAAGACAAGCTTTCCCTCCTTGTCCTTCTCGATCTGTCTTCAACCTTTGATAAGGTTGACCACACCATCCTCCTCCAACGCCTCTCCAGTTTTGTCCAGCTGGGTGGGACTGCTCTCACCTGATTCCATTCTTATCTAGCTAATCACAGCCAGAGTACCACTTGTAATGGCTTCTCTTCCTACGTCCACACTATTACCTCATATTCATGTCATCACTAAGACCTCTGTAACATTGCCCGACTTTGTCCCTGTCTCAGCTCATCTGTTGCAGAAACCTTCATTCACACCTTCAGTTCCTCTGGATTTGACTATTCCAGTGCACTCCTCCCTGCACTCCCACAATCTACCCTCTGGAAACTTGAGGTCATCCAAAACTTTGTTGCCTGTGTCTTAACTCGCAGAAAGTCCCAATCCCCCATCATCCCTGTTCTTGTTGATCTACATTGGCTCCCAGTCAAACAATGCCTTGATATTGACATTCTCATCCTTGATTTCAAATCCCTCCATGGCTTCATCCCTCCCTATCTCCACAACCTCCTCCAACCTCCCAACTCTCCAAGGTATCTGCGTTCCTTTAATTGTGGCATTATGTGCATCCCTAATTCTAATTACTTCATCCTTTTCAACACCATTGTGCCTCTCCACCTCACTTTCCTCCCGTAAGACACTTCTTAAAACCCATCGCTTCGACCAAGCTTTTGGTCATCTGTCCTAATATCCCTTTATATGTGGCTTGGCTTTGTTTTTTAATGCTTCTGTGAAGCACCTTGAGACGTTTTGTTATGTTAGGGTGCTATATAAATAGAAGTTGTTGGAAGTCAGATAAACACATGAGGGAGAAAGCAATAGAAGAATGTAGATGGGCTGTGTTGGAGTTTGGTGGGAGGGGACTCTTGTGCAGCATGAACACTGGCATTGACCTGACGGGCCGAATGGCCTGTTTCTGCGCTGTTAATACAGGTACTTTGTCATCCTATGTATAGGCATGGGATAAAAGAGTCAAATGGGTATGGCTTACAGACAAAATTCATCCCTTTGCTTTCCAGACATTGTGGAGGGGGCGGGCACTATGAAGGTGGACATGTTGGGCAACCAATGGGAGGAGGGTGGGCGGGACATGTTGGGCAACCAATGGGAGGAGGGTGGGCGGGACATGTTGGGCAACCAATGGGTGGCAGTTGATCATGTGATGAAACCTCCCGGAATATGTGCAGCCAGAGTTGGCAGCTCGTATGGTGAACTGGGGTGTCTAAATTTTATATGGCTAAATATTGTATCTGGCTGGAAATGGTTTTCTGCTATAAAAATCATATACCAACCTCGACAATTCACTGATATTGTAGAAATGATATAATTGTTTTATGAGTTTTTTTTAAACAAAGTATTTTGACAGGCAGTGAGATAGCCGCCAGCCGTTGCTAAGGGCGGGAGGGTCCTTGAGTGCAGGCGCCGCCATCTTGATTTCCTTCAATGGGGGAGGGAGAGAGTGAAAGAAGCGGAGGTCGGCCAGAGCTCAGCAGCATCCGTCTCCATCTGCAAGTTTTGTGAGATGAAGGGGCTCCTCTCCCATATCATCTTCTTCAGCGGGCTCTGGGCTTCCGTGCGGCCGGTGTCTGGCGACTCCCTGGTGAACGAGGATGTCAAACGCTCGATAGATTTAGGGACCCACTTGGCCAAAATCACGGCCGATGTGACGCTGTCCAACAGCGGGCCGTCCCCGGCCTCAGCCTTCATCCTGGCGTTGGAGCCGGGCCTGGAGGACCACTTGGCCTACATAGGAGTCACCGTAAGCAATTTTGTTTGCCCAGTCGGTCATTTGGATTGCAAATACTTAATTTGCAAGCTTTAATCGCAGATTATTATTTATTTTTTTTTGCAAACCCCGTTGACGCTGCCAAAGAAGAAAAATGGGCCAGGAAATGTTGGCGAACGGGAGTAACCAGTTGCATTTGCCCAGACGGGTGCATTTATGTTCTCCAAGAACGATAAGGGGAGGCTGACGTGTCTTTTGAAAGTTTTGCCTGCTCTGGGGGTTGAATGAATGACTCTTGAGCTGCGCTTCCGTGTTGCTGCAGTTCCAGGAGTTTGACACGTATGCACAAAGCTCCAGTGTTCAGGGTCATTTACCCACATTCCACTGAGTGGGATATGTTTTAACCGCATTACACTTACTAAATAAAGTATCCACAAATGTATATTTCAATTTGAGAAAAAGTAAACCTTTTGTGAGGGTGAAGTATTTAATTTCATCATTTTGTGTGTTACTCTCAAACTCTTACCCTTCTTTGTTAGATGTTAAATTTATTTTCTCCCCCCCCCCACCTTACTTAGTCCCTGACTCGCCAGCCATTGGAAAGTTTTTTTTTTAATAAATTCCTGATTCACTTTTATCAAAACCGCTAACAACTTTCAGTGTTTTTTTTTTAATGTGATATTGTGTCCTGAGACATCCAGCGCTTTCTTTACATGGTTATCGCCTGTCTGTGAAACGCTTTAAAGAAGGGAAGACTTGTATTTATGTAATGCTTTTTCGTGACCTCAGGATGTCCCAGGGTGCTTTCAGCCAACGAAGTAGTTTTGAAAAGCATAGTTGCTGTTCTGTAAGACATGCAGCAGCCAGTTTGTGCACAGCAAGCTCCAACAAACAGCAAAAGTAGGAAGACTTGTATTTATGTAGTGCCTTTGACACCGAATGTCTCAAAGTGCTTTACAGCCAGTGAAGTACTTTTGAAGTGTAGTCACTGTTTTAATGTAGGAAATGTGACAGCTTATTTGTGCTCAGCAAGATCCCACAAACAGCAGTGTGATAATGTCTGGATAATCCTTTTTTTTGTGTGATGTCAATTGAGGGATAGGTATTGACCAGGAAACTGAGAATAACTTCTCTTTGAAATAGTACCGTGGAATCTTTTGTCAGAGATCAGATTAATGTCTCATCCAAAATAAAACACCTCTACAGTGAAGCACTCAGTTCCTCACTTGAGTGTCAGCCTGAGTATTTGTGCCCTAGTACTGGATGATTCTTGAGTGCAAAACCTTTAGATTGAGAGGTGCATGTGCTACCCACTGAGCTATGGCTGACCCAGCAATCTCATTTCACTATTGGGAGTGATTATAACTAGCCTGGTGGCCTCCAAGAAATGCTTTGAAGTTAGCCATGTTAGGAGATACTTTTCTACTTTTTGGGAATCTATCCCCTGGAGACTTCTGCATTCAATTTCCTTAAAATTCTTGACATACCCCATGATCATGTTCCAGCCTGGTACTGCCACATCTGATGAAACCCTCATCCATGCCTTTGGGCGGCTGTGTTCTACTGACTGGCTTCCCACCTCGAGATTGCCAAAAGCACTAACTCCTGCCAATGCTGAAAAGTATGGTTTATGCGCGATGATGTCATCACATACTGCAGCGTCAGCGGTGAAGAAAGGGGGGATGCTGGCCTTTTCAGACTTCACACTGACTGGACTTTGCAAAGGCAGTGCTTTTTCTCCCTTCTGTATTAATTTGGTCTGTGCCGCCTTTAATGCAGGCGCCTACCTGAGTCGTCCCTGATGACCAACGCCACACCACCTTCTCAAGGGCAATTAGGAATGGATAATAAATGCTGGCCTAGCCGGTGATGCCCACATCCCGTGAATTAATTTTTAAGAACGACAGTGAAGTCACAGACACTGACTGCTTATTTGGGGAGTGCACCTTCTGTGCTTGTGATGTCAACAGCACAGCCACCCTAACTTGCACCAAACCTCATTTACCAGTCACCCCCTGTGCTTGCTGACCTCCGCTGGCTCCCAGTCCAATAACATGTTCAAATTCCTCCATATGGCCTTATCCTCCCTATCACTCACCTCCTCCGGCCATATCTTGGCATTGCTCCAATTCTGACCTTCTGCACATACTTAATTTCCACCACTCCACCATTGGTGGCTGTGCCTTCAGCTTCCAAGGCCCTAAGCTCTGAAATTCCTAGGAGCCCAATTTTTGTCTGATTACACTTCCCTGAAGCACCTTGTGATCCCCCACCTCTTCCCCCGCTGCCTCCAGTCCATTTTAAAGGTGTTGTATAAATGCAGGATAATGTTGAATGGCCTGTTTGATGCTGGGATATTGAATTGTTGGCACAGGTCTCTTTGCCTGAGATCACTGAGTCCTTAAAGTCTGAGACCAATCCTGGAGGTTTCAAACTGGCAGCCTTGAATCAGTTGGGTAGCACTCTTGCCTCAGAGTCGAAGTTTCTGTGCTTGAGCCTAACCCGAGACTGAAGTGGATGAGCCCAACACTGCCAGTGCTTAGAATGTTTTCATTATTGCAAAGGGGATTGAATGCAAGAGTAGGGAGATTATACTTCAGTTATACAGGGCATTGGCAAGACCACATCTGGAGTACTATGTACCGTATTAGTCTCCTTATTTAACAAATGATCTAAATGCATTAGAAGCAGTTCAGACAAGGTTTACTAGATTAATACCTGGAATGGACAGGTGGTCTTATGGGGAAAGGCTGGACAGGCGAGGCTTATATCCACTGGTGTTTAGAAGAGTACGAGGCGACTTGATTGAAACATAGAAGATCCTGAGGAGACTTGACAGGGTGGATGTGGAGAGGATGTTTCCTCTTGTGGGAGAATCTAGAACTGGGGGTCACTGTTTCAAAATAAGGGGTCGCTCATTTAGGAGAGAGATGGGGGAAAAAATTTTCTCTGGTTGTGAGGCATTGGAATTCTCTTCCTCAAAAAGGCAGTGGAAGCAGAATCTTTGAATATTTTTTAAGGCAGAGGTAGATAGATTCTTGATAAGCAAGGGGGTGAAAGGTTATCGATAGGCAGGAATGTGAAATTAAAATCAGATCAGCCATTATTTTATTGAATGGTGGAGCAGGCTTGAAGAGTCGAGTGGCCTTCTCCTCCTAATTTATGTACCAGTACCCTGGAATGCTCCTTTGTTGGAAGTGCCCCATCTGTCTCCTCAGCTAGATGTAATGATTCCCATAGCATTATGTTGCCCTCATCTAACATCAGTGAAAGATATTATCTGGTTATTAGTTTATTATTGTTTGCTGTGTACAAACTGCTGAGTTTCCTGACTTTGTAACAGTAATGTCATCTTTCCTTCTGTCCCTCCTTGTGCAGCTCAATCATGCCCTACTGTAACTGACAAATTTAAATAATGTCTTATCTAGTGTCTTGCTCATTTGCATTGTTTTAGTAATGACCTCTTTCCTGTATGGTTCACTTGCTGTGATATTGTTCTGGTGGCTTTTGAATAATTGTAAATATATTCCGTTGGGATAGATACAGAGTAAAGCTCCTCCTTGAACACGGGTGACAGGACAGACTTTCCCACAGTATATGATAGCTAACCCCGTGCTGTACCTGTCCTGGGAGTGTTTGATGGGGACAGTGTAGAGGGAACTTTACTCTGTATCTAACGCCGTGATGTACCTGTCCTGGGAGTGTTTGATGGGGACAGTGTAGAGGGAGCTTTACTCGATATCTAACCCCGTGCTGTACCTGTCCTGGGAATGTTTAATGGAGACAGTGTGGAGGGAGCTTTACTCTGTATCTAACCCCGTGCTGTACCTGTCCTGGGAGTGTTTGATAGGGACAGTGTAGAGGGAGCTTTACTTTGCATCTAACCCCGTGCTGTACCTGTCCTGGGAGTGTTTGATAGGGACAGTGTAGAGGGAGCTTTACTCTGTATCTAACCCCGTGCTGTACCTGTCCTGGGAGCGTTTGTGGGGACAGTGTAGAGGGAGCTTTACTCTGTATCTAACTCCGTGCTGTACCTGCCCTGGGAGTGTTTGATGGGGACAGTGTAGAGGGAGCTTTACTCTGTATCTAACCCCGTGCTGTACCTGCCCTGGGAGTGTTTGATGGGGACAGTGTAGAGGGAGCTTTACTCTGACTCAGCCCATAAGAAGATATCTGCCATTACACAAAAATTGTCATTCTGTGAGACTAGCCGGGCAGTTGAGCCATAGTTGGTCCTCCGCTCCCTTCTCCCTGAGAATGTGCAGTGTCAGGATACCCTTCTTGTAAAATCATACCCATCTCCAAATCTGAGACCGTGAATGGGATGTTTATCCCTGGACAAGAGAATGACCCTGGAGCAGGGAGGTTCCATTGGAATAGGAGGTTTCTCCTTGAGCTTGTTCATACTCGGCTGGCATTGATTTTGCTGGATAGGGGCCGTGGATCCATGGTTGAGAACCCTGGGCCTACAGCAGCTGGCCCCAGTAGTGAATTATTAGCAAGAAGCTGCAGGACTGAGCCCTTCCTCAACTCATTTCTCTTCCTCAATGTGTGCAGTGTTAGCTTATTGAAATCAGCAGGCAGTTGGTGTGTCAGCCTTGCCTCAGTGCCCATGTGTGGGAAGGCTCAGGTACATTTGGGCATGTAATGTAGCCTGACACTGCATTGCAGTTCTGAGGGACTGGTGCACTATCAGAATTGCTGTCTTTCTGATGAGGCATTAAACCAAAGCCCTATCCAGATTTGTGAAGTGGTTTGCGACATGCTGAGGCTATGGAAGTTATTATGTAAGTGTAAGTTTGTTCGTTCATTGTTTGCCATTATGGCCCTGGGCTGATCTGAGGAAAATAAGTGATTTCTATCCATTGGTGGAAAGTGCTGTGTGACACGTTTTCTCTCTTGTGGATCCTGCTGACAGTTGGTATCTGGGCTTTACATGGCGATTGCTCATTTGGCTGAGAAACCAAATGGGCTAGTGCCAGTGAGACAGTAACCCAGTGGAGTCAGTGCTTTAAGGGAGGTATAGAGAAAGTAGGAGGAAACAAACAAACCTACTGGAACTGAGTGGGAGCACAGCTAGCTGTTGGGCAGAGCTGTTAAACTGATGACCATAACACCAGACTTTGTGGCTTTTGTCCCTGCTGCTTTCACCATTTCTTATTTTCAAGGTTCCTGGGGTTATTTGATAGGGTCAATTGTTAGTTGCTTGATCTTCACTTTAGGATTAACTGAACTGTATTATTTTATCCAGTTGAAAACCGATGATGAAGAAGAAACTTCATTGGCTTTGGAAGAGACACGTGTCACAGGGCAGAGGTAAGTTCTTTATCTCCATCCTGCCCGTATCTATTCTCTTTCCTTTGTGCTCATTCAAGGGCTCAAGGCTCTCAGTTGCACTGAAAAACGCATCAATTTTCTCGCCCCACCCGCGCCCCCCCCCCCCCCCCCCCCCACACCACCAAACCCAAGCCCAGGGATGTATGTTATTATCGTCCAAGTTGATTTTCCAGTTTATCACATCTATTTTCCTTGGATTTAAGTTGCAAATGGTGTGTGTGGTTTCCTAAAAACCTGCTGCTGCTTCCTCTTCCTCCTTCCAAAATTCTGAGGCTGGATTTTCCGGCCCCACCTGCTGCCGGGATCACCTGGCCCTGCTGAAAGTCGGTGGACTCCTGGCTGGGCCGCCGTGATGGGTTCCGAAAATCCCGGCCCCCCGGCCCTATAGTTACCTGTCTTTCACTCACTGTGCAAGTATGTTAATGTTACTATCGCAGCTTTTTCAACCGCCCTTTTCTCTGACTACTTCTGTGTTTGAAAGCTCCAAAACAGTCCCAACAAATTATCTTTTGGGAATTAAAGACTGATACCACCATGTTTTATCCGTTTAGTAACTGTGTCGTGACTGGGATTCTGGGGAAAAATCAGGAACCACTAAAAGTGTGGTAAAAAGCTGTAGATGCTGGTTCAGTTGGAATTCCTAAGTCTGATTATTAGGTAAGGGTGCCCAGGGATGTGGAACAAAGGTGGATAAATGAAATTGAGGTACAGAACAACATTGATTTAATTTAGTGGAGCAAGCCCAAGGAGTTGTGAATGACTTTCTGTGGTTTCTTTTTACACTACCACCACCCCCCCCCCCCTCCCCCCCCCCCACCCCACCCCCTCCATTTTGTCACATTCCCAAACCTGCATGCTTGAGACCAGTTCGGCCCATCAAGTCTGCTTTGCCATTAAATGGAGATCATGGCTGATCTGATAATCCTCAGCTCCACTTTCCTGCCTTTTCCCCATAATCCTTGATCTCCTTACTGATTAAAAATCTGTCTATCTCAGCCTTGAATATACTGAATGACCCAGTTTCTACAGCCCTCTGCGCTAAAGAGTTCCACAGATTAACTACCCTCTGAGAGAAGAAATTCCTCCTCATCTCTGTTTAAAAGGGCGCCCCCTTACTCTGAGATTATGCCCTCTGGTCTGAGACTCTCCCACAAGGGGAAACAACCTCTCAACATCTATCCTGTCAAGCCCCCTAAGAATCTTGTATGTTTCAATAAGGTCGCCTCTTGTTCTTCTAAACTCCAGTGAGTACAGGACCATATATAAGATGCATTGTAAGAACTTGCTGAGGTTTCTTCAACAGCATCTCCCAAGCCCATGACCTTTACCACTTTGAAAGACAAGGGCAGCAGGCGTGTGAGAACACTATCACCTGACATGGACAAATATCCATTGTTATCACTAAATCAATATCCTGGAACCCCTGAAGTAGCTAAAAGCAAGAGAATCAGCAGGATCAGTTGTGTAATTGGACTAGAAACCCAGAGATTGAGAATTCATATCCCACCAGGGTAAGTTATGAAACTCATGGGGCTAGCGCCTTAGAAAAATGGCCACAAATTGCTGTAAAAACGTATTTTGTTCATTCTTTCAGTGATGAGAGCTGTCCACCTGTACCTGGTCTGGCCTACATGAGACTCCAGCCCTTCATTGTGAAGTGGCCTAGCAAACCACTCCATTGTAAACACAATTTCAACTTGAAGCCCCACTGGGACATTTAGAATTGGATGGTAAATGTGGTGATGCCCATGTCATCTACTCCCTGTGAGCAAATAATTTCTCATCTGCCTGAGTGCACATTATAGTATTAATGCTATTTTGCGTTAACTGGTAGGGGTTTTGTTTTTTGAGTCTAATGCACAAAGAAACCTCTTGGGAGCTAGCCCACCATTTTCTGTTTTATTTACAGTGGTAAGTTCTTCAGAGTGAAGTTGGGAATGCAGCTGGCTGCCGGTGCCAAAGTCAAGCTGGCCCTTGAATCTACGTTCACACATGTCTTGCGCCCTTTCCCAACTCACATTGCCCAGGCTGAGAAGCAGTTTGTGGTCTTTGAGGGCAATCACTATTTCTACTCTCCGTATCCCACTAAGACCCAGACCACTCGAGTCAAGCTTGCTTCAAAGAACATTGAAAGCTACAGCAAGCTTGGTAACCCCAGCAAATCTGAGGATTCCATTGATTATGGACCATTCAAGGACATCGCTGCCTTCAGCCAGGTGAGAACAGCAAGTTTGCTTTGTTGTGCTCCCTCTGTCAGGATCCCACCTCCACTCCCTCACCAAACCCCTTGACTTTTCTGGCACATATAATTTCAATGACTGATATTCGGCACACAAAACATGGGGTTCGCATTGTGGGTTCATCAGGGTAAAAGAGACTTGACCGATGAACACTCCAGCCGGGACCCAGTCTGCTTATATGAACCTGGATGTGTGTCTCCTGCGTGTAATTAATTTTATGTTCCAAGCATTTGTTTGGCTGCAGTAGGGGTTCTGCTCTACTGTTTACAGTGACTTGCTCACCTGTTGGCAAAACCTTTGCTGTGCCTTTGCCTGATGAACCCAATAAGATGTAAATGCACAACCATCTGCGTTCCGTTAGTGATTTGTGTCACTGGACCACCTGATACTATGTTGAAAACATGGCTAATTTTAGGGAGAAATTGAAAAATTTATAGGGCTGTGGGGAAAGAGTGTTAGAGTGAGAGTAAGTGAATAATTCTTTCAAGGAGCCAGCACTGGCGCAATTACTTCCTGGGTTGAATTTCTCGCCCCTGAGGTTTGGAAAGGGTTGTTCTTGGCACAGTTGCCTCCTTGGTGAGTAGATTTCAGCTATCAGTTACAATGAGAATGAAAGAATGTGCACTTGTTTAGTGCATTATCTCAACTCAAATGTCTTAACACATTTTGCAAACCAAATGATTGCTTTTAAGTATAGTGACAATTGTTATGTTGGAAAGTGTGACTGTTAATTTGTGCAGAGTGCGTAATTGGTCTGGGGTAAAAGCAAAATACTGTGGATGCTGGAAATCTGAAATAAAAACAGAAAATGCTGGAAAAACTCAGCAGGTCTGACAGAATCTGTGGAGAGAGAAACAAAATTAATGTTTCAAGTCTGTATAAGCCTTCAGAGCTGAAGAGAAGTAGAAATGTGATGAAATTTATACTGTTTTGGGGGGGATGAAGCAGATGAAGCCAGCAATAGGTGGGGGCTAAAGAGAGATTGACAAAGATGTCAAGAACTAAAGGATAAAGTGAGTGTTAATGGTATTGTTAAGGGCTAAAGAAGCCGCTGTTTAACCCTTACTTCTACCATTAACTCTCCCTTTGTCTTTTTATCTTCAGCTCTGAAGAAGTTCATACGGACTCTAAACGTTAACTCTGTTTCTCTCTCCACAGATGCTGGCAAATTGGTCTAGGGTATTTGGCATTCATTTGTTCTTTCTCTGACTCCCACTCTCACACCCGGCGAACATGAAATGATTCTCCCTTCATGGTGCAGAACTGTTTGCTGACAATGCCAGACTCAGATTGTCAACTTGGCAGAGACTGATGTCCTTGTTTTGGATTTTTGATAATGCTTGTAGAAAGACCTGGGGACATGAAATGATCAGTCAAACATGTTCCCACCAGACTCTTTGAATTCTGCACTCTGCAAGGTATCTGTGAAAATGTAGCCCCAAGCGTATTAGGAAGAGAATAAGCGATGGCACCTAGACAGGAATGATGAGATACCTTTGGTTATTTTTCCCACTGATGGCACGCTTTGTGATCTGTCCTTGACGTTTCAGGACACGCTGAGGTTGCACTACGAGAACAACAGCCCTTTCCTGGCTATCGTCAGCATGACCCGTCTTATCGAGGTGTCGCACTGGGGAAATATTGCCGTGGAGGAGACCATTGACCTGAAGCACTGTGGTGCAGTCCTGAAGGGGCCATTCTCACGCTATGACTACCAGAGACAGCCCGATAGCGGGATCTCCTCCGTTAAATCTTTCAAGGTACTTTTCATTTTTCACTTTTCAGCTATTACACATTGGACTTTATAAATAGAGGCATAGAATACAAAAGCCTGAAAGTTATGATAAATGCATGCAAAATGCTAGTTCTGACACAACTGGAGAATTGTATCCAATTCTGGGCACCACATTGTGGAAGGATGTAAACCACAGAAATATTTATTAAAATGATTCCAGGGATGAGGGATTACCATTATTTACAGTGCTGCCCTGCCACATTGGAGATGTATCAAACACCACAATACAACGTGGTGCAGTGTTATTGATGTACTGGATAGTTCGACTTGGGACACTTGTTGGCTTAGGGGGTGGGGAGTATGATTCATGTTTATGGATTTTCATTGTTTGAAATGCAAAGATCCTAGATTCAATTATGAATAAGCCCACTTAAGCTGAAATACGAATGATGGGCCAAATGGCCATATTCTGTGCTGCATCATCCTCTAACTAGAGGAGCCGCAGTCTAATTCGAATCCCCAATTTGAGGAAGGTTTAAGGTGGCAGGATAGTTTAACAAGGCAGATAGCAAGGCATATGGGACCTTGGACTTTATAAATAGAGGCATAGAATACAAAAGCCTGAAAGTTATGATAAATGCATGCAAAATGCTAGTTCTGACCCAACTGGAAAATTGTATCCAATTCTGGGCACCACATTGTGGAAGGATGTAAACCACAGAAATATTTATTAAAATGATTCCAGGGGTGAGGGATTACCATTATGTGGAGAGACTTAGGGAAGCTGGGGCTATTCTCCTCAGAGAAGAGATTTGGTAGAGGTGTTTAAAATTGAAAGATTTAGGCAGAGAATATAAAGAAACCATGTCCAGTTGCTGAAGGATTGATAACCAGAGGACACAAGGTGATTGGCTGAAGAATGAGAGGTGACATGAGGGAAAACATTAGTTTGCGCAGCAAGTGGTTAGGATTTGGAATGCACTGTCTGATAGGGTGGCGGATACCGATTTAATAGTAGCTTTCAAAAGGGAATTGGATAAATACTTGATGGAGAAAATAACTTGCAAGAAAACAGGGAAAGAGTGGGAGAGTTGAACTAACTGGTTTGCTCTTTGAAAGAGCTGGTGCAGACTTGATGGGCTGAATAGCCTATTCTGTGCTATACTGTTCAACGAAATGTATTAAAGTAATCTACACAATGCTGCTCGGTGCAACTGATCTGTCTTTATACCATTTAGCTTGTATTGTTTCTCCTCTTTCCTCGTACCAAAATGTTTCATCTTAAACTTTTCTGCGTTGAATTTCTTCGGCCACGTGTTTGCTCATTCCACCTGCCTGTCTCTGTCCTCTTCAAATCTGTCACTATCCTCAAGAGTTCACAATGCTTCCAAGTTTTATGTCATCTGCAAATTTCAAAATTGTATCCAAGTCATTGATGTACATCAAAAACAGGAGTGGTTCTGGGACTGTTTCCTGCTTGTTGCAGACTATTCTACCTGCTGCCGCCCAGGATGTTTATTATCGTGATGATATTGGAAACATCTCCACCAGCCACCTGGTCGTGCTGGATGATTCCGTGGAAATGGAAGTCCGTCCTCGCTTCCCACTCTTTGGCGGCTGGAAGACTCACTATGTCATCGGATACAACCTGCCCAGCTACGAGTATCTTTACAATCTCGGTTAGTACCTATCTTGGCATCTTAAACGGGTAAGAGAGATCTAAGTGAGTGCTATTTGTTCAGACTCTTTGCGCAGCATCCGCTTGAAAAATTGCTTTGAACCTAACCAGTGACAACACTTTGTGATGATTACCAGAGGTAATCAGCATGACTAGAACCTGTTTGTCTGCAATTCTGGACAGGCGAGGGCCAGTCTGAAGCCTGTCAACCCTGGGCTAAGTGCCCCATCAGCACTGCCCAGAACCCACAGCTCTTGTTCTTTTTCTCTCTCCTCTCCTGAAGGCAATATCTTCCAGTGAGCCTTCAAGCAGTACCTCACCCAAATCACTGGCCTTCATGTGCAAAACTAGATTGTCAACAGGGTATTCAGCCACAAAAGGCTTCACATCATCGGGAATAGGAAGAGTCTCATGCGGAGCTCAAATGGTGATGTAGACTTGTTGGGCCAAAAGACCTGTTTCTGTGCTGTGGACAGAAGTTCACAGACTCTTAACGGCGCAAAAGGAGGCCATTCAGCCCATCGTGTCAGCACCAGCTCTCCAGATGAGCATTATTGCCCTGCCTTTTCCCTGTACCCTTGCATTTGTTTCTATTCAAATAATCATCCAATGCCCTTTCGAATGCCTCCACCACACTTCCAGGCAGTGCATTCCAGACCCAAACCACTCGTGTGAAAAAGTTTTTTCTCACGTCGCACTTGCTTCTTTTGCATGCTGCTTTAAATCTGTGCCCTTTCATTCTTGATCTTGGGAACAGCTTCTCCCTATCTACTCTGTCCAGCCCCCTCATGATTTTGAACATCTCTATCAAATGTCCCCTCAGCCTTCTCTCCAAAGAGAACAGTCCCAACCTCTCCAATCCATCTTCATAGTTGAAGTTTCTCAACCCTGGAACCATTCTTGTAAACCTCTTCTGCACTCTCTCCAATGTGTTCATATCCATCCAATAACATGGTGCCCAGAACTGTACACAATACTCCAGCTGAGGTCTAACGAGTGTCTTATATAAATTCAGCATAAACTCCCTGCTCTTGTACTCTCTGTCCCTATTAATAAAGCCCAGGATACTATATGATGCTTTAACTGCTCTCTCCACCTGTCCTGGCACCTTCAATGATCTATGCACATATACACCCAAGTCTTTCTGCCCTTGCACTCCCTCCAAAATTTTACCCCTTATTTTATATTGTCTGTCCATGTTCTTCCTATCAAAATGTATCACCTCACACTTATCTGCATTGAAATTCATGTGCTACCTGTTTGCCCACTCCAACTTGCCTATGTCATCTTGAAGCTCCACACCGTCCTCCTCGCAGTTCACAACACTCACAAGCTTCGTATCATCTGCAAACTTTGAAATTGTCTCCTGCACACCAAGATCTAGCTCATTAATATATACCAGGAAAGGCAGGGGTCTCAATACGACCCCTGGGGGACTCCACTACAAACCTTCCTCCATCCATTGACCATTACTCTTTGCTTCCTATTTTTCAGCCCATTTTGTATCCACATTGCTACTGTCCTTTTTATTCCATGAGCAGTGATTTTTCTCACAAATCGGATGTGCGGCACTGTGTCAAATGCCTTTTCAAAGTCCATGTACACCACTTACCCTCATCGACCTTTTCTATTACCTCTTCAAAAAACTCCAAGTTAGTTAAATATGATTTCCCCTTTGGAAACCCATGCTGGCTCATCCTTATCAACCCATATCTTTCCATGTGACTACTAACTCTATCCCGAATAATTGTTTCCAAAATGTTGCCCACCACTGAGGTTAAACTGACTGGTCTGTCATTGCTGGGCTTATCCTTATGACCTTTTACGAACAAGGGTGTAATGTTTGCAATTCTCCAGTCCTCGGCCACCGCCTAGGGAAAACTGAAAGATTATGGCCAGTGCCCCTGTAATTTCTACTCTCTCCTCCTTCAATATCCTTAGATGCATCTCATCCGGTCCCGGTGCCTTGTCAACTTTAAGTACCAACGAATCTATTCAACACTTCCTCATCAATTTTGAACCCTTCTAGTGAAAGAATTTTCTTGTCTGTCACCATAGCCTGGGTAGCACCCACCTCCTCGGTAAAGACGGATGCAAAGTATTTATCTAATACCTCAGCCATGGCTTCTTCGTCCGTGTGTAAATTCCCTTTCAGCTCCCTAAACAGCTCTACTCCTCCTTATACCACGCTTTTTACTATTTGTATGCCTATAGAAGAATTCGGGATTCCCAGATATTCTCATCATCCCTCTTCACTTCTCTAACATACTTGGTGGAAGCCCAGGCCCAACATCCATACAGGATGAGATCAGTCTTGGTACCTTCATTGGTCTGTGTGGCTCATTGCCAGTCTTTCCACCGACCCACCAGGGAGTGTTTCACTTTACTTGATATTTTCAGTGCCAGAAATAATGTTGGTCTAAGATTGGATCAAATCCATGTGTCCCATTCTTGGCCCCTGCCCCAGCACTGTGATTGGATGGTTATGTGTGTACTGTACTTGTATTTATTCTGCTGTTGTAATTGTTTAGTTCCACGTCCATCACACTTTTTGTCTCCTGCCAGGTGACCAATACGCACTGAAGATGAGGTTTGTTGATCATGTGTTTGACGATCAAGTAATTGATTTTCTTACTGTGAAACTAGTCCTACCAGAGGGAACGAGGTAAGCGATCAGCCAGAGTCTGTGGGTTCGGGGGAAGGGGTCATTTGGAGTCTGTGCTGTATTTTCTTTTTTACATTCCTGGGAATTGCACCTCTCCTGGGTGCTGTCCTTTGCCGGGTGCAGTCTGAAAGCACTGCTCTCACCAAAGTGGCTATTATTCACACACGAGCTCCTGTTGAGTATAACCTAGAGCCAAATTTAGCCCTTCACTCACTGACCTACTTTTGCTCACAGTTAATGTCTCAATTTTACAATTCTCATCTTTGCTTTCAAATCCCTCCATGGCCATGCCTCTCCCTATCACTAATCTCCTCCAGCCCTAGAATTTTCCAAAATATCTGCATTGTTCTGATTCTGGCCACTTGAGAATCCCAATTTTAGTCACTCTACTACGGATGGCCGTGTCTTCAGCTGCCTAGGCGCCAAGCTCTGGAATTTCTCCCTAAACTTCTCTGTCGCTCTACCTTGCTTTCTTTCTGAAGTGCTCCTTAAAACACTCCAAGCAGTTGGTCACCCATCATAAAGTTCCCTGCTCACTGGTATCTTTGAGTTTATTGTGAATTGTGAAGTGGTGGCATCAGCATCGATTCTGGGCCGATGGTATGGTTGTTGCTCAGCTGCTGCCAGGCGGCACCGGAATTTCCAAGCTTTTCCGCTGGAGTGCATGAGGTCAATCTTCTTTGCTGTTTCCCACCATTTTATGAGGTGCCCTTCATCAAGGGACTCAGTCAGACAAAGCAGCAGGGGTCAATGGGATTTACTCAGAATTCCTGAAGAACATTGGGTCACAGGGAAGGAAGTAGCTAGCCAAGCTGTTTACCAACGCCCGCAGCATGGGCATTATTTCAACCACCTGGTGCCGATCCAAGATACCGGCCATT
This sequence comes from Isurus oxyrinchus, assembly GCA_026770705.1. Taxonomy (NCBI): domain Eukaryota; kingdom Metazoa; phylum Chordata; class Chondrichthyes; order Lamniformes; family Lamnidae; genus Isurus; species Isurus oxyrinchus. The sequence continues at coordinate 7,049,457 of JANJGN010000007.1, read as the reverse complement.
GACAAGCTAAGGAAGCAACTCAATGATGCGTACAGCTACCACCCCATAACCCTGCTGTTATAACATACAAGGTCCTGGAACGCCACCTGCTAAACAGGCTGAGTTCCATCCTGCAAGCAGCAATGTCTCTGCCCCCACACACCGCCCCAGGTTTTTGCACAGGCCGGAACTGCCCTGAGCAGATTCTATCACTGACCTCGTATTGAGGCTGGTTTCTAGAAAGGTCTGAAGACAGGAACTACCTTGGTTGACTTATCCTGTGGCTATGACACAATGTGAGGCACAGGCATGCTGCTGAAACACTCCAAAATAATCTGCTGTGTGAAAACCCTACAGCTAATCAACTCCACAATCAGCGACCAACAGCTCCTTGTGCACTTGGGAGATCAAATGAGTCACCCACACGCAGCCAACAACGGGCTCCCCCAGGAATCGGTCCTTTTCAACATAAATTCCAGCGATCTCCCTCGCGCAAAGTCACGGTTCCTCACATTTGCTGATGCCTTGGCCCTGGATTTCCAGGCTAAAGAAAAAAATCAATTGAAGATCCATGTTCTCTGGAAGCCTACTTCAGAAAATGGAGCAAAAACAAAAATTGCTGGAAAGACTCAGCAGGTCTGACAGCATCTGTGGAGAGGAAGACAGAGTTAGCGTTTCGAGTCCGTATGACTCATCAGAACTGTTCTGATGAAGCGTCATACGGACTCGAAACAGTAACTCCTCTGTCTTCCTCTCCACAGATGCTGTCAGACCTGCTGAGTTTTTCCAGCAATTTTTGTTTTTGTTTCATGTTTCCAGCATCCACAGTATTTTGCTTTTATCTCAGAAAATGGAGACTCTGACCAAACACTGCCAAGACTGTCATTGCAGCCTTCCAACAATTCAAAGGCCAGGGAAGAACTTCGTGTTCAGTTCTGTGGCCAATCATTAACCCATGACCCAACGCCAAAATACCCTGGCATCACTCTTTACGGTACATTGTCCTATTGGCAACACCTTCAGAACATCAGAGCAAAGGTCAAGATAAGAGTGAATCTTATGGGGAAACTAGTAGGTACCACCTGGGGCAGCAGAGCCAACATTACACCCTGCTTCACTCACCGCGGTTCACCCAACAGCAGAGTACAACTGCTCATCCTGGCTCAGGAGCCACCACACAAACATCGTAGATATCTACCCTACACCCCAGGAAGTCGAGGATTATTTCTTGGATGTTGAGACCGACAGGCTTCCTGTGCTTGAACATATTGAACCTCTTGATGTCCACAGGGAAAAATCTTCAAAGAATGTCACTTAACAGCTAACAAAGTAACCCCATTGACACAGGACCGCCAAAGAAAACTCACACACTTGTCCGAAATCCAGTAGATCCTATTGGAACATACTCTACACCCTACAAACTCTCGACAACCCCACGTCTCAATGGACACCACCTAGTTTTCTGCAAACTGGTAACTAACAAAGTGTTGAAGTCCGAGGTTTCCCCTTCCATGGAAAATCTGGACAACCCTCAACCATTTGAGGATGGCCCAGGAAAGGTGTCATTTGCTCCACTATTAGAACATGAGGAGCAGCTCAAATTGTGACCATGACCATCCAGATCAGACCATCGTCCACAAACTAAACTCCTGCCCTGAGAGACCCATTGCAGGTGGCACCACAACCATTCACACTGTCAACTGAAACCATTGATTGGATTGTTAACTTTGACACTGATCTATAACTGCTTCCCTAGCCATTCAAATAACAAAAACCTGCCCTAATATCACATGTGTAGCTGGTGTCAAATTTAATTTAACAACTCTGCTTTGAGGCACCTTGGGTGCTTTATTATATTAACGGCATTATATAAATACAAGTAATAGTTCGTAGCAATTAGTAAAAGATTACTTCTGTGTGAGGGGCACTGAGCAAGAGCTGGAGTCCTGGTCACCCTTACTCTCCCCCTGCGTCGGCTCCAGACCACTACATCCAATTGTAATGCCCAGACTTACATTCACAAGCTTTGTTAACTGGTGATGGCTTGTGAACCCTGGCTGATGCCATACTGTGCATCAAATTTACCAGTTGGACTACCAACTTTGAATAAAGAGACATTAAGGGTGGAGGAAAGAGCAGATAACATAGAGAACTAGGCAATGAATAGTTTAAAACCAGGCAACATGAGAGAGTCCTTGAGACCCATTAAATGCATTTGTATGTGGCAGGATAGTTCGTGCATGAAAAGGCTACTGTTTTCACCTGTATATTTTTCTCATATGTATATTTGATTACTTGCTGCAGATAATCCTTGGCAGATTTTTGAGCCAGAGGGAACTTTACTCTGTATCTAACCCCGTGCTGTACCTGTCGTGGAGTATTTGATGGGGACAGTGTAGAGAGAGCTTTACTCTGTATCGAACCCTGTGCTGTACCTGTCCTGGGAGTGTTTGATGGGGACAGTGTAGAGGGAGCTTTACTCTGTATCTAACCCCGTGCTGTACCTGTCCTGGGAGTGTTTGATGGGGACAGTGTAGAGGGAGCTTTACTCTGTATCTAACCCCGTGCTGTACCTGTCCTGGGAGTGTTTGATGGGGACAGTGTAGAGGGAGCTTTACTCTGCATCTAAACCCGTGCTGTACCTGTCGTGGGAGTATTTGATGGGGACAGTGTAGACGGAGCTTTACTCTGTATCTAACCCCGTGTTGTACCTGTTGTGGGAGTATTTGATGGGGACGGTGTAGAGGGAGCTTTACTCTGTATCTAACCCCGTGTTGTACCTGTTGTGGGAGTATTTGATGGGGACGGTGTAGAGGGAGCTTTACTCTGCATCTAACCCCGTGTTGTACCTGTTGTGGGAGTATTTGATGGGGACGGTGTAGAGGGAGCTTTACTCTGTATCTAACCCTGTGTTGTACCTGTTGTGGGAGTATTTGATGGGGACAGTGTAGAGGAAGATTTAGAGTCATAGAGATCTACAGCACAGAAAAAGGCCCTTCGGCCCATTGAGTCTGCACTGGTCAAACAAGTATCTAATATTCTATTCCCATTTTCCAGCACTAGGCCCATAGCCTTGTATGCCATAGCATCGCAAGTGCACATCCAAATACTTAAGTGTTATGAGGGTTTCTGCCTCTTCCATCCTATCAGGCAGTGAGTTCCAGATTCCCACCACCCTCTGGGTGAAAAAATTCTTCCTCTCATCCCCTCTAAACCTCCTGCCCCTTACCTTAAAACTATGCCCCCTGGTTATTGATCCCTCCACCAAGAGGAAAAGTTCCTTCCTGTCTACCCTATCTATGCCCCTCATAATTTTATACACTTCAATCATGTCCTCCCATAATCTCCTCTGCTCCAGGGAAAATAACTCCTGTCTATCCAATCTCTCCTCATAACTAAAACTCTCCAGCCCAGGCAACATCCTGGTAAATCTCCTGTGCACTCTGTCTAGTGCAATCACATCCTTCCGATAATGTGGATTCCAAAACTGCACGCTTAACCAGCGTTTTCTACAGTTCCAGCATAACCTCCCTGCTCTTATATTCTATGCCTCAGCTAATAAAGGCAAGTATCCCATATGCCTTCTTAACCACCTTATTTACCTGTCCCATTACCATAAGGGACCTGTGGACATGCAATCCAAGGTCCTTCTGATCCTCGGTACTTCCCAAGATCCTACCATTCATTTTGTATTCCCATGCCTTGTTTGTCCTGCCCAAATGCATCACCTCACACTTATCTGGATTAAATTCCATTTGCCACTGATCAGCCCATCTATATCCTCCTGTAATCTAAGGCTATCCTTCTCACTATTTACCACCCCACCAATTTTCATGGCATCCATAGACCACAGACAGCAAGGAACCCAACACCGATCCCTGTGGAACCCCACTGGACACTAGTATCCAGTCACAAAAACACCCCTCGACCATCATCCTCTGCTTCCTGCCACTCAGCCAATTCTGGATCCAATTTGCCAAATTGCCTTGGAACCCATGGGCTCTTACCTTCGTTATCAGTCTCCCATGTGGGACCTTATCAAAAGCCTTGCTGAAGTCCAAGTAGGCTACATCAAATGCATTGCCCTCATCTACACACCTGGTCAGCTCTTCGAAAAATTCAAAAAACCTGTATCCGACCTTATGCTGTACCTGCCCTGGGAGTGTTTGATGGGGACAGTGTAGAGGGAGCTTTACTCTGTATCTAACCCCGTGCTGTACCTGTCCTGGGAGTGTTTGATGGGGACAGTGTAGAGGGAGCTTTACTCTGTTTCTAACCTAGTGCTGTACCTGTCCTGGGAGTGTTTGATGGGGACAGTGTAGAGGGAGCTTTACTCTGTTTCTAACCTAGTGCTGTACCTGTCCTCGGTGTGTTTGATGGGGACAGTGTAGAGGGAGCTTTACTCTGTATCTAACCCCGTGCTGTACCTGTCCTGGGAGTGTTTGATGGGGACAGTGTAGAGGGGGCTTTACTCTGTATCAAACCCCGTGCTGTACATTCCCGGGGAGTGTTTGATGGGGACAGTGTAGACGGAGCTTTACTCTGTATCTAACCCTGTATTGTACCTGTCCTGGGAGTGTTTGATGGGGACAGTGTAGAGGGAGCTTTACTCTGTATCTAACCTCGTGCTGTACCTGTCCTGGGAGTGTTTGATGGGGACACTGGATAGTTGAAGTGGAGAATTCCATTTTCCAGCATTAAGATTCATTGCCTTGAGCACAAAAATATAAGTGCTCAGTCAGTTAATTTTTGCCCTTCAATTGCACAGGAACATTCAAGTGGACACTCCGTATGCGATAGACCGACAGCCCAATGAGCTTCACTACACCTACCTGGACACTTTTGGGCGGCCTGTCATCATTGCTCACAAGTCTAACCTGGTGGAGCAGCATATTCAGGATATTGTAGTAAGTTGATTGGATGTGATGCATCCAGTGATGAGGGGGCTCATGGTGGATACCATGGTCAGGGAGGGCAGGTGAGAATTGATGACAGATCCACTGATAGCGAGGCTCGTACGTTGGTGCTGGTGTTATTCACTTTGCATATTTCCTATAGTGATGTCTGCGCTGCTATCCCGACATTCGGTTCTATTTACCTTTCAGTTACATGACTTCACAGACAAATGAGGCTGTATTTGCACACCCAGGATCCATTCCAGAGCCACAGCCATTTCACAAAGGAATTAACCTGGTCTGGTATTAAACTCTTAGGATTACACTGCCTGCCCTGGTGTTTCTGAAGCAGGCTTTGGGATTGAGGTGCTATCCCCTCCCTCACCCCAGTATATGTACAGTTGGCACTCGGAACCCATGCCCACCACTCTCCAGGACAGCCTGAGTTGTGGATTTTACAGCTTCCCATAGACTAGTGATGTTCCTTGTGGGCTCATTATTTTGACGTACCAGCTAGTAGCTGTTCCACCCCTTCCCAATGAGGCTGCATTAAACTATTGAACCATCAGAGAGTTGCCTGCAATAATGATTGCACTTTCTCAGGGTTGTCTGTCCTCTTTTTCTCTCCCTCTCTTCAGATCCACTACACTTTCAACAGGATCCTGATGCTGCAGGAACCCCTGCTTGTGGTTGGAGCTTTCTACATTCTCTTCTTCACCGTCATCATTTACGTGCGTTTGGATTTCTCCATCACCAAGGTGAGTTGGTTAAAGTTAACGTTTATAATCCTGTCACTGTCACGGTTCTGCCCATTAATTTGTCCCTCTAGAAAGTTTGGCTCATTTAGGACTCTGCTGCTCATATCCTGTCACAGTAAACCCCAGTCCCCTATCACTCACTGCTCACTGGCCCCCAGTCTGGTAGGACCTTGTTTCTCCCCTCCACCCCCAACCCCAAAGTTCTCATTCTTTTGTCGGCTATAGCTCCGTTGGTAGCGCTCTTGCCTTTGAGTCACAAGGTTGTGGGTTCAAGTCTCACTCCCAAGACTTGAGCACAGAAAAATCAAGTTTGGCACACAAATGCTGTACTGAGGAAGTGCTATACTGTTGGAGATGTCTTTTGGCTGAGACCCTAAATAAATGTCCCGACTGCCTTCTCCTGTAGACATAAAAAAATCTGATGCCGTTACTTGGAAGAGCAGGGGAGGTATTCCCAATGCCCGGGTCAACATCGATCCCGCAATAAAATCACATTATTACATTGCTGTTTGTGGGATCTTGCTGTCCACAGTTTGGCTGATGTATTTCCCATGTTGCAACAGTGACTTAATTTTTAAAATAAGTACTTCAGTGGCTAAAGCGTTTTGGGCATCTGGTGGTTGTGAAAGGCAGTATAGAAATGCAAGTCTTCCTTCCAAACCCCTCCATGACTTTTCCCACTCCCTATCTCGGTAATCTACTCCAGTCCTACAACCCTCAGATATCTAAGCTCCTCTAATTCTGGCCGCTTGAGCGTCCACGATTTTAATCACTGCGCCATTGGCGGCTGTGCCTTCAGCTGCCTGGGCCCAGGCTGTGGAATCCCCTCCCTAAAGCCCTCAGCCTCGCTCTCTTTGAGAGACTCCTTGAAACTAAACCTTTTGTTTGGTCACTTGTCCTAAATCTCGTTAGCAACTTGGTGTCAGATTTTGGTTCATGTTTGTTCCTGTGACGTACCTTTGGAGGTGTTTCACCATATTAAAGGTGCTATCACTAATCTTAAAATCTGCAGCATAACACCCATTAAACTCACTGTATCAGAGCCTGCTTTGTATCTCTTTATTTTCTCCCCCCAACCCCATTCCCAGAGACTGTGGTGACATTGAATTGCACAGAGGCCGATTTGATGGTTACACTTCTTTCAGCTAACAATATCAGCAGCAGTTCTCAGCTTTGCTTTGGTTTATTTTCTTTCTCTTCCGTTCCTTCCACATGATCTCCCCCCCCCCCCCGCAGGACCCAGCAGCAGAAGCCAGGATGAAGGTGGCATCCATCACAGAACAGGTTCTGACTTTGGTGAACAAGAGGCTGGGCTTGTATCGCCATTTTGAAGAGGCTGTGAATAAGTACAAGCAGTCGAGGGACATTGGCACGCTGAACAGCGGCCGGAAGACCCTGGAGACAGAACACCGGGCTCTTTCTGCCGATATAAGCTCCCTGCAGTCAAAGCTGAAGGCTGAAGGATCGGACCTGGCAGAGAAGGTAAGGGATTTGTGCTTGGTCTGTCCTGGGACACATGATGCATGTCAGGCTTCCATCATCATCAAAAGGCAGGTACAGCGTGGGTTAGATACAGAATAAAGCTCCCTCTACACTGTCCCCATCAAACACTCCCAGGACAGGTTCAGCACAGGGTTAGATACAGAATAAAGCTCCCTCTACACTGTCCCCATCAAACACTCCCAGGACAGGTACAGCACGGGGTTAGATACAGAATAAAGCTCCCTCTACACTGTCCCCATCAAACACTCCCAGGACAGGTACAGCACAGGGTTAGATACAGAATAAAGCTCCCTCTACACTGTCCCCATCAAACACTCCCAGGACAGGTACAGCACGGGGTTAGATACAGAATAAAGCTCCCTCTACACTGTCCCCATCAAACACTCCCAAGGCAGGTACAGCACGGGGTTAGATACAGAGTAAAGCTCCCTCTACACTGTCCCCATCAAACCCTCCCAGGACAGGTAAAACTACTTGTTTTTAACTGGCTGAATTATGGGGAAGCTGGATGAATGTACTTTGCTATTTTCACTGCCCAGTCTGCAGATTTTTTTTATTTGTTTATGGCATGTTGACTTGGCTGGCTGGGCCAGCATTTATTGCCCATCCCTAATTGCCCTTGAGAAGGTGGTGGTGAGCTGCCTTCTTGAACCACTGCAGTCCATGTGGTGTAGGTACACCCACAGTGCTGTTGGGGAGGGAGTTCCAGGATTTTGACCCAGTGACAGTGAAGGAACGGTGATATATTTCCAAGTCAGGATGGCGAGTAGCTTGGAGGGGAACTTCTAGGTGGTGGTGTCCCCATGTGTCTGCTGTCCTTGTCCTTCTAGATGGCAGTGATTGGGGGTTTGGAAGGTGCTGTCTAAGGAGCCTCAGTAAGATTAATTGAGGAACTGGCCATATTAAACTTGGGAGAGGGAGGCAATGGGATGAAAAGGAAGAAATGATACTTTGTGCTCTTGTCTTTTAGTCAAAGGCTCTATCCCTTGTTTCGAGGAGGGAGGGAGTTTTCATGAAGCATTATCAGGTTCTGCTCCCTGGCCAGGAAGTTATTCTCTACTGCAGGACCATCCTTGAATTACAAGATAACCCCCTAGTTTCTCTTTTCCAGTACAAACCAACTTCTTAATCACTCCTTCCCCCTTTCTCCTCGACCTTCATCAACACATGTGAGGTACTCATGGGCTACTCTGTCACCGAGATTGAGACCTCTGCCACTTCCCTCCTTTTCTCCTAGCCCACTTTGCAAACTGCCCCATTTTTTTCCCCCCTGCCATAGCCCTGAACTCTCATCTTTCTCTTTCTCTCCTATCTCCCCTCATGCCTTCTCTGAGCTCATCTTGTCCATGAGGTCCATCTTCCATTCCCTGACCCTGTTCCCACTTGGGATGTTTTGTTCATGAGCTATAGAAATGTAATTTGTTGTTTACTGTGAGTCTGAGTTGCTGGATATGGGAAGGAAGGAGGGACTGGTTTGGGTTCTGTGTAACTTATGGGCTGACTCTGGCTCTCTCTCACAGGTGTCCGAGATCCAGAAGCTGGATGGTCAGGTGAAGGATCTGGCACTGAAGGCGTCTCAGGAGGCAGAGCGGCTGGTAGCTGGCAAAGTGAAGAAGGACACATACATTGAAAACGACAAACACCTCTCCTCCAAGCGGCAAGACCTGGTGTCCAGGATCGATACTATCCTGGACACCTTGTAGTACTGATCAGCAGAAACCTGTGTGCATTTGGTTTATCTCCTCCTCCCCTGTAAATGCAAGATCAGATGGTATTAAATCAATTATTTTGTTTTTGATGTATTGTGTGGGTCGGGTCGAATATAATTGGGTCAAGGAGTGGCGACTGCTTCAGACTTTGAGGCTTTTATAGCATGTGGGAGAGTTGGTCTTGTTTCTCTTTATTCTTCTTAAGCAATCCCCTCCCCTCTGCCCCACATGTCCCTGCTTATTGGTCCTTTTGAGGTTTTAACAGGAGCCGCCAAAAGGCCATGGATTGCAGAGGGTGGGGATGTGGGTGGCTGTTAGCATGGAGTGAGATTCAGTGTGAGAAGCTGAGTGTGAAAATGATCACAGTGTTTATTTGAAAAACCTTCACAGATCAAACATTCCCCTTGTATAATCAATTTTTTATTTTTTTAAAGGAGATGGAAAAAAAAAGCTGTTTTTTTTTTTACTGTGAATCATTGTGAAACCTCAAACTCTGACTGGCTATTCCATTGGGTGGGGGGTGGGGGGTGGGGGGGGGGGGGGGGGGGGGGGGGGGGGTTGTTCTCTCCCTTCCCAGCTCAGCGTCCACTTCCCCTAGTTGGAAACTAATTTCAATGCTCTTGGATTTCTTAAAGTTGGACGGAGCAGAATTAAAAGTACAATTGAACCAGTTTCCCCGTCTGTCTGATATTTGTGGCTGTTAATGTTGTAATTTTTTATATAAATCTTTACATCTCTCTCCCTTGTACACAGCTGAGGGAGGGGAGGGGAGAGAAGGGGGCAAAACCAGAGCTGGATTCTAGAACTGGAAGAGGCAGTGTTCAACAGGAGTATACCAAACAACCGCTATACGTACACCAAGAAGTCTCTGACAGCAGGGCTGGGTGATGATGAGAGAAGTAACGGTCAGATCTCTAACTCCTGATAGCTGGGAAATGTGAGAGACCCCGTCAGAGGAGATCAGAATCTGGTTTGGCAGCATATGAACAATCTGTCAGCTCAATGATTCGCTCATGTTGGATTGTCAGTTGAGTGCTGACTATCTGCAAGGTTCCCCCACCCCTTTGCACCCAGAAAGAGTTGGGGTAGAGGAGTGGAGAAAATTCAGTTTAACTTCACATCTTGCCCCAGTGTTGACTATACAACTCATACATTCACTTCAAAATGTAACTCATTTGCATTCTGAGATGTTTTGGTGGAACCAACGTTTCCTCAGCCACCATCACCATAAAAAAACAATGATCTGGTCATTTCTCATCATTGTGGGATCTTGCTGTGTGCAAATTAACTGCTGTGTTTCATCGAACAGTGATAATATTTCAAAAATACCTTGGCTCTAAAAGACATCCTGAGGTACTATTTGAACACGAGAATTTTTATTATGTCTGCGAAAAAGAGGAATAACTGGTTTTCTTTGCTAATTTTATCCCCTCAGCAAAACCACACTTAGTTGCCTTATCCGGTTGTGATGTCTACTTTCGTCTGTTCATCATTTGTGTTACTTGTGTGAGGATCTCAGATGCACACAAGTCCCTAACCCAAATCCTTAGCCAATGCAAGTTTAATTATCTCTGTAAATAATCAGTTACTGCTGTCAGCTCTGGGTTCACTGCCAGTGTGAAGTGTACTCCTTCCCCCAAAAATCTCATGTGCTACTTGTTTCCTTACAAATCCCACGCTGCACAGTCACCCAATTGCTCGAATGGATGCTGCAATTGCAAAAAAAAGAGTAAACAAATCAGCCAAGGTTCAGATCCTGTTCCCAGACTGGAAAGGGCTGATAATCACACTCCAAATAGCTGGTGTAACACATGAAGAACAACTGGAAAACGGTGAACACCAACACTCGGAGGAGCCAGCAGAGTTGGAAAATAAGCAAAACTATTATCAAAGCTAAAGTTGTCGATATTGTTTGGGATAAATAAAGAGAATATACTCTCGTTATGGCTATTGTTCGATTGCAGTTAACTTAGCTAATAGTTTTTCTAACATCCAGTGGTTGCACAGAGGAGCAGCAGATTGGGGTGCAGGGGTATGGGGAGTAAGGTTGAGGGAGGAGGTGAGTTTGGGGGTGAGCAGAACCCCATTTACTGTTGTGCCAAACATTCTGGTCAGGCACTTGCAACCTTGACCAAAGGCTGGAAATGATTGAAAACTATCCATTCCTACTTCTGTTTTCAGGTAAGAGATTGTTTTGAACCCCTCCGTCTCTGTATGATGCTGTTGTCTCTGTTATGCTGTTCGTTCTAGTCACCAATGTTCCTTGAAATGTCTTTAATCCAATCTTGTTCAGTCAAATGAATCCTCTGCTAGTAAAAACAGTGAAGACCAGGTTGACGTAAGTGTACAGGCCAAAGGGCAACACTAATATAAGTGACATGCTCAAAAGCGATGACAATGAAAGAAAATACTGTGTACTGGAAATCTCAAATGCAAACAAAGTGCTGGAAGGTATTCAGATCAGTCTATTATCTGTGAGAGGAAAAACATTAACCATTGCACTAAAAGTAAAACTGGCACATTAATTGATAATTAAATCCAAGATTAACAGATTTAAAATTTTACTTGATTTTTTCAGAATTTTTACAATCCTCTTTTCCATCTGAAGCTGAACAATGATTAGATAACAACCTGTGTTTACGCTCTAAATATCAATGGGTGTATTTACCAATTGAACCACCAGAGAGAGCCCTTGGATTATTTTCACTCATCCTGCAGCCTCTGATTACGTTGACAATTCAGTGCTAAATTAGGAGCAGTTCTGTGCTGTAAATGCTGGACTGAAAGTGCTGAAACTCACTTCACATTGGAGCCTTGCAGCAGAATGGAAAAAACCTCAACCCATCTGTCATGGCTAGGTCTTAAACCATGGCACTAGGATTCAAACCAGCTATTCTAATATGTGGCCATGTTTAGTAGAGTTGGAATTTTGGAATTGTTTTCAATTTTTAAAAATACGTTATTTGGAAATTAGTTTCATAGTACCTCCAATTCATTCAGAAGGACACTCTATTGTGCCCTGGTTGATATCCTCACTGTTAACAGCCAGTGGTCACTATTTGATTTGATCATGTGCTAGTTTGTGTGCACTGCAGATGAACCAGAGTTAGAGGGCCAGGGGGTATATTTCACCCAGTCCCACAACTCTCCAAGATATTTGCACTCCTGATTATGGCCTCTTGACCATCCCCAATTTTAATAACTCCCCCATTGGCTGCCCTGCTTTCAGCTGCCTGGGCTGTAAGCTGTAGAATTCTTCTTGACCTTTCAGCTTTAAGAAGTTGTAATTTACAAAAAACTGGTTTTATAATTTGGTCAACAAAACATCCAGCATTTGGGAAAATGGTTAATTGGAGGGAAGGAGTTTATGCTATCCAGGTAAAGGAGCTTCTAAATGCAAAACTGATAAGTGGGTACAAACTGCAGTGTGACAAATTGAGATGAGCTGTTTGCATTATAAGTTCCCATGTCAACATTTATGATGATTAAGTGCAGCAAGAAGTGTGTGTCTATGTGGGTTTGGGTTTTTTTCCTTTCCATTTATTCTATGTCCTGTCTAACATTTGTCCCTCAACCAATGTCACATTGTCCAAACCATTGTCCAAAGACAGTCTTGCACTTATGTAGTATCCTTCATGACCTCGGGATGTGCTTTATAAACAATCAAATACTTTGTTGAGGTATAGTCACTGTTGTAATGGAAACACAGCAGCCAATTTGACAACAGCAAGCTCCCATAAATAGCAATGTGACAATGACCAGCTAATCTTTTGTAATGTTTGTTGAAGGATAAATCTTGACCAGGCATAAATCAGGACATTTTGGACTGGTGGGAATCGCCTCTGCTCATGAATATAGTGCCATGAGATTCTTATGTCCATGCGAGCAGGTAGATGGTGGCTTGGTTTAACATCTCATCTGAAAGACAGCGCCTCTGACAGTGCAGCACTCCACTAGTAATGCACTGGAAGTGTCAGCCGTGATTTTTGTTTTCCAGTCATGGAGTGGGACTTGAACCCACGACCATCTAACTTTGGCAATTGTGCTACTAACTGAGTCTTGGGCATTTATCATGTTGCTGTTTGTTGGGATCTTACTGTGTGCAAACTGGGTACCATGTACTAAGTTACAACAGTAACTTCACGTCAATAAAGTACTTCATTTGCTATAAAGCACTTTGGGTCCGGAGGCTGTGAAAGGTACTTTAGAAATGTAAGTCTATCTACATGCATGTTCTCTCTTCAGTTACCATAATGTAAAAGGGTGTTGGCATTCATGGATGTCCATGTTAATCTTGCTCTTGTGTGTGTCATCTTTGTTAGTGGTGCATTCATCCAGTTTGCAATGCTCCTAACCTCAATTTATTTTACCATCAACTTTTCCCTTCAGCATCAGACTTTCTGAATCAAGAAATTCCAGCCATCTCTTCCTGGCCTTGGTCATTTAAAGTTCTTTTGGTTTCAGATTTTACCAGCACCTCTTCATTGGTAACGTGACATGTCCACTAAAGACATAAAGGTTTTTTTTATTCCATCTGATAACTAGAAGCCACCATAAAAATCAAAGTATAAAATGTTTGTGTTCCCTAATAAATAAATATATCAGCTATTCCTACGTAGTAAGAGGCTCCCATTCCCCCTCCACTTCCCATTGAAAAAATTCACCCAAGTAGCATTTCACTTGGCTACATCATGTTTCAACAGGACCCAGGACGAACTATCCAAGTCATCCGCCTGATTGCAAAAAAAAAATTCCTTCTGACGAATGAGTTTTACATTGTATAACGTATTGAACAAACATCACCTTTTTTTAAAAAATGACAGAAAATGTCAGAGATTTTTACCCCAACCCCCCCCCCCCCCCCCCCACTAAAAAATTGTTAGTAATGGGGTCTTTCTTGTAGCCAAGCCTTTGTATGGGTCTTTATAGGTGCCTAACGTATTGCCTATGCCAAGAGACGATTTTATTTTCCCCCGAGTGTGTATTTAAGGAAACCGTCTTTGGAGAGTTTATTTATGTTTAAATTAATTTAATTGAAATTCTGACTTCATTATTCTGGGGTCTTTCCCTCTGCGGTATTGTGATCATCCGGGGATTTATTCCTCATCTTTTGGTGGCTGCCCATAGCGCCTGTAAAATAATTATTGGACAATATTTGCCACTTTCACATTATGATCACGGTTTTAAAAAAGAACCTATTCCCTGCAACGAATTGAAACTCATATTTTTTTTTCTTTGCAAAAGTGAAATAAGTCACTCCAAAAACACATTAAGAAAAATTCCATAACCCCACCCTCCGGCCTGTTTTGACATCCGGGTATTAGCCCTTTACGGGCCCCGCCTTCATTTAGTTGGTCAGAACTTTTGCCTGAGAAAAAGGGTCCCAGGAAAGGGACGGTGGACGTCGTCTGTTTGAAGTTTGAAACGACGTGAAAATTAAATAAATTTTATTTCAAGAGGAACTGAAACGGGAGAAGAGGGTTTGAAGCGAAATGTTTCCCCGGATGGTGGGTGTTACAGGCGTGGGATTGGGGCAGCCCGGGAGGGAGGGGGACCTGACGGGGGTCCTGCGCTGACAACATCCGGGCTCTGTTCTTCTTCACCGCCGCTTTTTCTGGGAAAGCGGCGCCAAGATGGCGGCTCCCATACTCAAATGGAAGCGCGTAACCAACTCGAGCGGGCCGGTACCCAGGCCTCGCCACGGTCACCGCGCCGTTTCCATTAAAGAGTTGATGGTCGTTTTCGGCGGGGGGGAACGAAGGGATCGTGGACGAGTTGCACGTTTATAATTCAGGTGGTTTGAATAGTAATAATATACCGTAATGTTTTCCTTCCCCCCCCCCCCCCCCCCCCTCCTCCCTATCTATCTATCTCTGTCTCTCTCTCTCTCTTCTCCCCTCCCAGACGTGGGAGGAGCGGCTGCTGTTGGAAGTGGCGAGTGCGCGCGCGCGCGCGCACACGGCGGCGGCTGCTGAAGGGAAGGCGAAGCAGCAACCAAGATGGAGCGGGAGAGAGACTGGGCCGATTGTCGCTGCCGCCGTCGCCGCCCCTCCCCCCTCCAACCCTCTACACAATTACACACCCCTCTCCCCCTCCCTCCCTCCCTCCCTCCTTCCTTCCTTCCTCCCCTCCCCTCCCCCTCTCTCTCTCTCGCGCCGGGTTCCGGCTCAAAATGGCGGCCGCGCGAGCAGCCCGGCCCTTGACGGACAACCCAACCCAGAGCGCGCCTTTTGGCGCCAAACCCCTTCCACCCGAATCATTTTCAAAAAAAAATAAATGATAAAATACACAACCTGCGTGTGAGACTTTCTCACACCCGTTCAAACAAATCCTGAGGTAAAAGTCGGGTCAAAACTGCCGACAGTGGGAGCGGTTTTAATCGAGCGAATGTCAGGATTTCTCCCCCCCTCCCCCCACCTCACCCTCCTCCACTTCCTCCTCCTCCTCCTCCCCTCAATAAAAAGGGCTGCGCGCGGTTTGAAATATTTTTTTAAAAAAAAAATACAATTCTCCGGATTATGGTTGAAACGTTTCTCGGTGTTTTTGAAGTCGGTGGGATTATTTGGGGAGGGGGGAGGAGGGGGAATCGGTCACTTTCCACCCGCTCCTGAGCTGCAGAGGCGACTCAACATGGCGGCGCCCGGTGGCTCCGCTTCTTGTTTTGTTTGTGGTTGTTTTCCCAGAGCGATCGTCCCTTTACTTTCTCCCCCTCTCACCCCCCCCCACCCCCTCTCACCCCCAGTTAAATTTATTATTCGGGTGCTGTTGTGTTTTCGTACCCAGTGTTTTTTCCAGTGGGCACAGCCTTGGTTTTATAACCCGTTCTCTGTCTCTGGCTGTAATGTGTACAAACGGCGCCATTTGTGTCTGGTTGTCAGGGGGAAGGAGCTTCATCATGTGTAGAGAGGGAGGTTTTAACCATATTCAACATCCTCTACAGTGAAGGAAGCAAGGCAGTTGCAACAAAAATCATTTTCAAATGCAATTTTTTTTTTTAATTGAATCTTTTTTTTATTGGAATAAATCTGATCCCAGACAGGAAATGATGCTTTTTTTATTCTCTCTCCCCCCCACCCCAAATTGAAGTTTATATTTATCATTGTGTTTTCTAATTCTCCCCCCCCACCCCAAATTGAAGTTTATATTTATCATTGTGTTTTCTAATTCTCCCCCCCACCCCAAATTGAAGTTTATATTTATCATTCAGTGTTTTCTAATTCTCCCCCCCACCCCAAATTGAAGTTTATATTTATCATTCAGTGTTTTCTAATTCTCCCCCCCACCCCAAATTGAAGTTTATATTTATCATTCAGTGTTTTCTAATTCTCCCCCCCACCCCAAATTGAAGTTTATATTTATCATTGTGTTTTCTAATTCAACCCCCACCCCAAATTGAAGTTTATATTTATCATTCAGTGTTTTCTAATTCTCCCCCCCACCCCAAATTGAAGTTTATATTTATCATTCAGTGTTTTCTAATTCTCCCCCCCACCCCAAATTGAAGTTTATATTTATCATTCAGTGTTTTCTAATTCTCCCCCCACCCCAATTTGAAGTTTATATTTATCATTCAGTGTTTTCTAATTCTCCCCCCCACCCCAAATTGAAGTTTATATTTATCATCCAGTGTTTTCTAATTCTCCCCCCCACCCCAAATTGAAGTTTATATTTATCATTCAGTGTTTTCTAATTCTCCCCCCCCACCCCAAATTGAAGTTTATATTTATCATTGTGTTTTCTAATTCTCCCCCCACCCCAAATTGAAGTTTATATTTATCATTCAGTGTTTTCTAATTCTCTTTTCCCCCCACCCCAAATTGAAGTTTATATTTATCATTCAGTGTTTTCTAATTCTCCCCCCACCCCAAATTGAAGTTTATATTTATCATTCAGTGTTTTCTAATTCTCCCCCCACCCCAAATTGAAGTTTATATTTATCATCCAGTGTTTTCTAATTCTCCCCCCACCCCAAATTGAAGTTTATATTTATCATTCAGTGTTTTCTAATTCTCCCCCCACCCCAAATTGAAGTTTATATTTATCATCCAGTGTTTTCTAATTCTCCCCCCCCACCCCAAATTGAAGTTTATATTTATCATTCAGTGTTTTCTAATTCTCCCCCCACCCCAAATTGAAGTTTATATTTATCATTCAGTGTTTTCTAATTCTCCCCCCACCCCAAATTGAAGTTTATATTTATCATTCAGTATTTTCTAATTCTCTTTTCCCCCCACCCCAAATTGAAGTTTATATTTATCATTCAGTGTTTTCTTGGTTGATTTCTTTCATTGATTGAGTGTGCTCCAAGATTGATCATGCCCACCTTGTGTTGGAATATTTAGTTCAATGACTTTGCAAAGAATGCTGCAGTCAGTGTGAGATCTAGTCTCAAATCATGGTTGCCACAAAGTTCAGATTTTTTTTGGGCGGGGGGGGGGGGGGCGCTTGAGATGCTTCTTTGTTCTTTGTAAAAAAAAAACTGCCTCATTAGCTATTAAATAGTGTGATTATATGGACAGTTTCATTCCCTCTGCTGTTTTTCAAATATTGCTTTCCCAAATTTTTTTTTGAAAAATTCATGGATTTACATTTCTAGGTGCAGACGTTAAAATTTGCATTTCCCCTAAAGTTGCTGAAAATAGACGCTTTTTAATGCAAATTGTATTTAGTTCCTTAGCCCCAGTTTTCTTCAACTTCCAATAGCCACTGTTCATGTGGGCTTTTGACAGCAAGAAGCATCACATCCAAAACCAATCTTTTTCTCAACTGGTGGTCATAATAGCAGTACAAGTGATCAGGAATTGTTGATTCTTTTCGTAGCCCTAGCCATGGGGACCAAGGCCAATTTAAACAGTCCCTTCCTGAAACCTAAGTACCCAACCCAGCTGAGTGTCTGTGTTTTTCTTTTTCCTTTTATGTGGTGAATGCATTTGGCATGCAAGCCTTCATAATCTAGTGATCAGAAGTGAAAATGCTTGCTGATTTTTAAAAAATGTCCTCCCTAGTCCAGATTACGCGTATTGTAAAATGCCGAAAGTGTGCAGGGCAAAAAGATTTCCTAATTCCACATATTTTCTTGGGTTATGGAGTTACGTCATTAATCTGCTGTGAGTTTTGAATTCGTTATGTAAATTTGTAGGTGGAAGGAATAGAGACAGGGATGAGAGAGGTGCATGTGCACATGTTGTTCCCTAGCCACGAACTTCATCCCTCTCCCTGGTCACGCATGAGATTGAATCAGACTGTTTGCAACCTTGGTGTTGTGTTTGACCCAGCAATAATCTTCTGACCATCGCCGAGTTCGGCCTTTCTTTAACGTCACAATTTTCATCTCTGGATCAGCTCACCATCTGCTGAAACCCTCAGCCATCCCAATGCTAGTTGGAGGCTTGACTATTCCATAGCTGGCTTCCCATATTCCACTCTCCTTGAACTTGAGCACATCCCAAACCCTAATGCCCATGTCCTGACTTGCACTAAGTCCGTTCACCCATCACCCTTGTGCTTGATAACATTGGCCTGACAACACCTCGGATTTTTAGAATTCTCATGCTTATTTTCAAATCCCTAAATTGCCTTGCCCTTCCACCCCTTCCCTATCTCTGCAGCCTGTGAGATCTCTGCATGCCTCCAATTCTGCCCTCTTCTACCCCTCCAATTTCAAGCACTCCACAGTTGCCATCCATGTTGTCACCTACCAAAGCTCTGGAACTCATCCACTCTTGCCCTTTTAAGGTGCTCCTTAAAACTTCCTGAACAAGCTTTTGGTCATCTATGCTAATGTTTATATAAAAATAACAGATAATAAATCCTTAGGTGGCTCAGTTTTAACTTTTGTTTGGTAACTCCCCTGTGGGAAGCCTTGTGATGTCAAGGCATTATAAAAATACAACTTGTTTGAAAGTGGCAGACCAAGTCAAAAAAGCATTGGCTTTATAAATAGAGTACAAAAGCAAGGACATTATGGTGAGCCTTTGAAAACATCCCAAGTTGGAGTATTGTGTTCAATTCTGTGCACCACACTTTTTGAAGGGAGCCAAGTTCTTAGAGAGGGTGCATAAGAGATTTATTAGAATATCAGGATGAGGGACTTAGTTTCATTGAGAAACCAGCGAAACTGGATTTGTTCTCTTTAGAGCATAGAAAGTTTAGGAAAGATCTGACCGAGGTTTTCAAAATTATGAACAGTCTTGACAGAGGAGAAACTAGTTACTGTTATCGACACTTGTGCCACTGGAAACAGATTTAAGATAATTGGTAAGAGAGCTAGAGGCAACATGAAGGGGCTGGGGTGGTGGAATATTTACACAGCAAATTGTGATTTGGATAAAGAGAAAAAGGGAGGCTTTTGGCAGATACTGAGGGCTCAAAACAGCAGAAGCCCTAGAGGAGTATAGAATGTGTAGGGGGAACTTAAAAAGGAAATTAAGAGCAAAAGGGGGGGGCGTGAAAATACATTGACAGGTAAAATTAAGGAAAATCCAAAGTTATTTTACAAATACATTAAGAGTAAGAAGATAACCAGGGAAAGAATAGGGCCCCTTAAGGACCATAGTGGTAATTTGTGTGTGGAGCCAGAAGACGTGGTAGGGTTCTAAATGAATACTTTGTGCCGTTGTTCACAAGTGAGAGGGACAATGTGGGTATGGAAATCAAGCAGAAGGACTGTGATATGATTAAAGGAAATTAGCATAGAAAGGGAGGAGGTTCTAAGTGGTCTGGCAGGCTTTGAAGTAGATAAATCTCCAGGCCTGGATGAAATGCATCCCAGGCTGTTGAGTGAGGCAAGGAAGGAGATAGGGGTGCTGGCAATAATTTTCAACACCTCTCTGGCCACAGGAGAGGTGCCAGAGGACTGGAGGACAGTCAATGTGGTATTGTTATTCAAGAAGGGAGGAAAGGATAAACCAGGGAACTACAGGCCAGTCAGTCTAACCTCAGTGGTGGGGAAACTATTGGAAGCAATTCTGAGGGACAGAATTAATCTGCACTTGGAGAGGCAGGGATTAATCAAGGACAGTCAGCATGGTTTTGTTAAGGGGAGGTCATGTCTGACCAATTTGATTGAATTTTTCGAAGAGGTGACCAGGTGTATAGATGAGGGCAATGCATTTGACGTAGTGTACTCGGACTTCAGCAAGGCTTTTGATAAGGTCCCTCATGGGAGACTGATAACGAAGGTAAGAGCCCATGGGATCCAAGGCAATTTGGCAAATTGGATCCAGAATTGGCTGAATGGGAAGCAGAGGGTGATGGTTGAGGGGTGTTTTTGTGACTGGATGCTTGTCTCCAGTGGGGTTCCACAGGGATCGGTGTTGGGTCCCTTGCTATAAACTATTTAGACTTGAATACAGGAGGGTTGATCAGTAAGTTCGCGGATGACACGAAAATTGTTGGGGTGGTAAACAATGAGGAGGATAGCCTTAGCTTACAGGAGGATATAGACGGTCTGGTCAGATGGGCTGATCAGTGGCAAATGGAATTTAATCTGGACAAGTGTGAGTTGATGCACTTGGGCAGGACAACAAGGCATGGGAATACACAACGAAGCACTGGAAAGCACCGAGGATCAGAGCAACCTTGGCATGCATGTCCACTGGTCCCTTAAGGTAGTGGGACAGGTAGATAACGCGGTTAAGAAGGCATATGGGATACTTGCCTTTATTAGTCGAGGCATAGAATATAAGAGCAGGGAGGTTATGCTGGAACTGTATAAAATGCTGGTTAGGCCACAGCTAGAGTATTGCGTGTAGTTCTGGAAACTGCATTATCGGAAGGATGTGATTGCACTAGAGAGAATGCAGAGGAGATTTACCCGGATGTTGCCTGGCCTGGGGAGTTTTAGTTATGAGGAGAGATTGGATAGACTGGGGTTATTTTCCCAGGAGCAGAGGGGATTGAGGGGGGGGGGGGGGTGGTGCCTGATTGAGGCATAGATAGGGTAGACAAGAAGGAACATTTCCCCTTGGTGGAGGGAACAATAAACAGGAGGCATAGATTTAAGGTAAGGGGCAGGAGGTTTAGGGGGGATGTGAGGAAGAATTTTTTCACCCAGAGGGTGGTGGAAATCTGGAACTCGCTGCCTGAAAGGGTGGTAGAGGCAGAAACCCTCATAACATTTAAGAAATATTTGGATGTGCACTTGTGATGCCATGGCATACAAGGCTATGGGCCTAGTAGTGGAAAATGGGATTAGAATAGTTGGGTATTTGTTTGGCTGGCGCAGACTCAGGCAGAAGGACCTTTTTCTGTGCTTTGATAGCACAATGAATTGATAGCAGTAGCAATAATCTCCCACTGAATTGTGCTACTACTTGTGTGTATATTTTTTAGTTGACATTGCCTTTTGGAATTTAATGCAGTTGTTTCCTGGGAATATGTTGATTTTTTTTCTCAGGGGCTGCTTCACACAAAAGTTTGACATCAGTGCTCAAGGGTCCCATTATATGGTAGACCAATCATTTGTTTTTACTTGCACTTTCTGCAAACAACAGCCTCATGGAACTATAAAAGCAAAATACTGCAGATGCTGGAAACCTGAAACAAAAACAGAAAATGCTGGAAAAGCTCAGCAGGTCTGACAGCATCTATGGGGAGAGAAACAGAGTGGATGTTTCGAGTCCATGTGAAGGAGAGTCATAAGGACTCGAAATGTCGACTCTGTTTCTCTCTCCACAGATGCTGTCAGGCCTGCAGAATTTTTCCAGCATTTTCTGTTTTCCTGTCATGGAAATATAAACTGAAATCAGAACAAAGGGTTCTGTTGCTATGTTTTTATCCACACCTCCCCCCCCCCCTCCCCCCCAAACAAATGGGACTCATCTGTACAAGTTTCCATGCTGTGATTGCATTACCAGGCTGCATGATGTCTTCGTGTTTTACCTGTGAACATCCTCATAGAACCCCTCGGAAAAATTTCAAAGTCTGGGGTGCCACTGAGAGCTGGTTAACAGACAGAGAATAGAGAGTAGGAATAAATGGGTCATTTTCAGATTGGCAGGCTGTAACTAGTGGGCTACTGCAAGGATCAGTGCTTGTTGCCTCATCTATTTACATTCTATATCAATGATTTGGATGTGGGGATTAAAGGTTAAATTTCCAAGTTTACAGATGGAAGTGTGAGTTGTGAGGAGCATGCAAAGACGCTCCAAGGGGACTTAGAGAGGCTAAGCGAGTGGGCAAAAATTTGGCAGATGGAATGAAATGTGAGGTCATCCACTTTAGTAAGAAGAACAGAAAGGCAGAAGATTTCTTAAATAGTGAGAGGCTGGAAATGATGAACTTTAATGGGGTTTGGGTGTCCCTGTTCTCGAGTCACTGAAAACTAACATGCAGGCACAGTGAGCAATTAGGAAGGCAAATGGTATGTTGGACTTTATTGCAAAAGCATTTGTGTATAGGAGTAAAGATGTCCTACTGCAATTATATAAATGATTGATGAGACCACACCTAGAGTATTGTGTGCAATTTTGGTCTCCTTATCTAAGGAAAAATATACTTGCCGTTGGGTGAGTACAATGAAGGTTCACTAAGTTGATTCTGAGATGGAGGGATTGTCCTATGAGGAACAATTAAATAGACTGAGCCTTTATTCTCTGAAGTTTAGAAGAATGTGAGATGATCTTATTCAAACATGCAGAATTCTTACAGGGTAGTTGCAGGAAGGATGTTTCCCCTGGCTGGGGGTGTCTAGAACCAGGGGACACAGTCTCAGAATAAGGGGCAGGTCATTTAGGACTGAAATGAGGAGGAATTTCTTCACTCAGAGGGTGGTGAATCTTTGAAATTCTCTGCCTCAGATTGCCGTGGAGGCTCAGTCACTGAGTCTGTTCAAGACTGAGGCCGATATATTTCTACATACTAAAAACATCAAGGGATAGTACAGGAAAATGGTGTTGAAGGAGAAGATCAGCCAAGATCTCATTGAATGGCGGAGCTTACTGGTAAATTTTCTTAAGTATTTTTTTCTATCTTTTCCGCCTCCCTGGTTAATTTGAATATTTTGTTCCTGCCAGTTTATCAATTCCATTCTGTTTCACAGCTGCTGCTGTGCCTTTTAGATTCAAAAGCTGATTATTTCCTTTACCCATTGCTTTTTGAGTCTACCTTGCTTAGCATCTTCACTTCCTTTATACTCAGTTGCCTTTTTGCCACAATTCCTACAGCAGAAAATCTTTATTTTTGAATGATTATTAGTTATTATTTGAAGAGACATGAATTTGAGACCTGAGTTTCTGTGGTTTTCTGAGGGAAGAAGGTGAGAAATGGTGGGTTAAGAAAGTGGATACTAAAGTGACCCAGGTGACCTACCTCTTCACCTTTGAACTACCAATGTCAGCCCAGGCTCTGTTAGTAACGCTCTTGCATCTTGAGTCAGAAATTTGAGTTCAAGCCCTGCTTCAGAGAGTTGAAGACGAAATCTAAGCTGACACTTCCACTGTAGTACTGGGGGAATGCTACATTATTGAAGGTGCTGCCTTTCAGATTAGACATTTAGAGGCTCCATCTGCCTGCTCAGCTGGGTGTAAAAGATCCCACAGTCACTGTTTCAAAGAAGCGCAGGAGAGTTCCCCCTGGTGCCCTGACCAATATTTATTCCTCAGTCAAAATTACAAAAACTGTCCATTATCACATTGCTATTTGTGGGATCTTACTTTGTGCAATTGGATGCTGCCTTTCATACGTTACAACAGTGCCTACACTTCATTGCCTTGGGCTTTGGTCAATCCTGAGGTTGTGAAAGGCACTGCAGAAATGCAAGTCTTTTTTCCTTTTTTAGTAGCTTGAGCCCTGTATCCTCTCTTCTTTTCCCTCCCGCATGGGTTTGGGTGTATGTTATTTGTTCTCTGCATAAGGTCAGTGATGCATTTATTGCCCAGCCCTAACTTGCAAGGCCACTCTGGAGGGCATTGTGGGCCAACCATGTACTGGAGAACTTGTGTCACATATAGGCCAATCCAAGTAGGAGTAGCAGGTTTCTTCACCTGAAGAATATTGATGAAACGGCTGGGGATTTTGTGGCAATCCAGCTGTTCTGTGGCCATCGTCTGGTGCTGGGTCACAGATTTATCAAATTGAGGTTCACAAATTGCTGTAATGGGATTTGAATTCACTATCTTTAGGTGGTGGGTAGGGGGTGGATTGTGTAAACAGGATAATTTCTGCTGTAATCTTTTAAATTAACAACCTACTGACAAATAGTCATTTGGTAGTACAGAACTTGAGTATTGCTGAATAGACACATGTCAAAGCTTTTTGTCTTGCACTCATGAGAACACCACAAGAATACCAATAGAAGGGAAAAACAACAATATACTGTATGTGAAGAGAGTGCTGATTCGTTGCCAAGTGGACTCATAGGTAGGGGTGTTGCCACGGGGAGTGCATCAGTGATGGCGACTAACAGTTAACTGCCAAGCATTGTTTGAAATTTAAACCAGGCAGCTTGACCAGGCAGTTAAGACTTTGCCCTGAGAAATGTCAGCAAATAGCAATTGTTTATTTTATTTAGATGAAGCAGGCCTAATGCATGTACATATTCTTTCTGCCTGCAGAGAACAGGGCCCTGTGTTTTAATATATGTAGCTTCCAGTACACCGAAATGTGCCACACTGCTAGCCCGACTGACAATCTTAAATTGGTTATCACTGTATTTCCTAGCACACTGAAAATTATTTAGCAAATTTTGTTTTTCCCTTAGATTGGTATTCTTGCAAAGAGTCCTGATGAGTGCAAGATGAGAAGCTTTGACATGTCTTTTTTTCAGCAATACTGAAGTCTACTAACATTCTAGTGTGGCTGGTGCCTGTGCAGTTACCCCCAAGAAAGTGGTAAATGTTGGTGCTTTAATTTGGGGAATCGCAACTCATCCAGCTTTTAACCTGTAGTCTTTCTGCAAATCCTCTTGCAACATCCAATTGATTCAAGAGAGTTTACCCCACAGCCCTTTTTGAGAAGAATCTCTTGACTTCAGGCCCAAATGAATCATTTGTTTGAATTGGTGCAATAGTGCTCTCTTCTACTGCTGTTAATCAGGAATGAAAACATCAAGCATCAGTGAATGAGTGTTTTGTAGTGAATCAGTCACTATACCAACATAAGTATCGTAGAAAGTTATTTGCAACACAGAAGGAGGCCATTTGATCTGTCTTGCCTGCATGGGCTCTTTTGAAAGAGCAGTTGTGCTTATTCCCACTCGACTGCCTTTTGTCCTTGAGCTTTGTGTTCCCTTGCCCTCAAGTACCTGTCTAGCTTCCATTTAAAATTAGTTATGAAATCAGCGTTAACACCTTTTCAAGTAGAGTATTACAGACCCTCATAACTGAGCAAAAAAATCTTGTCCCCTCTCGATCTTATGGCAGTGGTTTTAAATCTTTGACCCCTGGTTGTTAACTGATTTTTACAGCAAGGAGTCGGAGTTGAAAGTGCAGTGCCTTAACTGCAATTAGAGTTTTCCCTCCAGCGAGGGTTAAAGTTATGGCCAATCTGCACAAGGAATTTATATGTAATTCAGTATGCTAACATTTTGTGTTTTAATCAAGGGTCAGACGCGTGTCAGATTTTTTAAAGATGTTCTCAAGATTGATTGCAAGCAGGGTGGAGTATAAAAGTAGGGAAATCTTGCTACACCTGTACAGGGCATTGGTGAGGCCTCATTGGAGACTGAGAGGTGATCTTATTGAAACATATAAGGTTCTGAGGTAGGATTGGCAAGGTAGATGGTAAGAAGATGTCCTCCCTTGTTGGCGAATCTAGAACTAAGGATCACAGTTTAAAATAAAGTCCCCCATTTAAGCTGGGGATGAGGAGGAATTTCTTCTCTCAGTAGGTGATTAGTGTTTGGAATTCTCTTCCACAGAGCAGTGGAGGCTGGGTCATTGAATATATTCAGAGCTGATTGACAAGAGAGTTGAGGGTTATGTGGGGGTGGGATAGACGGGAAGGTGGAAGTTAAGGCCACAATCAGCCATGATCTTATCGAATGGTAGAACAGGCTCGATGGACCGATGTCCTGCTCCTATTCCCTATTCTTATGATCTTATATGTGTGACTCGGAGAGGAGTTTGCAGTTGGTGGTGTTACCATAAATCCACTGACCTTGTCCTTCTGGGCAGTAAAGGTCATTGGTTGGAAGTTGCTGCGAAGAAGGCTCGGTGAGTTTCTGCAATGTATCTTGTATATGGTTCACACTGCCCCAGTGGGCCAGTGGCGGAAGGAGTGAATGCTTAAGCTGGTGGATGCGGTACTGACCAAGCGGGCTGCTTTATCCTGGATGATATTAAGGTTCTTGAGTCTTGTTAGAGCTGCAGTCATCCAGGCTAGTGGAGAGTATTTTATCACATGCTTGACTTGTAGATGGTAGACAGGCTTTAGGGAATAAGCAGGTGAGTTACTTGCTGCAGAATTCACAGCCTTTGACCTGCATTTGTTGTCAAAATATTTATATGGCTGGTCCAGTTCATTTTCTGGTCAATGATGATTCCCCAGGATGTTGATAGTCGGGGGTAGTGATGGTACTTCTGTTGAATGTCATGGGGTGATGTCTAGATTCTCTCTTGTTGGAGATGGTCATTGCCTAGCAATTGTGTGGTGTGAATGTTACTTGCAGTTTGTTACCCCAAGACTGAATATTGTCCATGCCTTGCTGCATTTGGGCACTTCATGCTTCAGTACCTGAGGACTTGCAAATGGTTCTGAACGTTGCGCAATCAACATCAAACATCCCCACTTCTGATGTAATAATGGAAGGAAGGACATTGATGAAGCAGCTGGGGATGTTTGGGCCTGAGTCACTATTCTGGGAAAGTGTTGCAGCAATGCCCTGGGATTGAGATGATTAGCCTTCAACAACCACAACTATCTTCCTTTGTGCTAGGTATGACTCCAACCAGTGAAGAGTTTTCACATTGGCTTCAATTTTGGTAGGGCTCCTTGATGCCACATTCGGTTAAATGTTGCCTTGATATCAATGGCAGTCAGTTTCACTGCATTCTCTGGAAATTGGCTCTTTTGCCCATGTTTGGACCTAGGCTATAAAGATGTTTGTAGCTGACCTGTCCAGGCAGAACTCAAACTGAGCATCAGTGAGCAGGTTATTGATGAGTAAGTGCTGCTTGATGGCACTGTTGACGACACCTTCCATTACATTGTTGATGATCGAAAGTAAACTGTTGGGACAGTAATTGAGCAGATTGGATTTTTCCTGCTTTTTTATGGGCAGGACATATTGGGACCGTTTTCCATATTGTCAGGTAGATGTTCATGCTGTAGCTGTACTGGAACAGCTTGCCTAGGAAGATGGCTAGTTCTGGAACACATGTCCTCATCACTACAGTTGGGATGTTGTAAGGGCCCATAGCCTTTTCTGTAGCTTGTGTGTGCAGCTGTTTCTTGATACCATACAAAGTGAATCAGATTGGCTGAAGACTAGCATTTGTGATGCAGGGCTTGTCAGGAGGAGGCTGAGATGGGTCATCCACTCAGCACTTCTGGCTGAGGATGTCTTTTGCAATGCAACGACGTATGGGCTCCACCATCATTGAGGGTGGAGGTGTTTATGGAGCTTCCTTTGTCTGTTAGTTGTTTAATTGCCCCCTAGCTTTCATAACCTGGTTGCGGCAATACTGCAGAGCTTTGGTCTGATCCGTTGATTGTGTTATCGCTTAGCAGAGGCATCATGCTGTAGACAGAGCTATTTACCATGAACTTAATGATGTGTTGTAGCTTCACCAGTGCTGAAGTCGTTACATTAGTGGACTATTCATTGCTACTGTGTGCAGTTTTGGGATTCATATTTAGGGAAGGATATACTTTCAATGGGGGTGGTACAGTGAAGGTTCACTAAATTGGTCCATGGGTGAAGGGATTGTCCTGTGATGAGAGGCTGAGCAAACTGGGTCTATTTTCTCTGGACTTCGGAAGAATGAGAGGCGATCTTATTAACATGGATAAGGGGCCATTTAGGACTGAGCTGAGGGGAAATTACTTCACTCGTTTGATTTCTCTGCCTCAGAGGGTTCATTTAAGGCTGGGATAAACAGATTTTCAGTGTCTGAGGGAATAGAGGGATATGGTGAGCGGACAGGGAATTGGAGTTCAAGCCTAAAATGAGCCATGATTGTATTGATGGCCATGGTCTACTTCTGCTCCTATTTCTTGGTTTTGTGAGACTTGGGCTAATGATCCAGAGATATGAGTTCAAATTCAACCATGGCAGTTGGTAATTAACTTTTAAAAATTTCTTTCATGGGATGTGGGTGTCGCTGGCAAGGCCAGCATTTGTTGCCTCTCCCTAATTGCACTTGAACTCAATGGTTTGCTGGGCCATTTCAGAGGGCAGTTAAGAGTCAGCCACATTGCTGTGGGTGTGGAGTCACATGAAGGCCAGACTAGGTAAGGGTGGCAGATTTCCTTCTCTAAAGGGCACTGTGAAACAGATGGGTCTTTGCAACAATTGATGAGAGTTTCGTGTTCACTGAGACTAGTTTTTTAGTAATCCCAGATTTATTAATTGAATTCAAATTCCACCAGTTGCCATGGTGGGATTTGAACCCATGTCCCAGATCATTAGCCTGGACTTCGTGATTAATAGTTTGTGACATTATCACTAGACCATCATCTCCCTCTAAAACAAAGCTAATGTCAGTGCTGGTGACCATGAAACTGCTGAATTGTTCATTAATGAACCTTTAGGGAAGGAAGTCTACCATCCTTAACCAGTCTGGTCTACATGTGACTCCAGACCCACTGTACTCTTAATTGCCTTCTGAAATGGCCTAGCAAGCCACTCTGTTATATTTAAGGTGGTTTACCACCATCACCTCAATGGTAATTAGGGATGAGCCTTACCAGTCACGCCCACAGCCTGTGAATGAATGAATAAAAAGAATGAAGATAACTGTGCAATTTTCACAGTGTATCACCTCTAATGGCTTTCCCAGTCAGGAATTCACTGTGCAAACTTAGGTAGGATTGAAGCTTCTGCACATGCAGCAAAACCAGTAGGGGTTGTCACTGGATTTACTTACTACTGGTACCAGTACAATGGCACTCAAACAAAATATTCCCTATGCAATACTGTTTGTTCAAATTGCTTCTCCTCTGCAGCTAACACCAATACTGTTTACAGGTGTTCTGCAGTTCAAATGGGTATAGTCTTGAGTATTTTGTCTAACCACTATTGCGCTCTACTCAACTGCTGGTGATAATCTCTACATTGATCTTACTGTTGCTCTTCACTTTGGGGGAAGGGGGCCAGTGATACATTCATCCAATTATCAATTGAACAACTATTATTTAAGTTTTTGCTGTTGTCTTAGTGTCAGAATGTTATGAGTTTGAGCCTCACTAGACTTGAGAATGTAATCTAAACTGACACTCCTTCCCTGTTGTCTGTGCACAGTCACTGTGAAGAATAATAGATTCAGTCTGCTGACCACAACTGTGAATAAGATGGCTGCCCTTGTATGGAGGGAATGATGCCTGCAATTCATAATTTAGCACTCCATTTATTTGGCAGATTTTTGGGCAGTTCCAACTTGTATTTTCCTTTCAGCCACCAGGGGTCTGAACTAAGATAGACAGCTCCTAGAAAAGATTATTAAAATATATCCCTAGTTTCAGCTCATTCCGATCTTAGCATCTGCACTCTGTCCTGTCTTTTCAAAAGAAAACATGAACTGACTTTGTTTTGCTGGACTGCGTATTTCAAAATGTCAAAAGAGTCATGGTGAGATAGTTTCCTTTTTTATTCTGCTTTTGGTATATCAAGAGTAGTATAAGCTTGAAACCCTGAATAATGCACTATCACTTTCAACTGGATGGATATATTGGGGTATTTGGTGTGATTCTGTGCTCCTTGGGATATGTAATTGGTGGGATGAATATGGACAGTTCCCAAAAAGAATGTGCACAAACCAAAAATACCAGCCCTAATTTGAGAAATCTGATCAGACAGGCCACATAGTGGATGGAATGAGAAATGGAAAAATATAACGGTGCATCAGTGTTTTTGAGGCTGAAACATTGATAGGGCAGATGAGAGAGCCATTCCAAAGTATGCACAATCTTTGAGACTGTTGTTTTCCCTGGGAGAGATTGAAGTCTCACATCAAAGTTAATTTTAGTATCTTTCTACCAACCATTTCTCAATCACTAAATCTTTCTCCCCACTAATTGCTTCATATGTGCAAAGCATAAGCACGTGTTCCTTTTTATACTTCACATTACCTCTTCACCTGCCTTACATTACTGCTACATTCTTCTGAGATCTTCGCACAGTCCTGACTTTTTGTATTTCCTCAATTTTGATTGTTCAACTATTAGCAGCTGTGCTTTCAGCTGTCAAAGCCAACACTGTCGAATTCACTCGCTAAATCTACTGCCTGTGTACTTCTTTAAGAAGCTGCTTAAAAATGCTTTGCCCAAGCCGTTGTCCCAAAAGCTTCTTATCTCCATGGTGTCTCGTTTTGCTTGATAATGCTTCTTAGGGCCTTTAACTATGTTAAGCGTCTTATATAAATGCGTGTAGTTGCATAGATGGAGCAGTTGGTGGAGAAGAATAATTCTGTGAAAGTTGTTTGTGACTGGAAAATGACCTCTCTCTTTCTTTCTCTCCCCCTCACCCCCTCCCCCTGTTTCTCACCCGCCCCCCTCCCGCCGTGAGCAGCTAAGCTGTTCTTGTTAAAATTTAAATTTGAAGAACAGGCTTTAATGTTTTACTCTATTATGCTGTGTTTTGGTCTCAAAAAATATCTACAGGCAGCACATGTGATGTGATTAAAAGATACATTGCCTGCGGTTCCACTTTTAATGCCAACTGAAACTCGTCCACTTGTACCACTTTACAGGCAGTAGGATATGGATCTTATCTTGGGGTCTCTTTATACCAGATGTGTGCGTGATCTCATCTCAGAAAGTATCTTTTTCCTATTTCATGAAGTTAAAGCCACAAATGACAACTGAAGGTTTGGGGAAGTGCTGAAATAATTAACCATGTATCTTCATCTCTAAATTTGACTTCACCAGCAACTTCCATTAATCCCAGCATATCTGGAATTTTACTGTCCATATCATGAGTCACGTAAAGTCCCACTGAGAATCACCACCCTCCCACCCGATCCTGCTATCTCCTAAATGCATGCAGTTTAAAATCCTCTTCCCTTTTTATATTTACAGTCTCTTCTAGCCTTCTGTCCTATCCTGTGTCCGCTAGTCTTCTGTGTAACCTTTTCTTCCACCACCCAAATGGAAAATGCTTCAGCAGTCTCCGCCCTGCTGTCTGGAACATTTTCTTCCCTGCTATCTAGGAAAGCTTTTTTAAACCTCATTTCTTTTTAGCTAAGGCTTCTAACGTCATTCTTAAACTTTCCATGCCCCCACCGAACCCTCTGTTTCAGGTTATCTTTCCAGGATTCATTCTTTGTTTGTGTAACCTCAGTATTCGCCTTTACATGGGGGAAGGTGCAGAATTACTATGAGTGTCTCAGTCTCTACCTGTTATTGCACTCCAGAATTATCTCACGTTATTACACTCCAAAATTAATTTTTTTTTAAAAACATACTTTATGTTTTTGTGCCAGCTGTGGCTCAGTTGGCAACACTCTTGCCTATGAATCACAAGGTTCTAGATTCAAGTCCCACTCCAGGGTGGAGTACAAAAATCAAAACTGACACTTC
This sequence comes from Isurus oxyrinchus, assembly GCA_026770705.1. Classification (NCBI taxonomy): domain Eukaryota; kingdom Metazoa; phylum Chordata; class Chondrichthyes; order Lamniformes; family Lamnidae; genus Isurus; species Isurus oxyrinchus. The sequence goes on along the minus strand of JANJGN010000007.1, from coordinate 7,017,936 downwards.
AGTGCAGCACTGGGGGAGTACTATATTGTCTGAGGTGCTATCTCAGATGAGACGTTAAACTGAGGCCCCATCTGCTTGCTTGGATGGATGGAAAAGATCCAATTGACGCTATTCAGAAGAGCAGGGAAGTTTTCCCTGGTGTCCTGGCCAAAATGTATCCCTTATTAAACAAAACAGATTACCTGGCCATTATCACATTCTGTTTATGGGAGTTGGCTGTGTGCATTTTGGCTGCAGTGTTTCTTACAGTGACTACACTTCAAAACTACTTCATTGGCTGTAGAGTCCTCTGAGAAGTCGGTGGCCATGAAAGGCTCTATAAAAAAAGCTGTGATAAATTACTATATAAAGTGTAAGTAACAAGCTTATTTATTACATTGGGTAGAGGGACACAATTGGGAAATGTAATTTTCTATCTGTTTGTCTGCCTTCAGCAACCAATCAGTGGTTCATCCCAGCGGTGAGGGGGGATATTCCTGCAGGCTGTGCAGCCTATGGATTCGTATGCGATGGGACTCGACTGTTGGTGTTTGGCGGCATGGTGGAGTACGGAAAGTACAGCAATGAGTTGTATGAGCTACAGGTAAAATGTTGCCTGTAAAGTGTCTTGAGGCATCCTAAGGAGTTGGTATAAAATAACGTTTTTTTAGTTTCTGCCACTTCCCTCATACATCTCAGGAGATGTTGAGATCAAATGTTTCCCTCTCCTCTGCTGCTGTCCATCTGACATTAGTTAACACACTAGAGGTTGGGCCTGAATCCTGACCTTCTGAGTGTAACATGTTGTGGAACAGTTATACTACTGAATCATTAGGCAGGTCAATCTTTGTTGTCTTAGCATCTGTATAGGGAGTTCATTACTTCAGTGAAATATTCTTCAAAGCTCACTGCACTTTTTCTCGACAATCTGACAGCTGTTTTTATTTGCTTGTTTCTCACTAAAGCTGTTGAGCCAAAAATTACCATCATGAGTTTGGAACACTTTATCCCAGTTCTGCAGTTCCAGGAAATGTTTTCCAAATAAAATCGTGAATACATGGAGTTTTCAGAGCATTCATGCTGTTCTGGTCAAAACAAATATGCTTCGATCCAGGCTGGGTAAATCTCGCCTTCTGTTTCCTAAAGCAGCAATTTAAGGAGGAATAAAGAGATTCTGGCCTCTTTCCAATTACTTTCTAATGCCATGTTTATTTTAACCACATTGATGTTTAGCCATAAACTCTGAACCAGCTGATCAGAGAATTTTTATTAGTGACTGTGTGTATTGTCCTGAAACCATCACTGGCAGAATAATTCCACAGGGACATTACATTTTTTTCATGGAATGTGGGCATTGCTGGCTAGGCAACTTGTTGCCTATCCCTAATTGTCCTTAATTACCTAATGGTAGTGAGCTGTCTTCTTGAATTGCTGCAGTCCATTTAGTGCTGGTACACCCAGAGTGCTGGCAGCTTCGTACAACTGTGTGGCTTGCTTGGCCATTGCAGAGGGCAGTTAAGATTCACTCATATTGCTGAGGGTCTGAAGTGACATGTAGGCCAGACCAGGTAAGGAGGCAGATTTCTTTCCATAAAGGACCTTAGTGAACCAGATGGGTTTTTACAACAATCGACAATGATTTCATGGTCATCATTACTGAGGCTAGCTTTCAATTCCAGATTTTTGTTATTAATTGAATTTAAATTCCACCAGCTGTCATGTTGGGATTTGAACCCATGCCCTCAGACCATTAGCCTGGGCCTCTGGATTACTAGTCCAGTGACATTACCTCTATGCCATCATCTCCCCACAAAGGAAGATTTACTCACTGTGTGTGAAGTGAGAGAAAAGTTGGGAGGGGGGGAACTAACTGTGACATCAGGAATTACTGGTTGTCAGTACAAGTAATTATTTTGTCTGTTGTAGCAGGTGTAGTTCTAGCTGATACCTAGCTGGCATCAGATGTATTCCAAATGTAACAATGTTATTGTACATTAAATGCTGATCATTTAAATTGGATGTGGCATTCATTTTGTTTGTCAGAGGTTTTCTTTTATTCATTCATGGGATGCGGGCGTCACTGGCTGGGCCAGCATTTATTACCCGTCCCTAATTGACCATGAGAACTGAGTGGCTTGCTAGGCTGTTTCAGAGGGCATTTAAGAGTCAACCACATTGCTGTGGGTCTAGCGTCACATGTAGGCCAGACCAGGTAAGGACGGCAGATTTCCTTCCCTAAAGGACATTAGTGAACCAGATGGGTTTTTATGGCAATTGACAATGGTTTCATGGTTATCGTTAGACTTTTAATTCAAATTTCACCATCTGCCGTGGTGAGATTTGAACATGGGTCCCCAGAGCATTACCCTGGATATCTGGATTACTAGTCCAGTGACAATACCACTACGCCTCCGCCTCCCCCTGGGCAGATGGCCGCTTTGCCCCTTTTGACTACAAACCCACACTTAAAATCTATCTGACTATGGTGCAGCTCACACCCTAGCTTGGAGGGATTAGGGTGGTGGCAAGGGGGAAAAATCATTTGATGGTAATGAGAAGTGGCAGCTCTAGTGATTTTTGCTTTTATCCTGGAAGTGTTGATGCTGGTTTCAGCATCCTTTCAGCCAAAACCAGCTCACTTCACAACGGACTGAGGATCAAACTTGAAATCGTACCATTTAAACTGGGAGTATTTTTCTCTCTCCTGAACAAATCAGGTGATTACAGTAAAAACGTTAAGAACCACACTGCCTCTTTTCGCAAATCATTCAAGTTTGATTTATTTCACTAATTCTGTGCAAATACAAAGGGGTGTTAATTTAAAAGAGTTTGTGCTGGTAAAAAGTGTTTTGGAGAAGTAACTGTTCGCTCATGAATGGGGCTGTTGTCCAAGATTTAGCCTGCAGGACTAATTTTGAATTCTCAACGTTGTTTAGGCGCCACTGAGGCTGTGTAATTGACATTGAACGGTTGGGCGATATCCAAGGCAGAAATTGCCAGTCATTAATACTGTTGTGCTCTTGTATTCCAGGCAAGCAGATGGGAATGGAAGAAATTGAAGGCCAAAGCCCCCAAAAATGGCCCTGCACCATGTGCCCGTCTTGGGCATTGCTTTTCTGTAATTGACAATAAATGTTATTTATTCGGGGGATTAGCCAATGACAGTGAAGATCCAAAAAACAATATTCCACGGTAAGAAAGCTGGGTGATTACTTTTCTCCAAAATCTCTCATCATCCCTTCCCAAGCTTGACACGACTCCAGAATTCCAGATGTGAGCTAATTTTGTAGTGGACAAATTCCAAGAAGTGACATATTTGATCAGATTGGGAATAGGAAATGGAAGATGCTTTCTAACTTAGTGTTAGGAGGCACAGCTGCATCCTGGCATTGGGAGGGAAATTAATTTATCTTCCTGTTTCCGCTGGCTGCGAGAGAGACTGGTATGAAGGAAGTCATGAAAGCTGTCCTACAAATCTGAAGAACACATGACGGAGGGATGTGGTCATGCACTGTTTAAAAGCAATTCAGTTATTTTTCTTAAACTTAGACCTCATACATCGGGTAAAATCACACTTTGTGCAGGGAGCAAATGAGAAATAAAATACACGAGGTGGTATTGCCTTATTGCTATCAGCAGCTCGAAGTGTGGGTTTTGCACTGTCTAGCTTATCTTAACAGGTGCCAGCAGTATTGTTTGGTTGTGTGAGACCTGCATATTGGGATCCTTTGACTCAATGTCCAGTGTAAAAGCGCCTCAAATTGTGAGTCTGCCATTTTGTGCAAATATATTGAAGATTAGCACAAATTGGCTACGGTTTACATCATACTCAGCTAGTTTATGGGAGAGCCTTTTCAAGTTATTTTCCTCCTTCAACTAAGTAATCTTCCAATTCATGTAATAATCCTTTTAAAAAGAATAGGGAAGATTCAAATAAAATTTAGTGGGGGAAAGCCAAAATGAGAACAGAATGTTAAATTTGCACCTCGTCCACATGATTGGTTGAATTAAACTTTTTGCAGGGAGCAGAATGCTAAAATTAAAGCAATTCAGGAGTGATCTGAGGAAGCACTTTTTTCACAAACAACAATACAAATCTGAAACTCTTCCCCCAAAAGTCTGTGAATCAATTGAAATTTTCCGAGATTAAGATTAAAACATATTTGAGGTTGGGGTATCAAGAGATATGGAGCAAAGGCAGGTAAATGGAGTTATAGTGACAATCAGCCATGGTCTAATCAAGGATGGGCTTATTCTTGTTCTTCTGCTGTTGTGAGTTTGGAGTCACTTGTAAGCAAGACAGGGTAAGAATTGTTGATTCCTTTTCCTGAATTCTGTGCTGTATAACTCTATGACTCTAACACCATTAACAACAGTTGTGTTTTTATGACAAAATGGCAGCTTTTATGATCATTTTTCACTCCTGATGCCAGCCCAGAAATTACCAGCTTCATTGAATACAACTCCACAACTGGCCAAGGTAGAGTTTAAACCTGTGACGTCTGGGTTGCAGGTCCTTGCCATAACCATCACATTACCTGTTCAGTATCTACAGAACTTAACAGTAAAATCTATAGATCTTTTCTGGTTTTCATTCAAAAAAACTTTGTTTTTTGAAAGGTATTTAAACGACTTGTATATATTGGAGCTGAAGCCAGGGTCAGGAGTTGTAGGATGGGACATACCAGTCACCTATGGAACCCCTCCACCACCCAGAGAGTCCCACACTGCAGTCGTGTATCGCAACAAGGACAAAAAAGCAAAGCTTGTCATCTATGGTGGAATGAGTGGCTGCCGACTTGGAGACCTGTGGATGCTAGATATTGGTAAATGTATTTTATTTCTATACTGGCAACAAGTTGTTTTAGGGATTTTAATATTTGGTGATCCAGTAAACCAAGTGGATACATTTACCCTCTGCGCACTGCTTTCTGGTTAATTATACCTACTGCCAATCCCCTGGAGAAGACCTGTTGAAATCGAGACACACAATTCCCATTGTTACAAGTGCGCAAAGCCAGCTTTCTACTTTTAACTTCAAGCAGAGCCCTGATGGTGCCTTGTGAAATGTGCATTGGAACAAAGAAGGGTGGATAATTTGTATTTAGAAGACCACTTTGTAGTAGGAGCAGCTTGTGTTTGCCACCTGCTGCATTTTCCTAACATGAAAGCACCACTCGAGATGCAGGAGGTTAAAATGCACTAATTAAATGTTTTATGGAAGATGCAGAAATATGTGGAAGGCCAATATTTAAAAGCATGATTATGTTTCTTTAACTTTTTTTTGTTATTGCCTTTTACTATCCCTTGCTGCCCTTTTAGACTTATGCTTGGAGACTTGTAATCTTTGAGTTGTTGGATTGTGTGGAGGAAGGGGCAGCAAAGTATTGTAGCTAAGCCTGACCCACCAATTACACAAACTAACTTTCAGCAGAGCTGAAGTGGTGACATGCACCTGCACAGCTGCCTTGGCTAAGAATGGATAACTCAGTATAGGCAAAAGGTCAACCTTCAGACCTCTTTGGCCTCTATGGTCATATCATACACTGTGCTGTAGAACTTTGTTCCCCACTCCCCACCTCCTCTTTAGTTTTTTTCTGCTTCCCTCTCTCCTAATGGTGCCAACACTTGGTGTGTGGTTTGATGAATGTCTCTGTTCTCTTTCCTCACCAAAATGGCTGTGCTTCATGCCTGAATCTAGATGGTGAGTGTTGGCAGGTAATTTGGGAGTGGAGGAAATTGCTGCTGAGCTTGACCCTGATATGCTCTGTGCGCAGAAGTACGTGTGCAGTTTCCAGCCGGGTTTGCTGGATAAAGACTGCTTCTCTTATCCCTCCCTCCCTTCATCTCAGGTGACACCTAACCTGGGCCTGTTCTGTCTGGCTCAACCAACTCACTGGATGAACACCATAACAGTCAGAATTTTAAGGTTTTAGAATTTAACAAAGTGTTTGAATGTCCAAACTGGAAAGGTGCTTCAATCACAGAATGATACAGCACAGAAGGAGGCCATTTGGCCCATTGTGCCTCTGCTAGATCTTTGTAAAAGCTACCCAATCAGTATTAGTCACCCGCTCTTTCCCTTTGGCCCTGCAAGTTCTTACTCCTTCAAGTATTTAATCCTATTTCCTTTGAAAGTTACTATTGAATTTACTTCCACCACCTGTCAGGTAGTGTATTCCAGATTGTCAATAGCTGAATTTATTTTTACACATTCTGCTTATCTCCCCTCTGATTCTTTAGCCAATTACCATAAGTCTGTGTTTCCTGGTTACCAATCTGCCTGCCACAGGAAGTAACATTTCAGATTGTGGTATTTGTTTACCAAATGCTCCAACCTTTCAGGTTGATGGGATTTCTTTAAATTAATTATATTTGTACGATGCAGAGACTTTAACATGGAACAAACCAGAAGTTGCCGGAGTTCCACCACTGCCCCGAAGCCTACACTCAGCCACAATGATTGGGAGCAAGTAAGAATCTATTCTAATTCTTAAGAGAAATTGCACTGAAATTGCCGATTGTGCTTGCGTCCAGCTACACACTTTATTTTATTGTATTTTTCTCCTCCCAGAATGTATGTTTTTGGTGGCTGGGTCCCCCTTGTGCTAGAAGATGTCAAAGCTCCCACGCATGAGAAAGAGTGGAAGTGCACAAATACTCTGGCATGTCTGGATCTGGGTATGATGTGTTGCTTCTTAACTATTCCCTCTCGCAGTGCTTTTTAAGTGTTGTCCCTATGCTGTTTTGTTAATGGGAACTCTTCAGTGGAAGAGACTAAGTGCCAAAATTGGTATCTCGTATAATCACAATTGAAAGTTCTCCATGGTAAATACTTGGGAGTGATTTTAAGCTAATTTGCTCTTGCAAGTTGGGAGTGAATGAGTCAAATGGTATATAAACAATTCAGCATTGTTCTTATCTGCCATCAGAACCATGAAGCGAGATTACTGCTGTTAAAAGTAATCCTGTACATCTCTAATTTTTCATTGGTAGCATTACTGTGAAGATGTAATGAACTGGTTTCTGAAGTTTGACTTTAGACGATATTTTCTGTTTTTGGATGACTTCTCGTCCCTTCCTTTCAGTAAGCACTTGGCCAACATAGCATTAATGTGGTGGGATTTTGTTGTTGTACCAACATACCCTCAATGGCTTACTAATCTCTAATTTTTTTGTTGAACCAGAAACAATGACTTGGACTCAGATCTCTACTGAATCATTTGAGGACAGCATTCCTCGTGCTAGAGCTGGTCACTGTTCAGTCTCCATAAGTACACGGCTCTATGTGTGGAGTGGCCGAGATGGCTACAGAAAAGCTTGGAACAATCAAGTCTGTTGTAAGGACTTATGGTATCTTGAAACAGGTAAGTGCATTTTAGAGAACAGGCTGCAGTTATATATACATCACCATATGTTAGGGAAACTTAAGGTGTGTAAAGAGAAGATCGGGACGGCATTTTTTATAGGTTATAGGCTTTATATGTGAGAGCATAAGTCTAAGTGTGCTGGCCAATATTTATTCCTCAGCCAATAATGCTAAAATAGCTTATTGATCATTATTGCGTTACTGACTGTGGGACCTTGCTCTGTGCAATTTGACTGTTCCATTTCTACAGTGGCTAGACTTCAGAAGTACTTCAGTGGCTGTGAACTACCTTGGGGTGTCCAGAGATTGTGAAAGGCACTGTGTGATTGCAAGTTCTTTCCTTTATAAAAGTGATGAGGTAGCACTAAAGCTATACAAATTATTGGTTATACCATTGTTATATTATCCAGTTTTGGGCATCCTTCTTGAATAAAGCTGTCAGAAAGGGGCACGTGGACAACCGACTACCTGAATGAGACGTACGTTGAGTGAGGAGTTGAGAATTTGGTTCAGGTGGGAAGCTTTTCTTAATTGGAAATTTAGATTAGAGTTAGGTTCTTATGTCAAATATTGTTAGTTGAATAGCCTGGTTAAACAGGGAGTTGCCTGAAGTGGCAGTTATCTGTCAATCAGCCTTCCAAATCCACGACCACTACCATCTAAAAGGACAAGGGCAGCAGATACAAGGGAACATGCTGACTTGGGAATATGTCACTGTTCCTTCACTGTCGCTGGGTCAAAATCCTGGAACACTCTCCCTGACAGCACTGTGGGCGTATCTGTACCAAATGGACTACAGCGGTTCAAGAAGGCAGTTCACCACCACCTTCTCAAGGGCAATTAGGGATGGGCAATAAATGCTGGCCACGCCAGCAACGCCCACATTTCTTGAATGAATAATAAAGAAAAAGCTGAAAGTAGCTGCTCTCAGTAGGTGTTAGTTGCAGTAGCAGAAAACTGAGTAGCTGAGTCATCAGAGGCTGTAGATAAGCAGAGAGATTTTAAACCCACATGCAGAAAGAGACGCTTAAGTGAGATGTAGACTGAGTGAGGAGTTGGGAATTTGGTTTAGATGGGAATTCAGTGCAAGGGGGAAAGAGGTGCTCCTTTTTCTACTCTCTTTCAGCCTCCAGTGGTTGATGAGTTGCCTTCCTTGTCTCCAAGCAAGGTGAGGGCAACTTTCTATCACTTTGAACTGTGTAAGTTATTAATTAATTGACTAATTAAATAACTAAGATTGGACAGAAATGGCAGGGCTGGTGGTATGTTGTGACTGCAGTATGTGGGAATCTGTGGAATGCACCACAATCAATATCTGCAGAAAGTGTCTGCAGCTTAGGCAACTTTGGTTCCGAGTTGATGAGCTGGAATCTGAATTGCGGACATTGAGCATCAAGGCCTGCCTCATTATAGCCTTGGTTTAAACATGAACAAAAGAGCTGAACTCTCGAGATGAGGTGAGAGTGACTGCCCTTGACATCAAGGCAGTATTTAACCGAATGTGGCTACAAGGAGCCTTAGCTAAACTGGAGTCAATAAGAATCGGGGCGAAAAGTCTCCACAGCTTGCATTCACACCTAGCACAGAGGAAGATGGTTGTAGTTATTGGAGGTCAATCATCTCGGTTCCAGGATATCACTGCAGGAATTTCCCAGGGTAGTGTCCTTGGCCCAACCATCTTCAGCATTTCAATGACCTTCCTTCCATAAGGTCAGAAGTGGGGATGTTCACTGATGATTACACCATGTTCACCATTTGTAACTCCTCAGATACTGAAATAGTCAATGTCCAAATGCAGCAAGACCTGGACAATATCCAGGCTTGGGCTGACAAGTAACATTTGAGCCAACAAGCACCAGGCAATGACCATCTCCAAAAAGCAAGAATCTAGCCATCTCTCCTTTATATTCAATGACATTACCATCGCTGAATCCCCCACTATCAACATCTTGGGGAGTTACCATTGACCAGAAATTGAACTGGACCAGCCATATAAATACTGCAGCTACAAGAGCATGTCAGGGACTCAAAATCCTGCGGCGAGTGACTTATCTCCTGACTCCTCCTGGCGCCAAGCTTCTTGAGTGTTGTTGGAGCTGCACTCATCCAGGCAAGATAAGAGTATTCCATCATACTCCTGACTTGAAGCTTGTAGATGGTGTTGCTTGACCAATGCCAGGGTTTGGGATACCTGCTCAGGGCTAGAGAGTAATTTGCAATAGGAGGGGGAGGGTCCAATGGTCATGGTCCATGTAGGTACCAAACATATAGGTAAGACAAGGAAAGAAATTCTGATGGAGAGTTTGAGGAATTAGGCACCAAATTTAAAAAGTAGAACCTCAAAGATAATCTCTGGATTATTATTTTAGCCACATGCAAATTGATGTAAGGTAAATAAGATGAGAGATGAATGTATGGCTGAAAGATTGGTGTGCGAGAAATGGGTTTCAATTCATGGGGCTCTAGCACCAGTACAGGGAAAGTGAGAGCTGTACCATTGTGTGGGGGGTGGGGGGGTCTAAACTTGAACCGTGCTGGGGCCAGTGTTCTAGTGAGTCATATAACTAGGGATGTAGAGAGGGTTTTAAACTAACTAGAGCGGGAAGGCATCATGTAAGGGAAGATTGAGTAAATTGAAGGGAAATGACAGGGCAATAGCTTAAGGTAACAATAAAGGTAATGATAGTCAGAGTATGGCTGGAAGGGATAGTGATTGCAAAGTGTGTCAGCAGATAGGGCCAGAGTTTACAAAAACAATAAAAAAAAACTGAATTAAGGACTCTGTATCCAAATGCCTGCGGCATTCCCAATAAAACAGATGAATTGTAAACTCAAGTAGAAATTCATATGTATGACCTGATGGCGATTACAGAGACGTGGCTACAAGGAAACCGGAGCTGGGATCTGAATACCCAAGGGTATGTGACATTTGGGAAGGACAGGAAGCTGGGAAAAGGCGGTGGGTTAGCTTTGTTAATTAAAGAGGGCATTAGTACTGCAGTGAGAGATGACCGCCAGTCGAAAGATCAAGACATAGGATCAGTTTGAGTGGAACTAAAACAGCAAGGGGCAGGAACCATTGGTGGGAGTTGTTTATAGGACACTAAACAGCAGTGGTAATATAAATCACAGTATAAATCAGGAAATCAGAAGTGCGTGTGACAAGGCTAATGCAGTAATCATGGAGGATTTCAATCTATGCATGGATTGAGTAAATAATTAGTACTAATGTTGTGGGGGATGAATTCTTGGAATGTATGCGCGATGGTTTTCTAGAACGGTACATTGAGGAACTAACTAGAGAATGGGCTATTTTAGATCTAATGTTGTGCAATGATAATGGGCTAATTAATAATCTTGATGTAAAGGAACCTTTAGGAAAAGGTGATCATAATATGGTAGAATTTCACATTAAATTTGAAAGTGATATAGTTCAATCTGAGACTATGGTCTTAAATCTAAACAAAGGAGACTATGAAGGTATGAGGAGCAAATTGGCTATGGTAGATTGGGAAATTGTTTAAAAGTTATGACAGTAGACAGACAATGGCTAACATTTAAAGAGCTCATACATAGTTTACAACAAAAATGCATTCCTTTAATGCACAAAAACCCAGCAAGGAATGTGTTCCAACCATGGATAACAAAAGAAGGATTGCATTAGATCAAATGACGAGGTGTATAAAGTTGCCCAAAAAATGGTAAGCCTGGGAACTAAGCATGTTTTAGCGTTAGCAAAGGAAAACCAAGAAAAAGATTAAGAAAGGGAAAATAGAGAGTAAACTAGCGAGAAAGATAAAAACGGACTGTAAAAGGCTCTACGGGAATGTAAAAAGGAAAAGATTAGCAAAAACGTGGATCCATTACAAGCAGAGTCTGGAGAATTTATAATGAGGAATAAGGAAATGACAGAGAAACTAAACAAATACTTTCTGTCTTCATGGAGGAAAATACTAAAAACCTCCGAGAAATAATTTTTTTAATTCATTCATGGGATGTGGAAGTCGCTGGCTAGGCCAGCATTTATTGCCCATCCCTAATTGCCTTGAGAAGGTGGTGGTGAGCTGCTGCCTTGAACTGCTGCAATCCATGTGGTGTAGGTATACCCATAGTGCTGTTAGGAAGGGAGCTCCAGGATTTTGATCCAGTGATATATTTCCAAGTCAGGATGGTGAGTAGCTTGGAGAGGAATTACCTGGTGGTGGTGTATCTGCTACCCTTGTCCTTCTAGGTGGTAGTGGTCTTGGGTTTGGAAGGTGCTGCCTAAGGAGGCTTTGAGAGTTCCTGCAGTGCATTTTGTGGATGGTACACACTGTTGCCTCTGTGCGTCGGTGGTGGAGGAGTGAATGTTTGTGGATGGGGTGCTAATCAAACGGACTGCTTTGCCCTGGATGGTGTGAAGCTTCTTGAATGTTTTTGGAGCTGCACTCATCCAGGAAAGTGGGGAGTATTCCATCACACGCCTAACCCGTGCTTTGTAGATGGTGGGCAGGCTTTGGGGAGTCAGGAGGCGAGTTACTTGCTGCAGAATTCATAGACCTGTCCTTTTAGCTACAGTATTTATATGGCTGGTCCAGTTCTGTTTCTGATCAATGGTAACCCCCAGGATGTTGATAGTGGGGGATTCAGCGATGGTAATAGAGAATCAAAAACTAGTGTAAACAAAGAACTGCAAGATATTAATATTAATTTTAAAATGTGCTAACAAAACCAATGGGACTTAAAAGTAGACAAATCCCCTGGACCTGATAATCTACATCCAAGAGTGTGGAAAGAAGTGGCTCCAGAGATAATGGATGCATTGGTGGTCATCTTTCAAAATTCTATAGACTTTTGAATGGTTCCTACAGATTGGAAGATGCCAAATGTAACCCCACTATTTAAGAAAAGGTAGGGAGGGAAGAGAAAACGGGGAATTAGGGACCTGTTAGCCTGATATCAGTAGTCGGGAAAATGTTAGATTCTAAAATGAATGTGAAAACAGGGTACTTGGAAAACAATGGCAGGATTGGGCAAAGTCAACATGGATGTATGAAAGGGAAATCATGTTTAACCAAACCTGCTGATATTTTTTGAGGATGTAACTAGCAGAATAGATGAGCGGGGGGACTGATGGGTGTGGTATATTTAGATTTTCAGAAAGTTTTTGATAAGGTCCCACGCAAGAGTTTAGTGTACAAAATTAGAGCACATGGGATTGGGGATAATATACTGGCATGGATTGAGAACTGGTTAATGGATAGAAAGCAGAGAGTAGGAATAAATGGGTCACTTTCCGGTTGGCAGGCTGTAACTTGTGGGATACCGCAAGGGTCAGTGCTGGGGCCCCAGTTATTCACAATCTATATCAATGATTTGGATATGGGAGTTAAATGTACTATTTCCAAGTTTACAAATGATGCAAAACTAGGTGGGTGTGAAGACACTCCAAGGGGATTTTTGAGAGGCTAAGCAAGTGGGCAAAAGTTTGGCAGATGGAATATAATATGGAGAAATGTGAGGTTATCCACTTTGGTAGAAAAAACAGAAATAGAGTATCTCTTAATGGTGAGAAGCTGGGCAATGTTGAACTTCAAGGTCACTTGGATACCCTTGTTCATGAGTCACTGAAAGCTAGCATGCAAATACAGCAAGCAATTAAAGCAAATGATATGTTGGCCTTTATTAAAAGTGGATTTGAGTATTGGAGTAAAGATGTCTTACTGCAATAATATAGCGCTTTGGTGACACTGTACCTGAAGTATTGTGTGCAGTTTTGGTGGTCTTACCTAAGGAAAGTTATATTTGCCATAGAGGGAGTGCAACAAAGGCTCACTAAATTAGTTCCTGGGATGGAGGGAGTGTCCAGTGAGGAAAGGGTAAATATACTGGGCCTTTATTCTCTGACTCTTAGAAGAATGAGAAGTGAACTCATCCAAACATAGAAAATTCTTACATGGCTCAACAGGGTAGATGCAGGAAAGATGTTTCCCTTGGCTGAGGGATCTAGAACCAGGGGACGCAGTCTCAGGTCTCAGACTAAGGGGCAGACCAGAGATGAGGAGGAATTTCTTCACTCAGAGGGTGGTGAATCTTTGGAATTCTCTGCCCTAAAGAGTTGTGGAGGCTCAGTCATTGAGATTGTTGTAGACTAAGGTTGATAGTTTTTTACATGTTAAAAAATATCAAGGGATACAGGGATAGTACAAGAAAATGATGTTGAAGTACAAGATCAGCCATGATTTTTTTTTTGAATGGCAGAGCATGCTCAAAGTGCTGAATGGCCGCCTACTCCTATTTCTTATGTTCTTATGCCAGGGCCACAAAGGAGAGGTGGTGGCATAGTGGTTTTGTCATTGGACTAATATTCCAGAGACCCAGGGAAATGCTCTGGGGACCAGGGTTCGAATCCCAACAAGGCTGATGGTGAAATTTGAATTCAACAAAAACTTGGAATTAAAAGTTTGATGACTACAAAACTATTGCTGATTGTTGTAAAATCCCATTTGGTTCACTAATGTTCACAAATAATCTGTTGCCCTTACCTGGCCTGGCCTGCATGTGACTCCAGACCCACAGCAATGTGGTTGGCATGTAAATGTCCTCTGAACAAGGGCAGTTAGGGATGGGCAATAAATGCTGGCCTAGCCAGTGCTGTGCTCATCCCACGAATGAATAATAATCAAAAAAAGTCGGTTAGTTATGGGGATAATAGGGATGAGAGGCTTTTGGTTAATATGAAAAACTGCACTGTTCTCTCTTTTTTATTTAAACTTTCACTGTTATGTTGAGAAGTGACAGAAATGTTCAAAATTATAAGAAGTTTTGATGAGGTAAATGGGGCTTGGTGGGGGCTGGGGAAGCTGTTTCCACTGGTCAGAGAATACATTTGAGAACATCATGAAAAGAACAAAGGTAGAGGTTAGGAGAGGTTTTATTAGGTTGTTGATAAATAGAAGGCCCTACCAGAGAGTGGTTCAAATGAGTCTATAATGGCTTTTAAAAGAGTAATGGTTTGAAAATAATTTGCGTGTATGGGAAAGGGTAGGGATTGGCGCTAATTAGTGCTTTGAAAGCTGGTAGAGGCACCGGGTGGACATACGGTCTCCTTGTGTACCCTAAGAGTATATGGCATTATGCTAAGAATGAAAATCATAATTGTGGAACAGGGGAATAGGAGTAAACTGTGCCAAAGTTCAATATCTGGGAACATGTTTCTGCACTGAGAGTAATACCTGGAAAAATGGTGAAGACACAAACTCTGCTGCCGCATGCTGTGTTGGGGAGAAGAGTGAGCTAGATGGACCAAATGGCTCCTTCATCTTTATCACGTTTCCCCCACACCTTCCCCCCACCCCCTGTTCCACTTATATCTACTTCTGTGTAACTTAAATTTCCCATCACCTTTTTCTTAATAGAAAAGCCTCATGCTCCTGGCAAAGTCCAGCTGGTTCGAGCAAGTACCAACTCCCTTGAGGTCAGTTGGGGATCAATACCCACTGCCGACAGCTACCTGCTTCAGCTTCAGAAGTACGACGTCCCAACAGCTGCTGCTGCCGTGACGCCTTTGTCAAGCTCTGCTGTTTCGGGCATCCGGCCATCCAGCAGTCCTGCTCCTGCGGCAGCCGCACCAATGTCACCTGCTCCGGTACAGCCAGGAATCCGCTTTGTTACACAGACAACTGCTGCTCTGGGTGCGCAGGCTGCATCCCTAACCACAGGTGCAGCATCACCAACTGTAGTCAGGATCCCTGCTGCTGTAGCTTCTCCACGTGGGCCAGGTAAGCCGCTGCCTCTGACTTCTTTTGGTAGAAAAATTACTGGTGGAACCTTGTGTATGATGCATATGTAAGGGCTGAATTTTTCTGACAGAATAAATGGTGAGTTTTATTCGTGTGCCATTGTGTGTAAGTAACACAGCAATCTGTGGCAAAGATGCATGTCTTGAACTGCAAATCGTAGTTAACCTTGTAAGAACGACTTCTCATCATCAACCTCCCCCGTGATTACAAGAAATTGCTACATTTGTGCTGTTAAAACAAATTAACTCCCCACAAAAAGTTTGAGCTGGCACTTAATGACATAAGGATCCTTTCAATGATTCATGACCCAAATCAGAAAAAAACAAATTAGAACTGTGGAGTCTCATGCACATTGTAAATTGTTTCTAGTGGCTTTAAAAAATGTATTTCTTTTCCTCCCTGCATATTCTTTCTCTTTATTCTCAATCCAATCTTTCTTTCCCCCTTTCTTTCTCTTTCTGTATCCAATTTGACTCTAATTTATCTGACTTCCTTTGCCATCGTTTTCTTTTTCTATCCTTAAATCACAGTGGTTAAGGAAACAAACTGTTGGCTCTATCATTCGCCAAGGTTAGTGTTGCTCTTACACTTCCAACAATTTACCATGCAATGATTTTTCAAGTTGAAGATTGAAGAAGAAAGTATCTTTCCAAACGAGGCACATGGTGTGATGCTCCACTCCAGCAAATCCTGATCAATGTATTCTCTGCATTTTAAGATGATGAGTCAGTCAGAATGGCACAAAAGGAGGCCCATTGAGTCCATGCTGGGTTTCTGTAGGGCAATCCAATCAGTCCCATTTCCCTGCTGAATCCCCATAGCCCCATAATTTTGTTTCTCTGAAGTGCCCACCCAATGTCCTTTTAAAATCATTTGTGACCTTCACCTCCATGACTCTGATGGACAGAGTGTTTCCAGGTCATTACCACTCACTGCGTTTTTAAAAAAAAAAATTCCCTCATATCTCCTCCCCCCGCCACCACCACCATCTTGAATGCTTATAGTCCTCAGTGGCTTGGGTTAAATACATCTTCAGGTGTGGGGTCAAGAAGTACAGACCAGAAATTGAAGCTGGCTGAACTCAGCCAGCAGTCACACTGGGGCACTTTTAAGTGCCATCAGAGATATAAAAGATCACATGCAGTTTTTAAAGAGCAGGAATTCTCCTGGCTGTCCCTGAACCAACAACAACAGTAATAGATCAACAGCTGATTTCTGTTGCTTGCTATTTGTAAAACCCTGTGGTGATTTTAGTGACTACATTTGCCCACAGACCAACAGTGATTACACCTCAGAAGTAAGCTGATCTCTCAATTGGATGTGAAGCGCTTTGGGGCATCCTGAGAATGTGAAAAGTGCTATATAAATGAGTTTTCCTTTCTTTCCCTTTAACTTAGAGCAGCAAGACCAGTCCATATCCTTGCCTTTATGTAGAATAATGCCAAAATTGATTTAAACTTTATGTACAGCTTGCAAGACTCAATGTATGCCCAAAGAGATTTGCAAGGATAAAAAGCTCGGGCACATTTGCTTGAGGTGTCAACCATAGCTTGTAGTAGCTCTCCTCTCTTGAATCAGAAGATTGAGTGCAAAATCTAGGCAGACACTCCAGTGCACCACTGAGGAAATGCTGCACTGTTGCAAGCTGCCATCTTTCACATGAGATATTAAGCCAAGATCCTGTCTTCTGTCAAACGTTAATGTAAAAGATCCCACAGCAATTTTCCAAGAGGAACAAGGGAGTTCTTAGTGTCCAAACCAATATTTATATGTCAACCAACATTAACACAAAACAAATGATCTGATCGTGATCACGTTGCTGTTTGCAGGAACTTGCTGTGTGCAAATTGCTTGCCATGTTTCCTAAAATACAACAGTGACATCAGTTCCAAAAAGTACGCCATTGGCTGTAAAATGCTTTGAGGTATCCTGAAATGCAAGTCTTTCTCTTGAGGCTCATTAATTTCTTTGAGCTGATATTTAACTGACCTCTTGTTATAGGCTCACCGATGATCAGGGCCACTACAGGGCAGCCAGTGGTCGCAACAGCAGCTTCAGCCACGCCGCTCATCACCGTGCAACGGCAAGCTGCACCTCAGAACAAAACACCCATCACTGTGGCAGCCCTTCCACCAGGTGTTCGCATGGTGATGCCAGCTCAAACCACAACAGGGACTGTAAGTTTCACATGCGTTTTGGCTTCTGTAGAGTACGGTGTGCAGTTTTGCTGGTGTATTATTACGTACTGTGGTTTGAACCCTTAAAATCCTGTGTAACTTTTGGTCAAAACTCCTCAGACTGGATAACTGCTGATGCAACTTAACTTATTTGGAATGCTCATTTCAGCTGTCAGTGTATAAACAAAGCTTGTGTTTTGAGGCATATGTTTAACGGTTGACATTGTAGGCTGTTGTAATTCATTTTGAGCTGTAAGTGCACCAGTGATTTAGATTGTTGCACCAGAAAAATGTTTGTGGCCACTTCAACAACCCAGTTAGTGCATGCAAGACACTCATTAAGAAAGTCCCTGGTTTCATCCATTCTGTTCAATTGGCATGTACTAACTCAGTAACTTCAGCTCCTGGGTTAGGGAGAGAGGAAGAAAATCAAGCAGCATTCACACCAATTATTACAATCCAATAACCATTGTAGGAATAAAAAAGGAATGCTGGGAACACTCAGCATGGTATGCAGCATCTCTGAAGGAAAAAGTAGAATTATTGTTCTAAGTTGATGACCTTTCGTCAGAACTGGAAGATGTTAGGTTTTAAGCAAGTAGAGACCCACAGGGGAAAGAACAAAGGGGAAATTCTGTGACAGGATGGAAAGCAGGAGAGATTAAATGACAAAGGGAGGAGGATGACGGTGCAAGTCAGAAGGTGGTAATGGGGCAAGTAAAGAAACAAAAGATGGGTCCAGAGGAGGTGTAAATGGTTATCGCAGAATAACAGAGTGGGGCGATGCATGGTAAATCTATCAAGTAGGAGAAGGCTCCTATGACCCAGGAACATGGTGGGAAAGGTGCTGGTAGACTGCAAGGATGGAAACCACTCTACTGGCTGTGTATCTATGGGGGATCCCCACTTCAAGTTCCAGTTAACACTGCCTCCACTCTCAGCAGCTCTAATGGAGCCATCCTCCATTACCAGACCCTGCTGCTCAAGAAAACGGGAGCAGTAGTGTAGATCAGCTGATATTGGAAATGTGGGTATGTGTGAATGTCAGGCCATAACTGCATTGGGCTTAGCTGTGATGGCTTTTTCAAAGTGACCTACCAACACTCCTACTGTGTCTGTGCCAGTTCTTTGAAAGAGCTATCAATTAGTCCACCTCCCCTGCTCTTTCTCTATAGCCCAGCAAATTCCTCCTCTTCAAATATTTATCCAATCCCTTTTTGAAAGTTGATGAGTTTGCTTCCACCAGCCTTTCCAGGTACTGAATTCAGAACATAAAAAATGTTTTCCTCATGTCATTTCTGGTCTTTTGCCAATTATCTTACTTCTATGCCCTCCGGTTACCAAACCTTCTGCCACAGGCTTTCCTTATTTACTTTATCAAAATCATTATTTATTTTCTCCCCTTAACCATTCCTGTTCTAAACTGGTGAATTATTTGCAGTAACATGGGGTGTTCCTATTGCAGTGGAGGCTGGGTCATTGCATTTATTCAAGGCTGAGTTAGATGGATTTTTGATAGACAAGGGAGTCGAGGGTTATGAGATGGGGCAGACAGGAAAGTGACATCAGATCAGCCATGATTTTATCGCATGATGGAGCAGCTGGAATGGCCTACTCCTCTTAAGTCCTATGAGTTGATGAGGGTAGAATGTTTAATGGCATTTACATGGATCTTGGGACAGCTTTCGTTACGTTTTTTTTTAAATATTTGGATATGCACTTGAAGTGCCATAACCTACAGAGCTTCAGACCAAGAGCTGGAAGGTGAAATTGGGCTGGATAACTCTTTCTCAGCTGGTGTGAATGCAATTTTCCTTTGCAGAAAATATTTCATTGTTTCTCTGCACTACCCCCAGTTTCTATAGTTTCTCTATGTAAATGAAGTCTTTCATCCATGGTGTCACTCTAGTAAATCTCTTCATCTCCTCTAGACCTGGACATTCTTCCTGTTGTTTGGTGACCAGAAAGAAAAATAGGGAGAAATAAATTAGAGTATGAGAGATAGCTAGCACGCAATATAAAAACAGATAGTAAGAGTGTCTACAACTATTTAAAAAAGAAACAGAGTAAGTGAAGGTGAGTACTGGTCCTCTAGAAAGTGTGTTTGGTGGATTAATAATGGGAAATAAGGAAATGGCAGAAGTGTTGAAACGCTATTTTGTGTCTGTCTTCACTGTGGAAGACACAAATAACCTCCCAAAATACTTGTAAATCAAGAGCTGAAAGGCAGAGAGGAACTTCAAATAATTATAATCACCAGCGAAACGATACTGAAGGAACTATTAGAATTAAATGCTGACAAGTCCCCAAGACCTGATGGTCTGCCTCCTAGGGTCTTGATTGGCTGCTGAGATAGTAGATGCTTTGGTTGTATTTTTCCAAACTTCTCTAGATTTTGGAAAGGTCCCATCAGAATATAGGCCAGATTGGAAAACAGTGACGTTAACTCCTAATCAAGAAAGGAGGCAGACAGAAAGCAGGAAACTACAGGCCAATTCGCCTAACATCTATCATGGAGAAAATGCTAAGATCTGTTTTTGAGGAGCAGGGCAATAAGAAAATCTTAATGCAGGCAGAGTAACATAGTTTTGTAAAAGGGAAATTGTGTTTGATTAATTTATTAGAGTTCTTTGAGGAAGTAACAAGCAAAGTGAATAAAGGGGGAGCCTTTAGATGTGTACTTGGGTTTCCAAAAGACATTTGATAAGGTGCCATATCAAAGGCAAAATAAGAGCCCGTGGTGTAGGGGGTAACATATTAGCAAGGATAGAGAGTTCCAAAGGAGTCATATTGGACTTGAAACGTTAACTCTTTCTCCCTCCACAGATGCTACCAGAACTGCTGAGTTCTATAGCATAGATAAAGGATTGGTTAACTAACAGAAAGAGAGTAGGGATAAATGGGTCATTTTCGTGTTGGCAAGTTGTAAGTAGTGGAGTGCAGCAAGGATCGGTGCTGGGGCCTCAACTATTTACAATCTATATCCATAACCTGGATGAAAGGATTGAATGTATAGTTGCTAAATTTGTTGATGTCACCAAGATAGCTAGGAGAGTAAGTTGTGAAGAGGACATGAGAAGTCTGCAAAGGGATATAGATAGGTTAAGTGAGTGGACAAAAATTTGGCAGATGGAGTATAATGTAGGAAAATGTGAACTTGTTCACTTTGGCAGGAAGAACAGAAAAGTAGTATACTATTTAAATGATGAGAGATTGCAAAACTGAGGTACAGAGAGATCTTGGTGTCCAGATACATGAATCACAATGAGGTAGTAAGAACTGGCTACAACACTCCAGGGACCTAACTGTTGTTTATAAAGATTTAGCATAGCTTCCTTGCTTTTGTATTATATGCATCTATTTATAAATCTGAAGATCTCATAAATCTTAATAGCTTTGTCAACATGTTCTGTTACCTTTGAAGGCTTGTGTACATATACCACCAGGTCTCTGTTCCTGAATCCGATTTAAAATTGTACCGTTTAGTTTATATTGCCTGTCCTCAATCTTCCTACTGAAGTGAATCGCTTTGCTGTTCTGTTAAATTTCATCTGTAACCTATCAGCATCTGAGACCATTGATAAGCCAAGAGACTCATGAACATCCTGCTGTTGATTTCTGCTTTTCCTCTGGACTGCTTAGCCTCCACTCTTTGGAGAAAGGGTAAAAAAGCAGGAAGTTAGAAAATGCACCTGTGACCTCTGTATCACTTAGCAGTGGAGGGCTTTCTGATAAGTTATTTCTATCTTTGCAAGCTTGATCTGGAAGGTGTTGGCTCCCCTGCCCATTTACAAATGTTTGTGAAATGTGTTGTAGGTGAAGGGGAAGTTTGCTGTTGTGTTGGAGGGTGGTGTTATATTCCATTCTTGCCTCTATTGGTGATTCTTTTTTTTTACATTTCTTTTCCCAGCCACTTACTTCTAGTCCACAGATGAGTGGAATGGCAGCTTTGGCTGCAGCAGCTGCTGCTACTCAGAAGATTCCTTCCAGCACAGCAGTTACCTCAATCGGACTTCACCCTAGCACAACCATGGTGAAAACAGTGGCAGTTGCTCCTGGAGCCAGTACACTGGCTACCACTGTGAAGGTCGCCACTCCCTCAGTCATGGTAAGCCACTTCTATAAAACCATTGTAAATATCTCATTTTGGTACCTGTACACCCTGCCCTTGGAGAGCAGCGTGAAGTGGGATTCACAGGCTGATCAGCAGTGTGAACGCTCCTTTCATGGTCATATTCATCTTTATACTGGCCAATAGGTTGGTTAACCCTGTAAGAAGGGAAGGTTTAATGGGATCCCCAAACTGTACAACGAGTAGGACTCGCCCGCTGAGCATCTTGCTGGATGTTAACTCTGAGCACTTCACGAACTGTAGTAATCAGGACAATTAAGAAAGGGCAATAAATGCTGGCCTCTACTCACTGACACTGCATGCATAGTGGGGTTTGAACCATACACTTTTCTGACTCCGAGACAGGATGCCCCCTAAGCCAAAGACTTGCCCCACTGATGTAGAGTTCTTGAGTTCACGGTATTCTCATCCGCTCGCCTCCATCCCCGTCCTTTCTCCTTGCACTGCCATTTTAAAGATTAGCTGTGTTATATTAGCCTGTGATATTTCTACCCTCATCAATTTTGCACATTCCAATATCAATATTGCAATATAACATAAATCACAACTCAGAGAGTGTAATGAGTTATTTGACATCCATTGAGCTCTGCACAGTCCAGGTGTCAAACTTAGGATTCATAAATTAAAGCAAAATACTGCGGATGCTGGAAATCCAAAACAAAAACAAAAATACCTGGACAGCATCTGCGGGGAGGAACACAGTTAACATTTCAAGCCCGTATGACTCTTCACCAGAACCTATAGAACCTATAAATCTGTGTTATTTAGCGTTTATATTGGGTGATCCTGACATGACCTTTTTGAGGGAGCTGTTAAGACTGGAAGAGGTAGTGTGGTTTCAAAGACCTTTTAAGCATTAAGTCTTCATATTGCTCTTTATTCCAAACAGTGAGGGGTTGGGATGTTTACATTCCTGGAATGCCTTTCACTGACTTATCCCAATTTAATTTGCATCTGCTTTCCAGGTCAACACGCCGGCAACCTCTATGCTGAAGACCGCTGCTGCCCAGTTAGTGACCCCGACCCATGCTGCCACTTCCACTACTTCGGCTAGACCCATCATCACAGTGCACAAGTCAGGGACAGTCACTGTGGCCCAGCAGGCACAGGTGGTGACTACTGTGGTGGGAGGGGTCACAAAAACTATTACACTGGTTAAAAGCCCTATCTCCATGGCGGGAGGAAGCACACTGGTAAGGATATCAACATTAGATTATGTTCCTGTTTGTTTTAGCAGCTCTGTAACTGGTGAGCTTGTGTTTACTGTCAGTGTTATTGTTAGGAGAATGATTGTAAATTATACCTTGGTTAGTAAGTAAAATTAGAACACTTGGGATTGGGGGTTAATATACTAGCATGGATTGAGAATTGGTTAATACAGTAGGAATAATCAGGTCATTCTCAGGCTGGCAGTCTGTGACTAGTGGGGTACCACAGACGCCAGTGCTTGGGCCTGTTTGCAAATCCATATCAATGTTTTGGACTTGGGACCAAATGTAATATTTCCAAGTTTGCTGATGATACAAAACTAGGTGAGAATGTGAGTTTTGAGGAGGATGCAAAGCCATTTCAAGACAAGCTAAGTGAGTGGGCAAGAACATGGCAGGTGGAAAAGAATGTGGAAAAAATGTTAAGTTATCCACTTTGGTTTTCAAAACAGAAAGGCAAAGTATTTTTTAAATGGTGAGAGATTGGGCAATGTTGATGTCCAAAGGGATCTGGGTGTTCTTGATCATAGCGTGCAAGCGTAGAAAGCAATTGGGAAAACAAATGGCCTTTTGCAAGAGGATTTGAGTACATGAGTAGAGAAGTCTTGCTGTAGTTTTATGGAGCCTTGGTGAGGCTGCACCTGTAGTATTGTGTACAGTTTTGGTCTCTTTAAGGAAGTATATACTTGTTATAGAGGGACTGCAACAAAGGTTCATCAATTGACCCTTAGAATGGCAGGATTCCCCACGAGGTGAGATTGAGGAAACTGGGCTCTGGAGTTTAAAAGAAATAGAGATGATCACATTGAAGCATACAAAATTCTTAGGGCTTGACAAGGTAGATGGAGGAAGGATGTTTCTCCTGGCTGGTGGAGGGTGGAGGTCCAGAACTAGGGGACACAGTCTCAGAATAAGAACGGGACTGAAATGAGAGGAGCTTCTTCACTCAGGGCGATGAATCTTTAGAAATCTCTATCTGAGGACTGTGGAGGCTTAGTCATTGAGTATGTTCCAGACAGAGATCAGTGCTTTCTAGATATTAAACGTATCAAGGCGCATAGGGATATTGTGGGAAAATGGCATTGAGGCAGAAGATCAATCATGATCTAGTTGAGTGGTGGAGCAGCCTGAAGGGGCTAGTTAGCCTACTCCGGTTTCCTATGTTATGTATTTTTAAAATTGTGACTCCTTACTCTAGCTGTTTAATTTTTCTGTCTCAAAAAGCTGTGAAAGTCATCCTGGTGTTTGCATCAATGCTGATGCTGACTATTGGGACTCTGTTTTGATGATTCTTATAGTACTTTCTGATTTGAAATGGTGTCTGTCGTTTGGACATACCGTATCTTCTGACCTGCTCTGTAATTCTTGCATTCTGTAGTTTATCAGCAGTTCTATTCCTCATCTGAAGTTGGTATTTTGAGTCATTATAGCAGAAGGCAGCCACTCAGCCTGTCAAATCCTTGCCAGCTCTCTGTAGAGCCATCCAATCAGTCCCCTTTCTCTACTCTATCCCCATAAACCTGTGAGTTTATTGCTCTCAAATGCCTATCAAGTTTCCTTTTGAAATCATTGATTGTCTCTGTTTCCACCACCCTCAAAGGCAGTGAGTTCCAGGTGACTACCACTTACTGCATAAAAAGTTCTTCTTCACATCCATCCTGCACCTCTTGCCAAAAGCCTTAAATATGTCATCACTCATCCTTTGTCTACCTTATCTAAACCTGCCATAACCTTGCATATTTCTAGAAAATCTCCTGTCAGTCTTCTTTGCTCTAAGGAGAGCAACCCCAGCTTCTCCATCTAACCTTGTAGCTAAAATCCCTCATCCCTAGACCCATCCTGGTAAATCTCCTTTACACTGTTTCGTCCTAATACTGTACCCTCGCTTTGACTTACCTGTACCAATCAATCTATCATGTCTTGCCCAAGCAGCCATTATTAATCAGTCAACTTTGTGTGTTAAGAGGCTATTTTATCATGGGGAGAAGGGTGATCCTGTCCCTCTCTGGACATCTTCCTGTAATCTGGAGCAAGGTCTGCAAGCTTTTATTACCTCTTGTCCTCATCCAGGGATGCTCAAGTAAATTGCAGCAGGAAAATACTTCCTAAACATATTTTCAATCAGCTGCCTTGAGTAAGTAAGTCAGTCACTTTATCTCTGGGCACAAATCTTATGTGAGAAATGAAAATATGTGAAAAAGAAAGGTAATCTCAAAAAGTAAATTTGAGAATCTATGCCATTTTAGAGTAAGTTCTTAAAATAAAAAATTTTGAGATCAAGTTGTTTATTAGCCATTTTTGGGATGCTTTAAAGTATCCCTATTGTAAGCTTCCAAATTATTCTTTCATATTAGAGTAGCATTGCCTTATTCTGTGACAGGTTCAACTCTCATTTCACCCCAGTTACCTGATCTCTTGTGGGGCATCAGTTTGTGCACTGGAGTTACACATGTAGACACCACTTGAAAGTCCATTTTGTCTGTACAGCAGCAACTACCTCCTAAGGGTTCCTTCACCTTAAGCTCCCTTATCAAACCTGCCTCATTGCACATCACTAAATCTAGAATTGCCTGTTCCCTAGTGGGCTCCACCACAAGCTGCTCCAAAAAGCCATCGCGTAGACATTCCACAAATTCCTTTTCTTGGGATCCACTGCCAATCTGATTTTCCCAGTCTACCTGCATATTGAAATCCCCCATGATCACTGTAACCTTGCCTTTCTTACACGCCTTTTCTGTCTCCTGGTGTATCACGTGCCCCACATCCTGAGTACTGTTCGGAGGCCTGTACATAACTCCCATTATGGTTTTTTTTATGGTTTTTTGTGGTTCCTCAACTCTATCCATACAGATTCTACATCATCTGACCCTATGTCATTTCTTGCTATTGATTTATTTCATACTAACAAAGCAACCACACCCCCTCTGCCAACCTGTCTATCTTTTCAATAGGATGTATTTCCTTGGATATTTAGCTTCCAGTCCTGATCCCCTTGCAGCCATGTCTCCGTGATGCCCACCACATCATACCTGCTAATTTCAATCTGCGCCACACAAGCTCATTTACCTTATTTCGTATACTGGGTACATTCCGATACAACACCTTCAGTCCTGTATTTCCCGTCTCCTTTCTCATTGTCGTCCCTTTATCTGATGTGCTTGAAGTTAGATTCCTAGCCCTTTCCAAACACACTGTCCTATTTTCTGTTCTGGAGACTTTAATAGCCTCTCCTGGGCTCTCCCTTTTCAGTTTTTTCATAATTTTCCATGAAGTTGAATCTCCCCTCCCCCCACCAAACGCTAACTGCTGCTTTGTTTTCCATTAGTCTTACTTCTTGGAGTTTTACCCTTCCCTTCCCCCCCCCCTTGTTTGGTAGTAGTTTGCTTTGGTAATTATGGAGGAAAGTAACAGAAGCATGAAAAGCTTTGGTGTTTGTGTTGTCATTTAGTGTGTAATGATTTACCCAGTATTTTAATTATGTTGCAATTTGCCATTCTTATCATCCTAGATTTCCAACCTGGGAAAAGTGTTAACCCTGCAGGCTAAACCAGGGCAACAGGCCACCATTTCGGGCCCGGGTTCCACTGGGCCACTTACACAGATTTTCCAGGTTGACAAATTATATTGCATTGCGAGACATATGAGTATTTTGTTTGGCAGGTTAATATTGTGCTTTTTTTTTTAATGACTTCACTGGAAAAGAGTCTGCAATTATTGATAGAGTGGGCCTGTGTGAAACAGGCTTAATGAACCAGCCAGTCTTTTCCTCGCCCTCAATTTCATATTGGAACAATGCATTGGAGGTGTACTAAAGCAAGTGGATTTTAGTCCTTACTCAAGATATTCCAACCCACAACTCTGATGCCTGAAGAGTCTTTCTGTCCAATATACTGTGCCTTTTTCATTAGCTTAGATATCTTGCGAGCCATGTATTCCCATGCCCTCCCCTCCTTTCCCATATCTCCCCACTGAGACTCATGCAGATCTAATGGAGGAATTGGATGTGAAAGTGGCAAACTGCCATTACTCCACCCAGCCTCATCCCACACATCGGAGGGAACTCCAATTCTGTTTATTTCAGAAAGAAGCGTGGCTTAATTCCAAGAGATTTAGTTCCAGGTACAAACAGTACGAGTTTGGTTACGTTTGATATCCTTGCCCATAAAAAGCTTAGGGTATTGAGGCAAAATAAGAAATTATTTTAACGTTAGTGCACATCATGTTAGGCAGCTAGTCAGTGTGCCGCTCCCAGCATCTGTGATTGGGAAGCGCACAGCAATGATTTACAGGTGAGGAACCCTAGGAGCCATGCTCATGTGAGAACATCAGTCCGCATTTCAGCAAGAGGATTTGCTTATTCCCCCTTGTGTTTTCATTTCTCACTTACTCCCTGCTCCAAAGCTAACATCCTTTTCAGTTTTTGGTACAAAACGGAGTGAGCAACACCGTCCTGGACCCCTTGCTTCTACTGACTGGCTCAAAATGTTAGCTGCTGTTTTCAAGCTGCCCATAGAGCTAGTGTGGAAACTTCTGGAACTTGGTGACTTATAATCCCTTCCCATGCAGCAGTACTAACACTGAACCATTTCAGTGATGAAAGCTGCATTTTTTTTTTAATTCGCGGGTTGCTTATTTGTAAGAGGATTATGCAATCCCAGCCTTCAAATATTCTGTCATAGTCCTATCCAGGTTATTCCCAAATTTTGCATCGTGTAAAACATGTGTACGAAGCACGAATAATTCCCAACTTTGCTGAAATGTATATGTTGCAAATATTTTAAAATTAAGATTATAAGATGTTTTGGCTAACTGCAAAAAATATAGTTTTATTGTTCAGGAACTAGCTTTTACTACTGTTCTTGTAACTCTGCCTTATATGTTTGCGGTGGTAATTTTATTTTAAAAATTAAATTTTTGCGCGCGTTCACTGTCAGGCTTTGATGAGAGGTATGTTTGTCCAGACTGCAAATTATTTTTAACTTTTGGATTCATTTCCCTGTAGTAGAGCTGACAGCTTTTTATTATTTTTAACACATCAGACTAAAGGTCAACTGCCCCCAGGAGCTACCATTTTGAAGCTCGTTACTTCAGCAGACGGGAAACCCGCCACCATCATCACCACCTCCCAGGCCGGAAACGTGGGCCTTAAGCAGACGTTTGTCAGCCTCGGCAACGTGTCACCTGCCTCTTCAAAACCAGCGACTACCATTCTC